>NTPY01000265.1:130657-155288 GCA_002922825.1 Brachionus calyciflorus
GGCTTGATAACAAATGTACAAACTGTGTACATTCTGGTACAATTTACAGAAAAAATATATTTCATTCACAAAAAAATTTATAACGGTTTATATTTTGTAAAATTAATATTTGTAACAGAAACTCACATAGCTTTAACTTGGGAGATAAAAATATGCTGAAAATAATTTTTAGACCATAGACCGATTAATTTTTTTAGAAAAAAGAGATTGAATTTTACAAAAATCTTAAGAGTATTTTTTTAAAAAAAAATATTTTCAGCATATTTTTATCTCCCAAGTTTATTTACTCGGAAAATTCAAATGAAATTAACTTTTCCTCGGTTATAATTTATAGCAAAGTTCGACTGTATGTAAACTGGGTCATTGAAACTAATTCAAGTTTAAGAAATCAATTTTTTTTACCAATTTAATTTATTTTATAATTTTTAATTAAACAAAAAAAAGTGAAAAAAAAAAAATTTTTTTTTAAATGAAAAAAAATTATTAAGTTTTTTAATAATAAATTCTTTAAAAAAAAAAATTACTACAAAAATAAATTTTTATTTTTTTAATAATAATAAATCGTTTTTAATAATAATAATAATTAAATTTCTTTAAATTATTAAAGAGTGACACCAAAAAAAAAAATCAATTTTTTAAACGCTTTTATTTTAATAATTTTTTAAATCGCGATTTTAAAAATCAAAACCCCCAAGTTATTGTATTTGTTTTTTTTTTTTATAAAATTGGTCCTAAAAATTTTATTGACATTTGTTTTTTTTAAACATACACCCTTACTCCTCTCCTTGTCGCTCTTTCACACCAGAAAAAAAAAATAATTTTAACAAAAAAAAAATAAAAGAAAAAAGAGAACACTGTTAATTACTTAAACGAAAATTATTAATTAAATTAGCTACATCGACTGAATCATCTTCATGATTATGAATTCCATTCGTTACTGGTACTCTCTCAAAACGTCTAAGATCCTCTAAATCGTCTTCATCAGTCAGTGATTTTACTTTTTGAGCCTCGACTAATTTTTGTTGTTTTAGCATTTTATTTAATTCGCGTTGTCTTTGCATCATTTCAATCTCGCGTTGATATCCTAACAATTCTTGTTTAATTCTTTCTACTTCGCTTAGCTTTGACTCTACTGGTGCTGGCATTGTGCTTTGTTTTTCTTGCATCATTAAATAGGCTAATTTATCCGGTGAGTCTATATAATTCGAATATTCTTCTTCTTCATCATCATCGTCATCATCATCTTCATCATCAATAACATACTCACCTTGACTTGCAATTATTCGTTTACGTATTTGATTTAAATTATACTCTTGTTCAACTTCTTCTTCATCTTCATCGTCATCATCAATTTCATATTCATCTTCATCATCATCGTCATCTTCTTCTTCTTCATCTTCTTCATCATGATAATTTTTATTCGTATTTCTACGCCTTTTTTTCATATTCATTAGAAATAATGCTGTTTGCGGGTCGGTTTCTAATAATTGTTGTTCGTCTATGCCCTCAATGTATGGAAAATTAAGAGGCGGTAGAGTAGCTGATATTAAATTACCGCCTATTTGACTCACTAGACCGGGATGACTGCTGAAATTATGTAATGGTTTTATTTCATATTCAGGTGGATAGATACCTGTAATCCACGGATGATTTAAACATTCATAAGCAGTAGCTCTATCGTAGATGTTATAATTTAACATTGGTAAAAGAAAATCAGCAAATTCAGCTGCATTTCTAGTTGACCATTCATATTTTTCAGTTAATACTTCATACAATTCCCATGGTCTCAATTGATTAATGTGACGTAATTGACCACGTTTTGTAAAATATTCACCCGAGTATTTACCACTCATGGCTATATCGTACGGTATAGGGCCTAAGAGTTCAATTATATGTGCAATGTGATCTTCGTCACGTGAGTAATTTTCACCGCTATGTGGCTCGAATAAATAATCACCAGTGGCTAACTCGAATGCCATACAAGCCAAACTCCACATATCGGCACTAGTCGTATAACCAGAACCTAATATTACTTCCAATGAACGATATTGACGTGTTTGTATATCTTCTGTAAAGTGATGATAAGTCCAACATGCATTACCTAAATCTGCTATTTTTACTTGCAAATTTTTCTCATCTTCAATCACCTTTAATAAATAAAAATATTTTCATAAATTGTGTCAAAAATTACACAATTATTGTCTCAATATTTACACATTTACCAAATATTATACAATATTTTTATCGACCAAAATATACTTGAATTTTTTAATCAATAACGAGCAAATAATGCAAATTTTTTTAATGAAAAAAATATTTAAATGGAATCTTTATCCAAAAGCTATTCGATAGGCACTATATCGTTTCCGAGAAAAATATTTTAGAGAAAAATGAAATTTATTTCCAAGAAAGTTTTCCGAGAATTTTAAAGAAAAAGATTTTCAAAAAATTTATAAATTCGTTCTTAAATTTATGTGCAATAATTATAATTTAAAAAAAATTTATTAGTCAGATTCCCGTTTTTTCATCATTTTTTGCGTTGAAAAAGTCCAAAATTTTTTTTTTATTGAGGTTGCTCAAGAAAATTAACTTAAACACCTATGATGCATGAGAAGTTTCGAAATTTGTTTACAAAAAAGTTACTTGGAAAAAAGAAAAAAACAAAAAACAATTTTTTTAAAATGATTTTGTTCGTGTGTTTAAGAGCATAAATTAAACCAAATTCTTAAAAATTGCTCTTGCAATGTTAAAAATCTGTTTGACATGTTCTTAAACATTGTCTTTAAAAAAAAAACAGGAAATTTAATTCAATCGTTTAAACACTAAATTAAAATTTTATCAAGAGTATCACTTTCGTTCTTTAATAGACTTATCTTGATTTGTAAGAAAATTATTGATGTAAATTTCATTAGAAAATTGAGATGTTATTTCTTTTTGTTTATTTCCCAAGTTTATAATGAAAATAAATATCAAAAATTAGGCAATACAAAAATATATATAATTTCAAGTTTTAATTTCTAAGAATAAAAGATCTAAATCGTAGTTTTTCTTATTTTATTTAAAAAAAAAAAAGTAAATTACCTCATAGACTGGATTTAAGTGTTTACGTTTAAGTTCAGCTATTTGCTCAGACAACGATGGCTCTTGTGTTGTAGTTGTTGTTGTTTTTTGTTCATTATTTTGTTGTTGTGGTTTTAATGTCTGATGAGATTCGTTTTGATTGTTTGTTGTCGTATTATCGTTTTGTACATTTTGTGCTTGTTGTTGTTGTTTAAGTGCTCTCTTTTTGGCTTTTTGTGCTGCACGTTTTCGACTTTTTTTCGTTGCTTGTAATTCCTGTGCATTATTATTAAGATTCGATGCTTGTTGTTCTTGTTGTTGTAAATTATCTAAATTTTTATTATTCGACGACAATGATGAAGACTCATTATTATTTTCATTATTATTATTGTTACTATTTTTATTATTATTTAATAAATTTTCAATATTTACATCTTGTACAATTGATATCAATTTAGACAAGCGTTTATTACTAGAATTATTATCAACTAAATCGTCATTAGTATTCAAAACAATATCGTCTGTTTCAGGCGTTAGTACCGTTGTATCATAACCTAATAAATTCAAATTTTCTTTTTCTAATAGTTCAATTTGTTTTTGTTGTGCCTCTAGCAAAGTTTCAATACGCTTTTGTTTTTTTCTTAATTTTTTTTTTTTATTGCGTGATATCTTCAATGTTTCTGTATCTTTAACATCCAATTGTGATTCCGAATGAGCTATATGTCCATTAGTCACTGATGCTATGGCTGAACCCGATGGTTTAATACCAAGTCTTTGCCATTCGGCGGCCTCTTTGGCCAAATGTCGTACATGTGTCTCATCAACACATATTAGCACATTCTCAGGCTTCATATCCGTGTGTATAATTTGACACTTTCGATGTAAATAGTCCAAACCTTGTAGAACTTGTTTGACAATAAGTCTCACATTTTGTAATGGAATACCATGATAATTCGATTTAATAATTAATTTGAGTAAATTATTACCCAAGACTTCAAAGACCATACACACGTGTACACCATTCGGACCAGTTACTTTAAAATTATCAAGTAATTGGACGGTTTTGAAACGATTCTCATCACTAGGATCACTATCGCGTGCACACAAGAGCAATTTAATCTCATCGGCAGCTGCTTCGGTATAATGCTTAGCCGATTTGACTATTTTTAAAGCGACAAATCTCAATGCTTTAAAATCCCAACATAGCCAAACAGTTGAGAAATGACCCCAACCAAGCTTACGTAATACATGATATCTATTATTGTACAAATCGCCTATTTTAACTGGATGATATCCACCTTTACAATAATCACCAATGTCTTCTTGTTCCTCGTTATCCGAACCAACTTCGGGATTAACTGGTGCTGATACTATCTCGGATTGACATGTTGGTTGTGGTTCTGGTGATTCAACACGCTTATTTTGTATTATAATTTCATGTGTCTCCAATTCATCTTCCTCTTCTTCTTCTCCTAATTCTTCTTCTTGTCTTATCTCATTTAATTTTTTATTTTCAATTAAAACATTCTCTTTTAAATCCTTCTTTTTCTTATTCTTTTTCTTTTTATTTTTACTTGTTTGTACAGGCGTTGTGTTTTGTGCCAATGTTGGTGCTTCAGTGGTAATCATATTTTTATTGACCAAAATGTACCCCAAGTAGTTTCGATTAAATATAATTTACACACACATACACAAAATATAAAAAAATATGAATAAAATTTTGTGTCGAAGTGAGTGTGAGATTTTTTTTCTCTTTTTTCTTATTAATATTAATAATAATAAAAAATTATGATTAAAAAAAATAATTTGAGAGTAGCGAGCTTAATGCTTTAAATCAAAAAGAGAGAGAGAGAGAAAAAGAAGAGCAATAACAACAATAACAACAAAAAAAAAGAACAAGCGAAATAAATTTTCTATGTGGTATTTTCAAACGTTTATGCTCTTTTTTTTTTTGCTCTATGAAAAAAAAAAATTTTAATAAAATATTTTTGATGTTGAAAATTTTCAAAAAATTTTTATATTATAAAGCATGCTGTTGTTGCTTAAGCGCATATATATATATGGTTTAATTTATTTTTTTTTATATTTAAAGCGACTTTGAATGAATTATTAAAATTTAGAAAAATTGACGATCATATGGTTTTTTCTTTTTAATTTAAAAGCCCATAGGGTTTTTTAATTAGTTTTATATTAAGTTAATAAATGAAAAGAAAAAATATGATTTTGATAATTGTTTGTGAAATTTTATTTCATGGGCTTAGATGAAAAATTATAAGCTTGGTTCCAAGCAAAGTCGTAGTCTAGGAGTAGGGTTCGCAGTCATTAAATTTTATTGGATGAGTAGCTCTGAATATGGACCCAATATCCCCTAGTTTATTCATTTTTAACATGTGTCAATATTTACACAATTAATTCTTATTGTGTAAAAAATGACACATTTTAAATATGAATAAATTATGATGAGTGAAAATCTTTAAATATTAGATTTTAACGAATCGAATTTCTATTATTTATAATCTCGCAAAAAAAACATTTAATTCTTATGCATAATGTTAAATTTGAAAGATATAATTATCTTGTATGCAAAATTAATTAATTTCCTACCGAAAAAATTAGAAATGTCACCTAAATAACGAGTGAACCATAATGCTCTGCAAAAAATTTAACCTCAAAAAAATATATGATAGAAATATTCGGGATAAATGAAATTTTCCACGTTTATGACTGAGTATAAGTTGTTTATGAAAAAATATTAAGTTAAGTTTTTAGCTGTTTCATACGGATTAGAATATTCATCTAACTATTCAAGGAAAAACCTTAAAAAATGACCGATTTTTAAATTGCCACAAAATGCAACAACTTTAATACACCAAAATATGAAAAATTCTTTACCTTAAAAAAAAAACACAAAACGAAAAAACGGAAAAAAACGAAAAATTTGTTTTAGAATTTTATTTATTTGTTTTTTAGAAAACGAAAAAATTTTTCACATTTTATTTAATTTTAAATAGAAACAGAAAAACCAAGCCAATTAAACCACAAAATTTACCCTTTGACTGGAAGAATCTATTTAAGTATCATTTAATTTTAACAATTTCAAAGCTGTTATTGCATAAATAATATACTGTTAATAGCCCTGTTAATATTTTTTTCGTTCTTTCCGTTTTTTCGTTTTCTGTTTTTTTGGTAACGAAGGTAAATTCCTTTGCTTCCTTAATTGTCTTTTGACAGAAAATTGATAATGTTACGTTTATTTTGATATGAAGAAAAAGTCCGGGGTGATGGATTTGAGCACCTCTTAAAAAGATTCTACAGTACTAATTAAAATTAACTTGTACGCATTTTATTTCTCGACTCTTCCTTTCCTCTTCCTCTGAAGAAAAAAATCAATTAAAACTAATATTTTATAACGTATTTTTTTGAAACCTTTACTTTCCTGAGAAAGGAAAGGAAAAAAAGAGGAAAAGTCGAGTAAGAGGAAAGGAAAAGAAACGTACAAGTTAGTTTTAATTTGTATGGTATTTAGTATAAAAATTAAACGACCATTTTAATTAGAACATAATACTTTTTTAATAAAACTAAATCAACCTAAAGTCAGTTCTGGAAAAAGAGTTCCACAAAAAATATTGTTACAAATTTTAGTTTCAACTAAAGAAATTGGCCTTAGTTCTATTTAATTAAGAACTTTATTCCTTTACATGAAAAATCAACACAAATAGCTATTCTTTTCAATCTTAAAGAATACAAATTTTTGAAACAATTAAAATCATAAATTTTTGTTAGTAATATTTTTGATAATATAAAAAGAAAAAGTATAGAAGCAGAACTAATTCGCTTATTTATAATGTTTGGTTACAAAATTATAAACTCTAAATTGTATAATAATTTTAATCAATTTTGTACTAAATTCAATTTGTATAAATTCGTCATTTCTTACTCATTTTTACTCAATTTAATTTAAAAATTTGAAAAAAATTTTTTTTTTTTATAAAAAGGTTCACATTTGAAGAAGATATTAATCGAAATGATCGTTGCGTGTCTATAATATTTTTTTATAATTTTTATTCGTTCGATAAGATAAAATCTTAAAATTTAAACCATTTAAAAAACGTTCTTAGTTAGTCTTAAACTTAAATTTAAGAAATATTAAAAAATTCTTGAATGAAATTTTTTGGCTGAATTTCGTTTTTTCTTTTAAATAAAATTATTTAATACTAAAGAATATGAAGATCGCATGGTGTAGTGGTTATCACATCTGTCTAACACACAGAAGGTCCCAAGTTCGAGCCTTGGTGCGATCACTTTTTTTTCAAAGAGAAAAATTTTACATTTTCAAACTATATTATGAAATCAATTAAAATTTTTCGACAAAAAATTTAATTATAAACATAATTATATTTTTTTAAATCTAATCTTTTAAGTGAATTTTTGTAGAACTTTTAAAAAGATCAAAATTTTAGTAATTGGAATCTTAAAACGTTCACTTTTTAAATGAGTATGTCTAAATTTAAAGAAAGAAAAAGAAAATAAGCTTAAAAAACCGATTAAAAAAAACTGAATTTTGAAATATCTTTAAAAAAAACAGAAATAACAAAAAAAAACGCCAACTTTTAATAATTTTTTGATTAAAAACATTTTGTTGAAGAATAAATAAAGAATTTATATCTAAAACTACTGTACAATTAGTCACTATCATAATTTATTCATATTTTACAATTTTAATAAATAAACTTTTTGTTGATATTATTAAATTTTTCATGTCGAGAGTAAATATTAAATGGTCACATACTCAACAAAAAAAAAGAAAAGAGAAAGAACAATTTGCTACAAGTTGTGGAGACAAAATGAAACTTAACCCAACATACAAAAACGAAATATAACAACACCAAATTTTTATTGTTGTCATAAAAGATTATTTTTCAAACTAATAATATTAACCTTTTTTTTTTAGGTATTATTGAAAAGCGATAAATTAAATATAAAAAAAACATTATAAGTATATAAAACTTATATGTTTATTTACTTACTCATACACTTTTCTTAGTTGAATTTCAAAATTCAACAAAAAAATTAAAAAAAAAAAAAGTGATCGCACCAAGGCTCGAACTTGGGACCTTCTGTGTGTTAGACAGATGTGATAACCACTACACCATGCGATCTTCATATTCTTCATAAACAAATAATTCTATTTAAACTCGTGTGTTTTAAAATCAAAAAATTTAAATTTATAAAAACATTTTTATTTAAGTGCTTCATTTAAGAGATTAAATGAAGGTGGCAAACTAATAAATTAAAGGGCTTTAATTAATTTTTTTTTAAATACTTAAAGATCTTCGTATTTTTTAAAAAATCAATTCGCAATTGATCCATTTTTGTTTATAAAAGTCTAAAAATTGTAACTTAATCATAATTTATTCCAAATTTTTAAATTGTCATTTGATTGATAATCTGATTAAATTTTGAATGGAAAACCAAAGATAAATAATTAGAAAATTTTTTTACGATTTAAAAGCCCGAAATCGAAGCAATACTGTTCTTCCTAATTTTTGAAAAGAATAAATTTACTCACAAATTCTTCCTCTTGAAAAAATTCTTTATTTTTTTTCTTAATGCTTTTTAAATTAAATGAATAAACGCATTTAGAGATCCGTTTTGTTTTTTATTGTTTTTCTTGTAAGATCACCTGGTATTTGATCAGAAAATTCCCATTGTGAGATTATTTGTGATGTAATCAAACAACAACAAAAAATTTAACAACAATCAACAAAAAAACAAAACATAACTAGATATAGAAAACAAATTTTTTTTCATTTAAAAAGGGTTAATCGAATAATTAGTAAAATATTAGAATCCCGCTAAAATAGAAAAAAAAAATTTTTTTTAACTTCGAGAAAATGAAATAAAAATTCATCTCTCTATACCTAATTGAACTAAATAACAAAAAACCAATTATTTAAGTATTCTTCTTAAGAGAGAAAATATTTCTTATTTAGATTTACACATGATCAATTAAAAAGAACTTGTAACTTAATCGACAAGGGGATTTTTATTTTTCCCTAAAACCTTTTCTCTCTTTTTTTCAAAAGCCATAAAAAAAAAAATTTTTTTTCGCTTTTTTTACTTAACTACTTAATTATAGAAGTATTTCAAAAAATAATTAGGAAAAAAAACGCCCAAAGGCTTAATCATCAACATCTTTTTTAAAATTAATAACTGTTTGTTTGTCATTTTGAACTAGAAAAAATAATTTTTTTATTTTAACCTAAATTTTGGATATTTCTTTATCTCGGTTACTAATTTTGCATAATTTACCACTAAATCCATAAACTATGTCGACAAAATTATTATTTTTAAATAATTAGCTAGTCCATTAAATGTGCCATTTTATCTTAAAAATGACACATTGAAATACACAAATATGTGTCAGAAATGACACATTAATATTTTGATTAAATTTTGTGATAATGAAAAACGATGTTAAGTATCGCTTGGTTTCGGGGGTCCAAGCCAAGTCGTAGTCTAAGAGTCGAGTTCGTAGTCATTAAGTATCTCGGATGAGTGACTCTGTCTATCGACCCAACGTCCCCCAGTTTTTCAATTTAAAATTTTGAAAAAAAAAATTCAATCTTTAAGAAAGATAAATTTTTTCTTTGAATGAATTTTCAAATAATTGAACTTTAAAGCTATTTGATATTTGAATAACTCTAATAGAATAATCTCATTTCTCTCTAACTTAAAGCATTTCCAACTCGAAAGCAAAGAATATGTAAAAAATATTTTTTATCATTATTAAATTACATGTTATTTTATCTAACTTAGTAAAGAGAAAAAATAAAAAATATATTGATTATTATTGCGAGAGAAAAAGAAGAGAAAAAAAAGAAGAAGAAGAAATGAGCAATAGATTATTAGGAATTTGAATATTGTTATTTTGTAAAATGCCTTAAACATATGCTTTAATATTGCTTTGCGCTTCTTCTTCTTTTTCTTTTTTTTTATATTATTTTGTAATGAATCAAAATATCGGAAATTATATAATTTTTTGATTGACAAATTTATGGTCAAAAAAGTTTTTTTCTAATTAAAAATAAAATTAATTTTTCAAATGCTTCAATGAGAACAAATTAATAATTTTTTAATTAAAACTTTGAAAAAGAAAAAATAAAAAAAGTTCGCTGCGAACAGGATTTGAACCTGTGCGGGTAACCCCATCTGATTTCGAGTCAGACGCCTTAACCACTCGGCCATCGCAGCTCATTTTTTATAACTGTTTAAAATTTTTTATAGTTTAAATATAGCTTAGGAAATGAATGACAAAAAAAAAGAATGCCGAAACTCGGGATCGAACCAAGGACCTTTAGATCTTCAGTCTAACGCTCTCCCAACTGAGCTATTTCGGCTTCATATTAAATTAAATTATTTCAATAAATTTTAATTAAAAAAATTTATAAATATTAGCACTTTTATTTTTTAATTTTGAAAGATAAATTGCTGTTTTTCAGGAAAACTAACATCTGTTTAGGAATTAAAGTTCTGTTTATATTTATTTAGAATATTGAAAGCTTTTATAAATATTGAAAAATAATATTTGATTATAACTAAAGGATAATTTTAGAGTCAAGTTCATTTTAAAATTAAAGCTTCCGTAATCAAAATGAGATCTAAATCAAACAAAGAGAGTAAGTTTTTATTTCAAAAAGTGTTTATAAGCTAGCATTTCTGAAGCATGTATGTGACCGTACTAGTCTTATTATAAAATAAAAAAAAATTAAAATTTCAATTCTTTAATTTATTGGGAAAAGTGGCCAAAGTTTAGTCAAAAGAAGCGATAAATTTAGTATTAAAAAAAAAGTGATCGCACCAAGGCTCGAACTTGGGACCTTCTGTGTGTTAGACAGATGTGATAACCACTACACCATGCGATCTTCATATTCTTCATAAACAAATAATTCTATTTAAACTCATTAGAAATTCATAAATAGCTTTTGTATTTTAAAATCATAAATTTTACATTATTATATTATTAATTTTTGATTTCTTGTGACTAAGTGGATAAAAATTGTTCAAGATGTATTCAAAATAAAACCGTGTTGGTTAGTTACCAAATTGAATTTTTTGATAAGAAATCCAAGAAAAGAAGTGTAAAAACGTTATTTAAAATAATTTTTTTTAACTTAAACGCTTTAGAAAAAGTTAAGGCTTTCTTTTTCCTATAAATAAAATTATATGCTCAAAAAGAATATGAAGATCGCATGGTGTAGTGGTTATCACATCTGTCTAACACACAGAAGGTCCCAAGTTCGAGCCTTGGTGCGATCACTTTTTTTTAATAAATAAAATTCAAATGTATTATGAAAAGATTTAAAATTTTTTAAATATTTAAACCAAGTTTTACTTAATTAGATTTATATAAATCTTCTAATTGAATTATTTGTGTCCCTACTGACAACCAAATTTGTTCGACTGACCCCCAACCGACCCCGATTTTATTTTAAAAAAATTTTAACTTAATCTTTTCATTATACATTTGAATTTTATTTATTAAAAAAAAGTGATCGCACCAAGGCTCGAACTTGGGACCTTCTGTGTGTTAGACAGATGTGATAACCACTACACCATGCGATCTTCATATTCTTTTTGAGCATATAATTTTATTTATAAAAAAAAGAAAGTCTCAACTTTTTCTAAAGCGATTAAGTTAAAAAAATTTTTTTTTAAAAACGATTTTTTTCTTCTTTTCTTGGATTTCTTATCAAAAAAGGTTTTTTTCTTTTATTTTTTGTTTAAAAACTAAGTTTAGCTTATATAATTCTATGACCCATCGACCCCCATATTTCTTCTACAAAATTTCACGAGCTTTCTAAAAATGTATTAGGTTTTTTTCCAAAGAGTATAGTGTTTTAGATATGCAATATTTTATATTTATATTTCAAGGATAATTTAATTTTAGATTCAAATAGCCAAAAAAAGTATCAAAGCATTCCAAATATTTTTTTAGAAAGGAAATTGTTTAGTTTTAACAAGATATTTTAACTTTTTGAAATCTCTTAATAAAAGAAATCGTTTATTACTGATATTACAAAAGCTTAAAAGATAGATATAACATATCTAAAAAACTATACTACTTGAAAAAAAACCGAATACATTAATTTTGTTAATGAAAAATGCGGGTCGGTTGAGGGTCAGTGGGGGTCATAGAATTATATAAGTTAAACTTAGTTTTTAAACAAAAAATATAAGGAAAAAAACAAAACAAATGTTAAAGTCGAATAGTTGAGAAAAATTTGAATCGATGGTATGTCGATTTGCTCTTTTTGAAATTATATTTTAGAAATTAGTATGAATTTTTTTTGATAAAAATAACACGAAAACTACGCATCCTGGAAAAAATTTGAATACATATCTTGAAAGCTCGTGGGGGTCAGTCGAACAAATTTGGGTGTCAGTAGGGGGTCAGAAGTTTTAATTTGTAAAATAACGTAATTTTTCCAAAAAAAAATAGAGTTAATTAACTAAATTTTCACAAAGTTCAAAAAATTTAACACTATGTAGCATATGGCAAGTTTTTTTTTTAATTAGATTTTTTTTATTCACAATTTTATTCAAAAAAGGCCAAAGAATGGAACTTATGTTCCCAATAAATTTTGCTGCAAATAAAGCCTAAACTAGTCCTTTACTTAAATTGGGAGTTAAAAGCTGTTTATCTTTTTTTATTCCACCTTAATTTAAGCATATTTTCCTTTTACTTATGGTTTGAAAAAAATCGAATTTTGTTTTTTTTACTAATTTAGAAGACAAGTATAAATTATGTAAACACACATGATTCAGCAATGTAAGCCTTTTGTCTTCTAAATTAGAAAAAAAGCAACAATTTCAATTTTCTAAACCAAATGTTTCTTTGATTCAAGTCAAAAATTTAGTTAAAATAAAAAGAGGTAAACAGCTTTTAACTCCGAATTTAAGTAAAGGACTAGTTTAGGCTTTATTTGCAGCAAAATTTATTGGGAACATAAGTTCCATTCTTTGGCCTTTTTTGAATAAAATTGTAAATAAAAAAAGTCTAATTGAAAAAAAAACTTGCCATATGAAAAATGACAATAGGACACTTTTTGGCTGAGATAAGTGGGGGTCAGGAAATTTTTGAAAATTGGGGGTCAGTGTTTTAATAGGACCCAATTATTTTTTTGGTGAACGGATTAAAATTGTATTACTTAAATCCAGAGTCCACCAGAATATTCCTCTATTTTATATTTCTCTTAAAAAGTAAATGGCGGTTTCAACGTTTTTTTATTTCACGCAATTAGTTGTCGATAATTCTTATACAAGGAAGAGGAAAGGAAGAGTTGAAGAAGAGTCGAGGAAGAGTTAAGGAAGAGTTGAAGAACAAAATGGGTACAAATGCGTACAAGTTAGTTTTAATTTGTACTGTATATAAAACGAAATTCCTAACTTTGAGAAAGAAAAGTTAATAATCTAAATATGCTAAAGAAACTAATGTATTAGTTTTATAAACTTTCAAAAATTTTCAGCTGGCATTTTTTAACTGTTTATGTGTACGTCCAAGTCATCTTGAAAAATTAAAAAAAACAATTAAAATTCGAATTTTTTCATACAAAAGGCTAAGTGAATTGAGACCAAAGTTTAGTCAAACCAAAAGGAAATAATTTTAATATAAAAAAAGTGATCGCACCAAGGCTCGAACTTGGGACCTTCTGTGTGTTAGACAGATGTGATAACCACTACACCATGCGATCTTCATATTCTTCATAAACAAATAATTCTATTTAGACTCATAGAAATATCATAAATAGCTTTCACTTAACAGTTTTATTCAAAATCATGCAATTTACATAAAAAAACGGTTGCACTTTTAACATAAAACTTTAAATTAAATATTTAAGGTCTGTAATGTAAATTTTCATTCGTCATTTCAATTCATTCAAATTGCTTTAGTTTTTGAACAAAAAGTTATAAAATTATTTTGAAAATTGCTAAAGCTAAGAAATTCAAAACTTAAGTGCTATCTGAATTTCTAATTTTTGACTTGAAATTCGTATATTACGTCAATTGAAATCCTTGGGGGGCAAAAAAAAAATTTTGTTTAAAAGTTAAGGGTAATAACTTAACTTTTAAAAAGCTATTGTTCTTTCAGACCCAGGTTTTCAATGACAAAATTACATTTTTTTTAAATCATATATATTCTGAAAGTGCAAAAAATTTAAGAAAAAAAGGTTTTGACAATTTTGATTATTGAAAAAAAGCCAAAAAAAACACTAACTTGATCGTATGTAGTCCCAGGGATCACTTTCAAGACGCCACTTTTTTTTTAAAATAAACTAGACAAAATTCTAAACAAATGTATGGTTTTACTTTTTTGAATTTTAGCTTTATTTTATATAAATAAAGTCACAAAATCATGTGATTTCAATTAAATTTTGAATGTTTGAATTATATTGATAATTTTTTGAATATTTTAATTAAATTTTAAACCCAATCAATTTCAAATCCCTAAAAAAAATTATTATTATGCCACCAAAGTCCAAATTGTTACACTTTGTAACAATTTACAGAATATGTTTATCATTTATCCTGTTCAACAATTATAACAATTTGAATGAATTGAAATTTACTGTACAAAGCAAAAACCTTGCTTATAATAAATCGATTAAATTATGGACAACCCATTTTTAAATTCATTATTTACTTAACTCCTCTGTTCTTACCTTCTGCCCAGTAACTTAACATATAGCCAGTCATTATTAGCATTTTTCTACAGGAAATATAAGCAAGGTCTTAAGCTTAAATTATTCTGATCCGATTTGTTTGCTTCAATTTCTTAGATTTAACAGTAAGTTAAGTCGATTTATAAATGAGCTGCGATGGCCGAGTGGTTAAGGCGTCTGACTCGAAATCAGATGGGGTTACCCGCACAGGTTCAAATCCTGTTCGCAGCGAACTTTTTTTTTCATTTAAATAAATTAAAAATAACATTTAAAAAAAGGAATTTATTCAAAACACAACAAATAAATACAAACAAAAATAAAAATCTTTTTAAAAGTAAAATCAAATTTGGCTGCTTCATTCTCACAATTAAAATCTTCTTCTTGTTGCGAACATAATTTGTCATAAATAGTTTCATTTCTATCACATACTAACTCATCATAGCATTTAATACCATACAAAATAATTTTATTCAATTCTAAATAATTCTTAAAATTACATGTACAAAAATTATTGTCTCCTTTTTGTTCTTTAATCTCATCATTAACAAAAACTCTTACCACATCATTTGAACCATGTGTCAACTCACTAAACAAACACTTATTTAAATTGATCATATTAATAAAAGTCTTAAATGAAAATGTCACATTATCCAAATAAGAATTCAATTTAGAACAAAAACTCTTCGATTCAAAATAAACTAAATCATTCGAGTCTAAATCAACTTTAAGATTTAGTACGGAATTGACTCTATCAAATTGATAATTGTTTATCAATTTTAATTTTTCGTTTTGATTTTTAAGACTTAATAAAATAAGCGAGCTCAAGTGTCTCACATTGGGCACACGACTCAAATAATTATTCTCTAATTTTAAATATAATAAATTTTTATTGAAACAATCCGAGCATATAAATCTTAATTTATTACTATTCAAATTAAGTACACTTAAATTAATTAAATTTTGAAATACATTATAATCTAGAGTCTCGATTTGATTGTTCGATAAGTCGAGAATTTTCATTCGTATAAAACGATCAAATACAGGTATACATGTGAGTTTATTATGTGATAAAATAAGACGAGTTAAACTTGTTTTTAAATGTAATAAAGGCAATTGATCGAAACATTTGGTAAAATTATTAAATTTTAAATTAAGTCTTTGTAAATTGGTCATTGATTTAAAAGTATCTATGTCAATTTTACGTATATAATTATGACTTAAATTAAATAATGATGTTATTTTTAAATTACTAAACCATTTTTGGTCTAAATAGGTTATTTTATTATGAGTTAGAGTAAAGTGGTCTAGGGTCTTAAGATTTTTTAAAGCATGTGAATTTTCTTGCATGAATTTATCATCAATATTACAATTGACTAAATCCAAGTCGCTTATATTTAAACCGAGAAAACTCTCCGATTCAAAATGACTCAAATTTAACCCGTTAAATATTATTTTATTTATTTGAAATAATCCAATAAAAGATTTGTTTAGAATCGAGTTAATACGTGAATTATTTATAATTAATTCGTTTATTCTAAGATGTTCGAAGAAACCATTGGGAATCTGGGAATTTAAAAATTGGGAATTATTAAAAAGAAATTTATTTATTTGATGATCATACGATAGGATTTTATTTAAAGGATTGTCAAATTTTAATAATTGATTATTACATTGTATATTAAATGTAGAATTGTCTATTAGTTCACAAAGACATTTTGATTCAAGACACTTGAGTTCAATTATTAAATCTTGAAGTTTAATTATTTTTATTAAATTTAATATTATTAATAAAAATGATGATATAATCATTTTTTCTAAATATAAAAAGTGATAAAGAAGTTTAGTGTCGCCGCTTGGTTAGTTTTAATTTGAAGAAATTTTTTAAAAATTTTTTTGTAAGCAGAAATAAAAAATATATATGACTTTGTGAAGAATTTCTTATGATTATTATCTTTTGATTCAAATCTACATCATAATGATGCTTGAAAATTAATATCAAAATTAAAAGAAAAATAATAATTCTCTTTTGACTTACATTAAAAAAGAAAAAAATTACGAAGATTAATTTAAATCGTATTTTGTAAAATAATAATTAGTTTTTTTTTCTAATAGTTTTATCGAAAATATCTCTTAATCTGATTAATTTTTTTAATGAAAAAAAGTTAAAAAATATTGATTTTTCATCAAATGTAATAATTATGCCTTTCATATGCTTTGTCCATGTTATCATTTCTTTCAATTCTGTGAAATGTTTTCTATCGAAAGGTTTTTTATTTAAAGAAAAGTAAAAACTTTAATATTTTGAACGCTATTGAAAAACGTTCTACATGGAATCTGCAAAGAGTTTCAGACTTATATTCTTAACAAAAATGTAAAAAATTTTCTTTATTTCAACTGAGAATAGATTGGGCGCAAAAATTTTGATCATTAAATTAAAAAAAAAATCAGATCAATTGCAGAAAATTTTCAGAGACTAAATAAAAACTTTTTTTAAGGTATTTTTACTTTATTTTCGATAAATTTTATCAAAAATAGTAAAAATCTGTAGAATATATTAAAATTTAATTTTATTTAGAAGGATTTAATAAATTTCAAAACTTAATAACTGATTTCTAAAAATATTAGTTTTTAAATTAAAAATAAATCTAAATTTTGAAAAATGATAACGATCTCTTATTTTAAACAAATCTTTAAAAGATTCATTTCAGTTTTAAATTGGAAATTAAGTTTTGTATCATTCAAATGATTAGAGTATAAATATTTATACCTCAATCACGACATTTTATGATAAAACTATCCTGTAAATTGCTACAAAGTGTAACAATTTTGCTACACTCAAAAATATAAGTCTGCAAAAATGTTGCAGATTGCGTATAGAACCTTTTTCAACGGCGTGTAAATTTTGCATAGTAACATGAGTTTTGCAGAGCTATATTTTTGAGTGTAGCGAAATTGTTACACTTTGTAGCATTTTACAGAATAGTTTTATCATATACCTTTCAAAAGTTATAAAATTTTAAATGAATTGAAATGACTAATTGAAATTTACTGTACAAACCCCGACATTTTGAAGTTACCGTAAAACCTGACAAACTAGCCCAGGGCTAAATATGAGTATTCTCATAAAAACTTAATTTAAATGAGCTTGTATTCAATTTTCGTTTTTTAGTGCAGGGTCAAGATAGAATTTTCGGTTTTTGACTCGGCGTTATTGCAGGTTTTTTCGTTTTTTAACTTTGCATTTAAATATTAGTGCACGCATCTTAAGGGGGACGATTTTAACATGTGATAGATGGTCGCTTATGCATGCACCAAAACCCAGGATTTAAAAAATAGCTGACGTACTGTCTCGCAAGGGTAAGAAATCTAAAAATGAAAAATCCTCGGAAAAGTCAAAAAGTTCGTTTTTTTTTTTGAAATTTTGAAATTTAATATTTTTGACATAAATTTACCTTCTTTTACGTAAAATTTGGTAACAAAAGTGGCTTATTTTTTGGTTAATTGTGAATTATTTTTGAAAGTTTGATATGCAAAAATCAAAATTTTTCAAAAATAAATATTTAAAATAAAGATAAAGATAACATATATTAGAAAACGAATGTCAAGGTTTTCAAATAATTATTCTTTTCCTAAGTTTTTATTCTTAAAGATTTTCTTAATTTAATGAAAATAATTTTTTTTTATTAGAAAATCAAGCAAAAAATTAATCTCCTAATGTCTAATTCTCTGATGATGGAACAACGACAATTCTATTTTAAGGGTTCAATTTTTAAAATTACTAATTATTATTATTATTTATTGTCAGATTTTTTATCATCCGAAAAAAGATCGAATATTTTAAATATGTTTTACAAATTAAAAACAAAGATATTATTTTTAGACAAAAATTTTTTTGAACCAAAATTTTTAAGATTAAGGTAATGAAAAGAATAAATTTTAAAAGCCATCAAATATATCTATTAATTCTAAAGTGCATTTATAATAAAAGATCAAGATGATACCATAAATAATATGATTCAATAATTAATTTAATAAAAACACTCAAAATTTATGTGCTTCAAAAATTTCAAGTTCTTTTTCGTACGGAAAACAAAATTAAACAAATTAGATTAATTTCATATTGATATTTCAAATATAAATATTTTAGGGTCTTCATACTCAACGCAATAAAAAATAATAATTTTTTTCAATAAAAAAAAGGAGTTGGTTCAAAACATTAGCTAATCAACAAATTCAAATTGTCTTTCAAAGACAAACTACTTAAAAACACATAAAATAATAGTATTTCATTTTTGCTTCCCATAAACTCCAAATGCAAATTTGTTTAGAACTTCGGTTATTATTAAATAAAATTTTAAAAAGTGTGTTCATATTTAAGCCAGTGAAAAGCTTTAATCCAATATTCAATTTATCAAAAAAGCAAAGATTTTGAGCATTATGGATTTTGGTAACAAAAAAAACAGTACAACACATTCAAAATGTATTAAAAAATTTTAAAAAACATTCGAAATTGTTTTTTTAAACGAAGACAATGTGGAAATAAAACAATAAGATCAAAAGTGATTTTAATTTAATAAATATTTTTTTAAAACTTAATTTAATGAATTAAACATTGACGAGAGATTTAAAAAAAATCTAATAGTTTAAAAAAAAAATTAAATTAAAACTAAATAGTTAAATAAATAGAATTTAATTATAAAATAAAATTAGCCCATTTTATTTAAAAGAAAACTTAGTTTTACTGAACTAAAAACACAAACTAACATTCATTTTCTTTTCTATTTTTTTATATTGCATTATAATCTCAATGATATTTTGATAAATGATTTTTTATGTAATGCATGATAGTATACATTTAGAAAAAGGAATCTAGATTAATGTGGAGCCGTGGCTGATTGGATCGTATGTCCGCCTGATGAGAGCTAAGAAGCTCGAAACGCGTCGTGGGTTCGATCCTCGGTGGCTGTACCGTAAAACCTTGCTTATAAGCGACTAAAAATCGCTCTTTTGAAGGGTGAAATCATCCTAAAGAAAAATGAATTTGGTCTTTTGATTTGACTTATCCGATAGACTTTGGTGTGGTCTATATAGTTATAACAAAATTAAATTTTTTCTGCTTTCCCTTCTTCTAAAAAAGGGGGGGGGGCTTATAAACAAGGTAATACGGTAACATTTTTCTAGAAGTAACCCCAAAATATAATTTAGTTTAATAGAAATTTACAGCATTACAAATATAAAATATTATAATGTATCGTGTGTTTTTCTGATCCGTCATGCTTGAGTGGTATTGGTAAATATTTGATTGTTGGTTTGCTTGAATGTTGCTTTATTGAAAGAGGGGACCTATGATAGTTTTTAATAGTGTTGGGAATTTTTTTTTTGAGTCGACTCAATTTTTTTAGGATTTTTGACCACTGAATCGAGTCGTTTGAAAAAAATTGCTAGTATCAAACTTACAATCGATAATTTATAGTAATTAAAAAAATTTCTTTAGTAAAAAATTAGTGTAAAACACCTTTAAAAATAATTTTTAAATAAGGAGATTGTAACCAAACCCATCGAAATTAAGCAAAAAACTGAAAATTTAATTTTTATTGTTTTTTATGTGATTTTTCGCTTTAATATCACCTAAAAGAGCATTATTGAATTTTTTGTCAGAATTTGCGTATAGAATAAAATTTGAGTCGACTCGAGTCGACTCATCGTTTTAAAAAGTCGAGTCGACTCAAAAAAAATGAAAGTCGAGTCGAGTCGACTCCCAAAAAAAATGAGTCGACTCTAGTCGACCAAGTCGATTCCCAACACTAGTTTTTAATGTCTTTTTTGTATACTATTCAATATACGGAAAAATAGGATATTTTTCAATAATCCGATAGATGACATTTTTATCCTTGAAATTACAACTTTACAATATTTTATGTAAAGCAATAGGTCACAAAAGCAGGTAGCACATATTTTTATTCAATTTTAAAAAATCTTAAATTTTTGTTTGATAATCAAACTTTTTTTTGATTCGAAAGCATATTTGTTTGTTGTCAAAATGTTTTGCTTTAAAATCAAGATTTTTTGCTATTTTATTTCGTTTAATATTCTTAGATAATTCTAATAGTTTTTAATTATGATAACCGTTTTCAAGTAAAAGCCTCTTGAAATCTGAGAAAATTAATAATAATTAAGTACGGCTTATTTCATATCAGATTCTTTAATCTAATTTTATATGTGATTCCCTAATTATGCCCTTATGACTTTCTTTTTTCTGAAATTGAGATTTAATAAGTGAATCAAATTTATTTTTTTTTTGTTGTTGATAAAAATCGATTATTCTAGGATAATAATTCAAAGTCAACCTTTTTTTTAAACTATGCTTAAATTATTTAATAAAATTTTTCTTTAAGCGTAATTTTTTAATAAAATTTTCAAGAGTACTATTTAAACAGTTTAAGTTTGTTAGAAATATTAAAAAATTTCTCTGACAACTCAATATTTTTTTTTAACAAATTGATAAATAAAAGGGTAATAATTTAAAAAAAAAAAATAAGAATGGATAATGACCAAGTTGTCGAATGCTATAAGCTTCAAATTATTAGTTTTTATTTGATGGTTTTATTCTTGAGTAGCTTATTTTGTAATATCATTCTATTATATATAATTTACAAATTTAACCGTTTTAGGACTTCTTTAAATATTTATATCCTCTCATTGATTTGTTTAAATCTAATTGGGACTTTGATTGAATTACCAATTACAATTTTATCAAATTTTAATTGTCAGTAAGTAAATTCTCTTTCAAAAATATTTCTCTTTTTTTAACTAATATTAAATTTTCTAATAAGGTGGATTTTTTCTCAATTGGGCTGTGTAATAAGCGGTTTTTTAATGTATTTTATTGGTTGTACAAGTATATACATAATGGCATTGATATCATTAGAGCGCTATTTTATGATTTATAATTCTTTGAAAACAAAATTAAATTCAAATCAAGTGTTGATTTCAATTTTTATTTGTGTTATTTTGGGTTTTATTTGGGCATTTCTACCTTTAGTTGGATGGTCACATTATTCACTTGAAGGAGCCCTAACAAGTTGTTCAGTCGAATGGAATGAAAGAAATTTTAATGTTCTAAGTTATAATGTGACCATTTTTATAACTGTTTTTTTCATTCCAATATTAATAATAGTTATTACAAATTTCAAGTTAATAAAACTAGTAAGTCTAATAACTAAGAAAATAACTTAATTTTTCAAAATTTTTTATATAATTTTTTATTAAGATTAAAGATTTCAAGAACGTTTATAAAAAATTCAATTTTGTTTACATGAGAAAAAAGTTCAATGCTGAAAGAAAAGCAACATTCAGTATGATCTTAATAACAGTTGGTTTTGTTATTAGTTGGATTCCATACGCCTTAGTATCATTATATCGTGTTTTTTTTGATCAAAAAGTCTCTCCATTAATGGGCACTATTCCAGCTATGTTTGCCAAATCAACACTTTTGTGGACATCTCTTTTGTACATTTATTCAAATCGACAAATAAGAGTTTTAATTAAAAGCTTTTTTGTTAGAAGAAACGCCAAAAGAAAATTATTATTGCTAAAATTTTATAAATAAAATTTTTTGCCATCAAAATTATTTTCTTCTTCAGAAAACTTAAGACAAGAGAGGCAAGTTTTTTTTTAAATTAGATGTTTCTGATGCCTGATTTCATTCAAAAATAGGCAAAGCAATCAAAGTAATATTTAAAATAAATATTATTTTTAATCAAAAGCACAGTAATTCATTCCATAAAAAATTTTTGCCAAAATTCAAAAACAACAATAACTTATTTTATTATCATTTTTTAATAGTTCAGAATTTGTTCCATTAGAATATATCAGATTTATTGAATTTTTGAATTTTCTATTCTAAATATTTTAGGTCAAAACCAACAAACTTTAAAGTTAATATTCTTATGAAAAAAAGTAGGTATTAAAAAAGTAAAAATCCTTATTTTAAAGTTTCAAACTTTTTTTTAAAGTCAATTTTCTTTTTTCATTAAGAAATTTTTGAAAAAAAAAATTTTTTTCAAACAAAGTTCATTTTGAATGAAATTTTTTCATGAAATTTCATGAAATTTGTTGTGTTAATTTAATTTTTTCAATTTTCAACAATTTTCACACCTCATTTGAAGGTCTTTGGTGTTATTTAAAACAGCATATTAGAGCCAGGACAAATCAGAAATTTCCAAGAATGATTGAGCTATTAACAGAAGCGAGAGAAAAGTATTTGAGTTCTGAGCTATCAAAAAAATTAATTAGACGATTTTGGAGATGTCTATTGGCTTACAATAATGGTGCGACATACGGTCAAGTTCTGAAAGCATATTTTTCTGGAAAAAGAAAACGTAGCGGAGCACCTAAAAATATCAAATTCTTTATTATAGAATTTTTTAAGTTAAAAATTGAAAATTTAAATAAAAAAAATCATAATCTAAAAAAATTATTACAAATCATATGATTTGAAGTCAATTTTCAAGAAAAAATAAAGCAATAAACAAAAAAACTAAAACCATAGATTTGTACAGAATTTTTTCTAGTTTTTAAAAAAAAAAAAGTGGGGTCATAGGTGATCTCACGGAGGAGATACAATTTAACCGAAAAAAAAGGCATTTTTTACCTTTTTTTTGATTTTCAAAGTCGCCACATCCTTTTTTAATTTTTTTTTATTTTACTAAATTGTGGAAAATTTTATGCTCTTTCAGAATATATATACTTTTTTCATATATTTTAGTCCCATTTTTGAGTTTTTGTGTCTTAAAGAGCAACAACTCTATAAAGGATCAGTTTTTTTTGGACCCCTGGGTGTAAAATTTTTTTTTTTTACCCCCCCTAAAAAAAAATTTTTTCTGGGGTTTTTTAGGACGTAGATTACGAATTATGAGTCGAAAATATAAAATTCAGATAGCACTTTGGTTTTGAATTTCTTGCACTTTATATTTAAATGTTTTTTCACCACTTTTTGTTCTTGATCCACATTCGATTATTTGATCTTTATTTCTTAAATCATATTTTAGATTTCTAGTATCATTTTTGACTAATTTGCTCGAAATTATTTGATAAAATAGAACCACTTTTTGTATTCTTGATTCGAGTCATTTTTCAATGGATTTTATAGCCAAATTTTTAGTGCTAAAATAATTTTGTAAAGAAAAGCTCTACAAAATTAAAGGGGTGGATGTTATAGTGTTTTAGTAAATTTTCTTCTTTCTATGGAGGTGGGTCAAAATAATCTGAAAATAATTTTGTTGAAACGATTTTTAGCATTTAATTTCGAATTAATTATGTCTTACGGTCAAAAAGAACAAAAAAGAATATTTATTAGGAATTGGGACTTCTACCGGAAAACGAAGTGAATTTTTAGACTTTGACTCAATTATGATAGAAACATATAAAAAAATTTTAAGAATTTTAAACAAATTTTGATTTCTATGAAATTCCTTTTAAATGCTTTGGTCCCAAACGAGTTTTTCTAGTTAATTTTTTGAAAAAGACTAGTAAAATTAAAATTTGCAAAAATTGCGCTAATGGCTCCTTATTTAAACGAAAAAAATTAAATAAAGTTAATTGTATTTAATTTTTCAATTGTTCTTTTTCGTGTATTACAGTATTACGAAAAAAAGGTAAATTTACGTGATTTTACGTAAATTTACGTATTTTTACGTAAATTTACGTATTTTTACGTAAAATTACGTAAATTTACGTAAAATCAAAAAGGGACAAAAAATTTCAAAATTTTCCAATTTTTTCCTATTTTTAAAAATTCATTTTAAGAAATTCGAATAGAAAAAATTTTCCATTTTTTACCTTTTTTT
>NTPY01000265.1:156485-197614 GCA_002922825.1 Brachionus calyciflorus
GATTGATTTTTTGAAAATATTATTCAAAATTTAAAAAAAATTTTTTCTAAGATTTAGTTGTATTTTTTGACTAACTGAATTTGGCTAATTTTAGTTAGCTAAATTTAGTTTAACTAATTATAGTTAGTTAAAATAAGTCGACTAAGCTAACTTGGTTTAGTTTTGACCCATCACTATTATTTTACTTAAATTATGGGACTGTGAAGTTAATGTCAATTCGCTCATTTAAATTCGCTATTTTTTCTATAACTTTTTTTCCAAACATTAAAAATTAGTTCTGCAAAATGTTACAATACGTAGCAAATTTGCTACATAAATTTTCTTACTGTGCGAAATGTCTGCAAAATATGTTAATACATATACTGAGTTTTTAATAATTTTTTTCTGCATTTTGGGTGCACACATTTTGCAGATTAATAATTGGAATGTAGCAAATTTGCTACATCTTGTAACATTTTGCAGAACTATTTTTTAATGTTTCGAAAAAATGTTATAGAAAAAATAGCGAATTGACATGAACTTCACAGCCCTTTAAATTACTCTGAAAAAAATAAACAGAAAAGTTTACGGTTGACGGTTAAGGTCGGTTTACTATTGACGATGACGGTCATTTGTGTTTGACGGTGACGGTTACGGTAGGTTGATGGTCAAAGTTGTCGGTTGACGTTACATTTATACAAGATCCACTGTAATTATATTTCTAAATAAAGTCCTGCTAAGATACGGTGTTTTTACGAATTAAAATTTAATTTTTTACGTAAAAATTTTGTAAAAAAAGGTAAATTAAATACAAAAATAATAAAAAAATTAACAGAAAAATATTTTAAAAATCGCTTCTTTTTATTGAAAAAAAAATTGAAAATAATTTCCTATATTTTCAATTATCACAAAAGAAAAATCTAAATCAAAATGTTATTTAAAAAATTTTTTGTTCGAAACTGTACATATGAAGTTTTTTCGGACATAAAAGATAATAAAAGAAATTATAATTCAATTTTAGAATTAATTGAAACAATTATTTATTGGATTCCTTACTTGATTATAATTTATGCACATTTTTTTATTTAATTTTTATTCGTTAATCCTTTTTATAGACTTAGTATAATAAAAATTACGTTATGAAATGTGCATATAATTATAATAAATTAAATTCAAACCGATGTCCGACTTCATATGAGTTTTTCTAATAAAATGTGAAAAAGGTAATTTTTCAAAAAAATAAAATTTTTTTTTAAAATTATTTTGTAAAAAATTTTTTGTGAGAAGAATTTTTTTTTTTAAATTATCATTCTTTATTTAATAAGAAAATTATTTATAAAACTACCGCTTACTGGCCCACTTACCTAAAAAAATCCTATGATCAAAAAGTCTCTGTATTAAAATATCAACAATCAAAATAGCTAGTATCAATTAAGCGAGTTTTAAAATAGCTACCAGCAATTAATTTTAATCAAAAAAGCGTTTTGTACCAGTTTTTTTTTAAATTTGTTTTTGTTTTAGCTATTTGACCGTTTTTTGAAAGAGAGTAGCTTAAAATAGCTAAAATCAAAAAAGCTGGTTACAAAACAACTAAAAAAATTCAGGTTGAATTTAATTGAATCAAAATAGCTCATCGAAGATCATCGATGAATGGTTGGCTATTCCTTCTAATAATCATCGATGATATTCTTAAAATTTTCATCGATGATCCATCAAAATTGAGTTGCCTGGGTTGCACTTGAATTGTTTGTTATTTCTCCGACTTCAGTTTCTGTTGAGAGTTTATTTCAATAGCGGGACTCATTCAAGATGTTCTAAAATATAGACTTTATCCTTAAAATCTAGAAAAATTGACTTTCATAAAAACCAATTTAAAGTATTTTTAGTAAGATTAAAAAAATCAGTCAGAATCAAAATTTATTCTTTTAATAATTCAAAAAAAGTTAGTAAAGGATTAAATTATATTTTATAAATTTTTTTTACAAAAAATAAATTAATTTTTATTTCGAATTTTTTTTTTCGATTTAATTTATCGATTTTGATTATCGAAAATTTCAATTCATTTCATTTATCGCCCACAGTTTAAATTGACATCCCGAAAAATTTATAAGATTATTTTACATTTATCAAAGTTCTTTTTCGCTTAAGTAAAATTTTTGACCGTTTCTTTTCGAAAGTTTTATTTTTCTATCGGTAGATAATTACCGGTTTTTATCGATAATCCTTAAACGATATACAACCCTAGTTCTCATTCCCTAAATAAAAAAACAACTGTTTTTTTATATTCATAAAAACGGTCATAATCAAATTAATTAGTTTCCGTATTTACTTGTAAAGCTGCACCAAACATGTTAAAATGTTTTTTTATTATCTTAAATAAATGAAAATTTTTTTGACAAAAAATTTTGTATTAATATACTTATCGTGAAATACATCACTTTTAAGAATTTGCGAATTAAAGAGTTTCTTAATATTTAATTAAAAATTATGCACAGATATTTAACCGTTAAAACATTTTTTTAACTATGAAAATGACATAAGCTAATTTAATATTACAAAAATTAACTCCTCCTATTTGATTTTTGTAACATTTTAATCCTTAATAAAATTATAATAAATTAAATTTTTGCAATGTCTAAAAAACATGGATTCGACTTGATATTTAAGGTCGAAATTTTGACATATTGACAAAATTTTTTTAATTTTACACTGATAGTTTTTTAACTTACTTTTTAGTAAGTTTAAACATATTAAAAAACTTTGTCGTGTTTAGACTTAAATTTAAAAAAAAAATAAGTTTGAACCTATTAAAAAAATTAAATAGGTTATGGCTTCTCAAAATTGAAAAATTAAGTTTATACTTACAAAATTAAAAAAATAAGGGTGAGACTTTCTTTTCACAAAAAGTAAGTTTAGGGTTACTAAAATTTGAAAGATAAGTTTTAACTTAAAAAATAAAAAAACACAAGTTTAAACTTTATTAAAGAATAAAACAAGGTTTGTACTTAAAGCTTTTAATTTATAAAATCTTTTGAATTAATTAATTTTTCATTTGGTTGATTCTATTGTCTTCTATACACTTTTGGTTACAATCTTGAAAATAATATAGAAAATGATTGCAACTTTCAAATTTTTTGAAATAAAATTATTTGGGGGTTACATTTGCAATATGCGCAAATATTGAAAATTAAATAAAGCAGTTTTAATCTGATTGATTTAATTTTTTATTTATATATGAAATTTTTTTAAAATTTAGGTTAAAATAATGGCTTTTAGTTGTCAATTTAGTAAATTTTTTTAGCCTCAAATAGGCAGAAATGTAATATATATTTAAGAAAATAATTTTCTTGAATTAAAACATTCCTCTTTCAATCAACGCAAGACTTATACTTTGTAAAAAATGAATAATCTAGCCGAGCATTTCTTATAGAAAGTTTTTATAAATTTAGTTAAGTTTAGTCTAAATTAGCATGTTTTATTAACCTTTAGGTGTTTTCAGACAGGAACGCCTAAAGATCAGATTTCAGTTTAGATGGTCTAAATAACTGATGTCCTATCTTATTTTAGGGTGAACTAAATAACTTTTTTACATAAATAATATATTAAAAAAGCTTAAAAATGAGCAAAATTAATAAAATTCTGAAATAATAATATTATAGAAATAATAACTTCTATAAATACAGCACTTTCTTTGAAATTTAATGAAAAAATTTAATGAAATTTTAAAAAGGTTAACTTTTTATGAAGAATATGAACTTTCTTTTTGCTGAAAAAATGATCAAAAAATATATCACAAATATTGTAAATTTTCTTTTTTAAATATTAAATTCTGCTCACGGTAACGCTCACGCCTTTTTTTCAAAGGAAGTGCTGTAAATACCGATACCGTAAAATAAAAAACAAATTTTTTTTTTGGTACGGTTACGGTACAGGGACGCCGTCAATTCGCGAGAAATGCGTTGTAAATTTTTTTTTTTGGTCAAAAGAATTTCCTCGTTTAAGTAACTTAAGCTGGGTTATGTAGCAGAGTTTTTTTTATAAGAAATGAAAAAGCCATTTTTAGTGGATACCTACAAAAGAAAAAATCATTAATCTAAAACGATCAATTTAATTTACACACTGACTCGATTTTTTAAAAAAGATTTATAAATTGTTTGGAAACAGTTTCAGGGCTAATTTTCTATGAGAAATCCGAATTTTTATGTTTTTTTTTGAACCAGCATTATTTATTTTACGAGTAAACTAATCCAATTGAGGGTTTATCGACAGGAAAACTTACAATTTCAGTAAATTAAATTATTATTTAAAATGCCTGTCTTGCTAAATCTCTCATGCTTTTAAGATATTTTAGAAGTTACATAGTAGTTTCGAGTCAATTAGTCGAACAAATTACATGATTATATGAAAAAAATTTTATTTTTTTTTAATGATTGGCTAAATTATCAAATCCAAAAAAATTTTTAAAACTTGTATTTTCCTTAATTTATACAATTTTTTAAAAATGACGTTTTTGAAGGTTTACAAATGTTGCCCATCTAATTTACCAACAAAAATAAACAAAATCAGAACACAAGTGAAAATTTATTTTTCAATTTTAAGTCGCCACGCAACTATATAAATTTTTTAAAGTCCAAAAAGATTATCCTATACGACCCAGTCTCTTAAAAAAAATGAGACATGCGTGAAATAACATTCACACAGGCACATGGTAAGAATTATAAAAATAAAGTTCTTGCTTTTTTCCTAGACTTTTTGAAAGGGTTAAGTTTACTTGATTAAGATCAAATTTTACCTAAATGAAATTACTTGAATATTGTTTATTATAAAAATATAAATAGTGAAAAGTGTTTTTGCAAGAACATGTGGCACGCATATTCAAAACATTTAAAGAGTCTAGGGATGAAGCTTTGGATCAAGTCAAGGAAAATTAGGCATACTTTTATTTTTTCTTTTTATCCTTGTTTTTTTGAAAAAAATAACTAAAAAAATTTTTGACTCACACTGGATTTTTACTCTCGACCTTCTGCTTGGACCCCAACGACGAAACCAACTGAGCTATCAAAGTTGGTTTTAATCATATTTTCATCTACAGTAGTTCTTATATAAACGCAACGTCAACCGTAACTTTTGCCCGTAACCGGTGTTAATTAGCTTTAATTTTAAGATGTGTTAGCTATGTTTACAGTTACGGTCAACGTTACAGTCGACCCTCGATAATTCGGACAATTCGGTATTCGGATAAATTTTCTTGGATAAATTTTCTTGGTTAGGGTTGACTGTCCTACCCCTAGCTAAATACTTCTCTATGTAAATTTACTTCATTAAGTCGGATTTTTATTCCGGTTTATTTCATTATTCGGACAAAAAAAGTGTCCAGATTTTAGTTTTAGTACATTAAAATATAACTTTTTAGAAAGTAATAATTTATCATACATTAAAATATAGAGAGATAATATATTTTTAAAGTAACAAAGATTAATGTATCAATTTGATCTGATGATTGAAAAAATCAAAATATTTTTAGCTAATTTCAATAAATAACTAATTATATTTTTTTCTTAAACTTATAATTTTTAAGTTAAAATTTTTAACTATTATTAAGTAATAATCTTTAATAAATTTGAAAAAATTCATTAAAAAAATTTTTTTATTCGGATTTTTAACAAAATTGATTGAATTCCGAATGGCATTTTTTCGGTCCGAATCGCTCCGCTTTAATTAGGGTTGACTGTTCATTTATAAGATCCACTGTATGAAAGAAAAAATTAAAGCTAACTTTTTCATCCTAAACTCTTAAGATCACTCGGTTTGACAAGAATTATTAAGAGTTATAATGATGGCAAAATCCTAAAATTTTAGCCAAAAATCAGCTTAATTCACTAAATTTCATTTTTGATGCCTTTTTTTTAGAAATTAAAAAAAAAAAATTCTGTTTTGCCGTTTGAATAACAAAAGGGCTCAAGCGGAGCTATATTTCAATAAATTTTTATTTCCGAAAAGGTTACAATTTGATTTCCAGCAGAGATTTTGAAAAAAATTTAAATAGTTTTTAAGAGAAATTTTTTAAAACTGCTTTGCGTTTTCCTTAAAAAAATCTGAATCAGTTCTACTCGTTCATCATCAGGTAATTAATAAAATAGAAAAAGAAGATTTTAATTTTTGATTATTTTTACTTTAAATATTTAAAAAGATAAAGCCTTTTTGAGTAAAATAACCAAAAAAATTCTTAATTTCTACAGTTGTTCTAATATTAAAGTAACGTAAATCTTCACTTTTGACTGTGACCGTTCCCTAAATATATCAATTGAAAAATAAAGCTTATCAACAAGGGTAACGGTTACGGCCAAGTAACGGATGACGTATCATTTATATTAGACCACATAAAAAAATAAACGTAAATTTTTGGTAAATTATTGATAATCTTTAATTAAAAATAATTACGACAGGTGAGGTCAGAGGTTGAATAGTACGAAAACAGCTAATAATTATGGTGACTTTATCCAAATTTTGTGAAAAATTAAATAAAAAAAATTCAGTTTTTCTACGTTAAAGTTAGACATTGTCTTTAAATGGGATAATTTTAAGTAATTGTCCAAAATTTATTTATAAAAATAGAAAAAAGTAAAACTTTGACTAAGTTTTATTTATTCATATAACACAATAAACAGAATTCTGGGACACAAAGAGTGTTGGCCAATATTTTTTTGAGTTGACTTAAGAAAAAAGTAAGTGGACTCCTAACACAGGTAATTCATAAAGATTTCGTATTAAATTATTTTAATGTCAAAAGCCAGAAAGTTTTTTAAGTAAAGCTAGTAATTGAAATTTTGAAAATATTGAATAATAACGGAATTCCACTCATGCCCGTTTTTTCTTATTGGTGCAAATTCAGGTTTTCGAGCAGGAAGAGTCAATATCCAGCAAAAAAAGCATAGATTTTCCTTTCATTCTTCTAAAAAGGCCGTTTTTATTCAGCCTGATTTTCTCAAATTACAATACTATCATTAACCTTTGAGGAAAAGAATTACTCAAGAAAAAGATAATAAAATAAACAGATTATGATAATTAAATTTTTTAATTATCGAACAATATATTATTCTAAGCTCTTGGCTAAATTCCTGATTTCACCTTTTCATCCTTTTCTAAATATGAAAAAAAGAACAAACTTGTTTTTTGGGATAATTGTTTCAACACACTTTTTAAAACTAAGAATCACAATTGTTTAACATTCCTTAAAATTTTAACAGATCATAAATTAAATTAATAAAGAAAAATAAAAGAGTTGTCCTTAATGCTATTTTTCTTGAGATGATATTCTAAAATTTTAGATTGAAAAAAACCGTTGTTATTTTTACAGTGTGATTGAGTGTTTTAGAGAACAATTCATAGTCAATTTTTGCTGAGAATCTTTAGTCGATCTTTTAATTTTAATTTTCATTCCCTTTTCTTTTAAATGTTTTTCACTCAAAAAACAATAGAATGGTTCTTATATTAATGTAACATTAACCGCAACTTTTGACCTTTACCGTAACCATAGCACAAACATCTTAAATTTGAAAATTAAAGCTAATTAACACCGGTTAAAGTTACGGTTGACGTTACATTTATATTAGAATCGCTGTATTACATGATAAAAATAACAGAACTAACTGTAAAATAAATAACTGCTAAATATTCTGGAGCGGCAAAATCGATAATAACATAATCAATTTGGAGTGAAATAAAATTCAAACAAATTTTTTAATTAAATTTTAAAAAAGCTTATTTTAGATTAATTGCTTTATTATTGGCCACTAAACACAATTATTTTAGCCTAAATTTTTAAAAAATTTCAAATAAAAATAAAAATTTTAAATCAAAAAAATAAAAAATTTAATCAATCAGATTAAAACTGCTTTATTTAATTTTCAATATTTGCGCGAATTGCAAATGTAACCCCTAAATAATTTTATTTCAAAAAATTTGAAAGTTGCAATCATTTTCTATTTTATTTTCAAGATTGTAACCAAAAGTGTATAAAAGACAATAGAATCAACCATTTATAATACGATTTATAATATATTACGATAATAAAATAAAAAAACATTTTTTTTGAAATTCATTTATTTAATTTAAATTAATTTTACAAAAAACTATTTTAGTGAAAAAAGTGCAAAAAAAAATATTGTAAAACAAAATACATAAAAAAAAGATAGAAACAATTTTTAAACAAAAAAAACGGACATTTTTTTAATCAAACTAAGTCTGAAAATTTTTTGAAAACATATATTATTATATGAAAAATGAAAATTAACTTTCGTTAAGTCTCAGACTCAATTCTTTTTTATTTTCAATTCATTTGATTTGACTCATCAAAAGTTTGATTTGAGTTAGTTGTCGTATTTACAATTAATGATTCGTTAGCCAAAAATTTTTTTGGTGTATGCTTTTTTCTACGCTCAACAACTTCTTTACAGTTCTTAAAATTTGATCTATAACGTGTTAATTTGTTTGCTAATTTCTGTGTGAAAAAAGTCTAGAAAAAAATAAAAATTAACATTATTACTATTTTTGTTGAAGCTTTAACCCGAGATTTAAACTACGGCGGCGTAGTACGCCGTAGAAACGGTACGTAGAAAACTCCTTATTACGCCCAAAATTACGTACAAATTACGGTCTTAATTTAATAATTCAAAAAAAGGCTATTTTATAGTATACAAAAAAGATCTTTTGTAATTTTTTAATGATTTTATTAGATAATTCTATTAAATCTTCAATTTTTTTTATTTCTCCAACCTTTTTTGAATTTTATTTTTAAATGAATAGTTAGAAAAATATTAAAAATTGAATAAAATTTTCTTTTAAAATCTTAAGAAGATTACAAAATATCTGTTTTGTATAGTGTAAAATAACTTTTATTTTGAATTATTAAATTAAGACCGTAATTTGTACGTAATTTTGGGCATAATTAAGGGGTATTACGGCGTTTTCTGCCGCGTACTACGATTTAAACTACGCCGCCGTAGTTAACTTATTTAGATTTGGTCTAGTTAAAGGGTCTAACAATGATGACTTAGTCGCTTAAAATTTTTATATTCTATATTATAATCACTTATTTAATATTTTTATTAGAATACAATTAAATAGCTAGGACTCAAACAAATTTCAAATTTTTAACTTAGATATTTTTAACGAAGGCTATGTTTTATTAAATATAACATGCTTAACTTAAATTATGGCAAATACACAATAATTCACCCAATTTAAAAAAAGGATAATATCAATCAGGAATTTACGGTAATATATCGGTTTTTACGAAAAACTAACCATAATTTAGTTTAAATTCTAATAAAAAAATTTTTAAAATGAAGAAATCTTCGAAATATTTCCGGAAATTTTTTACCAAATTTTACCTAAATTTTGCTTAATTTACCGTAAATGGCGATATTTTCTGTCAATTCAATTCATTATCTTTTTTTAGATAAAATGTGATGAAATATCGTGAGTTTACCATTATTTACGTAAAGTATGTTAAATTCATTGTAACATAGCGGCATTTTATATAATTAAAAAGTTAATAAATTTTATTTATACCCTACTTTAAATTAACGTCACCTTTTGTCATCTGACGTTAGATTACAGTGAATCTTATGAAAATGTTATGTAAACGATTTAAGTTGTAATCTTAACAGTTACTATTGTGAATGAAAATTTAACACTGGTAAAAAGTTACGGTTGACATTTTCCTAAGAATCATAGTATATCAATTTATAATTTTAATATTGTATTAATTCAATTTAAAAAATCATTATAATTTTAAATTTAAAAAATTTTTTAATTTTGAAATTGGTGATCAAAAAGTAGAATTAAAAAAAATAGATGAAATTAGAAAAAGATTTTTTACTAACTGGTTCATAAAAATTGTTCAGATGAGAAAACGCCTCATAAATGCTAAATGCTACTTCACTGTAATGATTTCTGGAAATGTACTTATTTTTTTTGAAGCTTTTAAAATGTCCAAAATTTAATAAAATTTAAATAGATTTTAAATTGATCAAAATTACTATTCTAAGGATATAATTTTGTTCATCAAAACATTGATTATTTCTTTGACATTTTTTTTCTTTAAAATTTTATTCGGCTTTCGTAAACGTTTTGTTAATTTTTCGGAGAGTCTATCAACTGGAAAAGAGAATGGTCTCGGCCAAATCGCTTGATAATTTTTATCATTTAGACTAATTTCTTCGGGAGTACAATTTTCTTTTTCTATCTGAGTTACTGATTCACCATCAGAGTCACTTTCAGATTCGTCAGAAGACGATTCTTCTTCCATATTTTTTTTTTCGTTTGAGTGGTAATTTAGCTTTCTAGAAACTGAATTCTTCGTCAAACTTAAGGTAGAATTCGACGTTGAAGGCAAAGTCTCTTTAACATGTAATTCAATTTGATTATTTTTTTCTATCTGAATTTGATTCGCTGAAATAGTTTCATAAATAAATTCATTTATAATTTGTTCCTCTAAAGACAAATTAATAGAACTATTTGATCTTCTCAAAAGTTTTTTTATCGCCTTAAATTCTTCATCTGTTTTAAAAAAAATTTTCAATTTTTCATCAGTGTCAAAGTAAATCAAGTCTTTGCCATTTAACTTATAGTCTTTTTTAAAACAAAAATTGGTATAATTTTGTATTTTTATTCAACTCAATTTTTTTACTTTTTATTGTAAAAAACAAACAAATTTCATCTGGCTCTAGATACAAAATTAATTCACTTGAACTCATATCAATTAATTTTGTTTGGTAATTCATCTAAAATGAATAAATGTACAATTAAAAATTGTTTGTTTAAAAGTAGATCAGTCGATGATTTAATGTTCCATATTGAGACGGTTCATAAGTTTGAGCCTAATTTTTTTTACAAATGTAGAATTAAAAACTGTGTTCATGATTTTTCTAGCTTTGCAAAATTAAAAAATCACCTAAAAAAAGAACATCTTAAACAAACGGGATACTTTAAATGTGAAATAAATCAATGCAAACAAATATTTACATTAGAACGTACACTTAAGTCCCATATATATAAACATTTGGAACAAAAAGAAAATATAAGATGTTTGTATAAAGAGTGTGAATTTAAATCAAATAGCCAATCATCTTACGCAACTCATATTTCTACAAAACATTTAAATGAAAATTCTGATAATTTTAAAGACGAGTTTAGAGATTTAACAAACTTTAACGATTCAATTACAAATTTTAACGATTCAAATACAAATTTACATGATCTTTCGTTTCAAAATTGTAATAATGAATTCTATGATGAAACATTAAATTTGTTTAATAAAAATTTTACTCAAAAACAAGAAGAAGACTCTCAGTTTCTGGATGAGGAAGTAATAGCTGAGCATTATATAAACTTTTACCTAAAACACAAGGATAAAAATTTAATTGCTAAATACGTATTGGATGAAATATTTAATGATTTTATGTTTCTTGTTGATTTGAATAATCGTAATTTTATCAATTTAATCAAGTTATTAAGAAACAGATATGATGAACCTTTAAATCATTTTGAATCTTTTGAAGAATTCATTCGGAATAACTTATTATTGAAAAAAGTTCACGAAAAATATAGAGTTTTTGATCGTAAAGTGGACTGGTTGAAAGATAAAAAATGTTTTGTTGAGCCTATTGAAATTGTTTTAAGTAATGAATCAGAGCAAAAAATATGTTATCACTATGTTCCAATATTAGACAATATAGCTAATTTTCTTTCACATCCCGAAATTTTAAAAGAATATATAAATGGATCAAAGCAAAAAATTGATGGTAAATTTAGTGATTTTAATTCATCTACTTTATTCAAAACCAATAAACTCTTTTCCAAATCGCCTTATGCTATTCAAATTAAGTTGTATATAGATGACTTCCAAACAACCAATCCTTTAGGGGACATGAGAAAAAATTTTAAAATGACTGGTGTTTATTATAAAATTGGTAATCTTCCAAATGAATATCAAAGTAATGACTTTTCTACTCAACTGGCTTTAATATTTGATACAAATTTGTCAAACGAATTTGGTCTTAACAAAATACTAGAGCCTTTAATAAAAGATTTGAAAATATTAGAAACTACTGGCCTTTCAATAAAAGTTAACGAAAACGATATTTTTCTTAAAGGATCTATTTGTTATATAGTATCTGATAATTTAGCCGCGAATAGTCTTTGTGGTCTTGTGCAAAGTTTTAATGGAAATGGTTATTGTGGATTCTGTTTAGGTGAAAAAACTGATATTCAAAATAAATTTTTGGATGATCAATTTATCTCGAGAAATAACATTAATCCTTTATATGAAGAAATAATAAATACTAATTTAGGTGTAAAATCAAAACCTATTCTGAATAGTTTAACATATTTTGATATACTAAATGGTCAGCCCCCTGATTTGATGCATGATTTTTTGGAAGGTGTATTATGTGTTAATTTTGGTACACTTATGAGCCATCTAAAAGACATTATAAGCGTTGATGATTTGAATGAAAAATTAAAGAATTTTGATTACGGAAGACATGATGGTGCTAATAAAATACCTTTTATTTTATTTAATAATAAGTCAACAGAAAAAAAATATGGATTTAAACTCTCTGCAACTCACATGTGGACTTAAATTCGTCTTTTCCCTTTAATTTATGGTGAAATTTTAGGTAGGAGTCCTATTTATTGTTGTTATTATTTGCATTTTATTTCTTTAGTAGAAATTTTTAAAAGAATCATGTCCGATTCCTTTACTGAAAATATGATAATGAAAATTGAAGCTGACATTAATACTTATCTTATAAATTTTAAATTATTTTACCCAAACCAGACAATTACTCCTAAACAACATTTTATGATACACTATGGTCGATCTATAAGAACATTTGGAGCTCCTAAACAGTACTCAACAATGAGATTTGAATCAAAGCATAGTTATTTTAAGCGGGTTAGAAATGTTATTCATAATTACAATAATATTACCAAATCAATGTCTTATAGACACCAATTTCTACAAAATTATCATTTGAGTGCAAAATCATTTTTTAAGTGTACTCAATTTGGTACTGTTGCTGATATTGATGCCGGTTTAAAAGAGTCAATTGAGCGAAGAATAGAAATTAGCCAAGATGTTATATATTATAAATGGATAAGTTTTAAAGGTATTGAATATTATTTAAATGATGTTATTTTAATTAATTCGAATAATGACTTTCCAGATTTCGGTATAATAAAATGCATCATTTATAATAAGGAGAAAATATGGCTAAAAATAAAACCCTTAAAAACTGTTCAATACATTGAGTACTATACTGCTTACGAAGTAGAAGAAAATGAAATATCTAGCTCTTTATTGGAATTAACCTTATTAACTTATTTGCCTCTAGATCTTTATAAAATTAATTATAAAAAATTGGTTGTTCCAAAATACAACTTTAAAATTGATTAAAAAACTTACTTTTTATTTTTGTTAATAACAGAACAAACCAAATGAATATAATAATAAAATATTTATTTTAAATCTAAAATTAAAAATAAAAACGAATTAATTATTTAATAAATGTCTAATTAAGAATAATGTGTTATTTTTGATTAAAAAAATTATTCAATATTTTTTAAATTATTTGGTTTGAATCTTTTTTTTTTTAAATAAATTTAAATTAAAGATTTAACATGTACTTCAAGTATTTTTTAAAAAAAATGTAAGTTTAAACATAATTTTAAAAAAAGGGCTGGACATTTTCATTTGCTAACTTAGTTTTTTTTAAGTTTAGAGTTATTAGTTTAAGTAGACAAAAATAAGACAAAACAAAAATGGTCTAAACTTATAATTAAAAAAAAAATAAGTCTAAAAATTATCAGTGTAAATATAAAAACTTGTTTTTTATATTTATTTTTTATTCAAAAATATAGGTTTCGGTTATACTCGTATTTGCCAAGAACAATCAGCTGTCACCTTCGTTAGTAGAGGCTTGTTAAATATTAATAAAATGTTAAGATGAAAAAAAAATAAAAAAACCTGTGGAATCCTAAACGGGATAGGCAAGGATTTAGGACCTGGGTGTTCACTTTTAATTGCTAATTCCTTTTATTTTACTTTCAAAAAGTCTATTTTCATCATCTCTTCCGAATCGACTATTTTTATCATTTGATATTTTTTTCCCTAATATTTTTTTCAAAGAAAATTTGTTACCAAAATAACATTATTTAGATATCAGCTCGTTAGCTGATGCGAATAGATTTGCATATCTTGCATATTCTTATCAGGTATCTGAGAATTTAGAAGTTTCGAGATGCTGACAGGTATATTCTAGAATGCTTATCAGGAATCTTATCTCTGATAGAAGCACTTAAGTGTACATTTCATAGAATAAAATGGTTCAGGTGAATAGTGAAGTGTTTGAAGATTGGTTTACTGAGATACCTTGTTTGAAGACTGAGAATCCTAAAAAGATTCTCACAGATCTAATTTCCGTACAGTCAAAGATCGAATCTTGTTCTAAAAAAAATAAAGACTTGACACAAAAAAAATATGTGTAAAAACTTTGAATAAAAATGAGTCAGCTTCGGTTATAGAATCTAGTTTAGAAAGTTTACATTTGCAAAGAGATTTAGATGAATGCACGGCGAATGTTAAAGAGAGTAATTCTCTTGGAAAAAAACAGGAAAAATTTTCTTCTGAACTCGAAGTAAAACAATTTTATTTTAGCTTTAAAACGGCAAAGAGAAATTCTTGCTCATCTGCTCATGCTCAATAGTTTATTTTCTTAATAACTTTTAAATGGAAATAGATTTTTAAGTTCTGCAAAATGCTAAATTATGCAACAAACATGCTAAATTTTATTTGAAGCTCTGCAAAAACTGTGCAATTTAATTACGCAGTTTATTTCAATACTTTTACATTAAGTGCATTCTGTACTAATTTGCACAGTTTTTGCAGAGCTTCAAATAAAATTTAGCATGTTTGTTGCATAATTTAGCATTTTGCAGAACTTAAAAATCTATTTCCATTTAAAAGTTATTAAGAAAATAAACTATTGAGCATGAGCAGATGAGCAAGAATTTCTCTTTGCCCTTTAAAACGCGACTTTTCCATTCTAGGTTTATAAAAAGAGTCATTAAAGATATGTCTGATATTAAGGTATCATATTTCTCTATGGCCGCTTTGCAGTACGGTATAACAAAGAATTTGACGATTACATTACAACTACATTCAAAGTAGCGTTTAAAGATGCAAAAACTTTTTCAGAAAAAGAAAAAAATAATTAAATATTTTCCAAAGGCGAATTAGACATTATTTTCAATGTTAGATGTCGACGATTGTTGCAGAAATGTTTTTAAAAAAAAGCATGTTGGTTATTTGAAAAAATACTGCAGGAAAATAAAACGCGTGGTAAAAAAAGTTTATAGCTCTTGAGGTTAAATATGGCACGGTTGAATGTTACAGGAATTCTGATAAAGTCTACGTAGGATCAGCAGGTAGTCAACTTGGCGTAGAGGGACGGGTTTACAGTATCGAAGTAATATTCAATATTGGGGTTTCGAAATGGATTATTTCTTTGCAAAAAAGAATTAGGGAAGATTTAAAAATCTTACCTTGTCATCTAACGATCGGAACTGGGTCAAGTCCAGTTAGTGTAGCAGTTTGTTTAACTGGTTGTAATAAAATTTGTATTTGTATTCATGGTTGAAGATTGAATTTTTTAACGGGATATTTGTTGCAGCATGTGTGATATTTATTTTGAATAATTAGATTGTAATTTTATTTTTATTCTGCCTTGCTTTTATTCAAAAATGCATTGGAGAGAATTTAAAATAATGAAGATAAATATAAACATATTATTCCAAAAAATAATTATTAATATTTTTGCTTTGTTAAAAGAATGTCGTGTATTCTTAAGAAAACAAAAATACAGTAACGAGCAATTTGCAACAAGAAAAAAAAAGCAAAAAACATACATGGAATTTCTATTAAATGAATACAAAAAAATCAATTTGCAGAACAAAAAGAAAGTTGAATAATTTATGTATTTAAATTATTTGTTTTATTTATTTAGTTAAACATAGTCTTTTTTGGGCTCTATATTAAATGAGCAGAGATAAAAATAGCACTTTCAAAATAAAATTGTCAATTTAGCATCCATTAAAATAGCTGCACAATTAAATTAGCAAAAAAAAATATATGAATAGAAAAAAAATAGCAAAAAATTGTCCAATAAAAAAATAGCAAAAAAATAGCGATATAAGAGCTTTAAAAATTTTAGTGTGATTTTTTATTTTTTTTAAACACTATAATGACTGATTCAAATTTAGCTGACTTGATGCAAAGTTTTGAAAACTTGAATCTCAAAACTGGTTTTGTTACATCATCGCAGAAATCTAGCCCACAATTATCAATTGATGGTTATTTTTTTCGTATTTCCGGTGACGACAAAGCTGCAAAAATTAATTGGAGATGTATCAAAACAAATCTATACTGTAAAGCTAAATGTTATACTCTTGGTTGTAATATAGGCTCCGAATACACTTTTTATTTTAATGATGATGATGATGATCAACAACATTCACATGGGCCAGATACAACTGGTTTAGCTATAAAAGAACGAAGAAGGATTTTAAAGGAGAGAACAGTAGCTTGTGCAATGAGTGTTCCAAGTGTTGCTCCAAGGCAAATATTTACTTCTCTTGTTGGTTGTATAACCAGTCCAGACACTATTGCTGCAATGCCATCATACGACGCAAAAAGACAAGTTATTAATCGAACCAAAAAATCTATTAGACCTGACTATTCAAGTCAGCCAGAGACTTTGAAGGATATTATCATTCCAGATTTTTTGACGCAAAATTTGTTGAATGATCCGTTTTTGTTGCACGATTCAGGCGTAGATAATCCAGAACGAAATTTGATTTTTGCAAGTATGTCTAATTTAAAATTTCTTGAAAATAATGATGTATTCGCCGACGGGACGTTTGACATCGCGCCGAAGTTTTTCGAGCAGGTGTACACAATTCACGCTCTTTTTCAATGGAGATGTCTTCCAGTAGCTTTTTGTTTATTGACTAGAAAAACTTAAAAAATTTACGCGCGTTTTAAATTCAATCAAATCTCACCTTGCCTCTAACCCAAAGTCTATAACAAGTGATTATGAGTTAGCTTTCATAAATGCAGCTAAAAAAGTACTACAATGCACTATATATGGATGCTTCTTTCATTTCAAGCAGTCGATGTTTAGAATGATTCAAGATCTTGGTTATGTTTCATGCGAAAAAACGAGACGTTTTTTAAAATTGCCACAAGTTTTAGCTTTTGTTCCACTTGATGAAGTTTTCACTAAATTTAAATTAATCAAAGCTAGTGTTGATAGAAATTTAGAATTTTTTGATCAAATAATTAAGTTTTATGATTATATAGACGATAATTATGTGGGCAAGGAAGAGATAATAGAAACTGGTAGAAGTAAAAAAGTTAAAAAAGTAGTTTTTAAGCCTCCATTATTCAAAGTCGATATTTGGAATGTAAAAAGCCATGTGCATGACTGTTTACCAAGGACTAATAATTTTTGTGAAGCTTGGCACAACGCATTTGGAGTAATTAAATAAAAAAAATTAATTATTTTTTTTAGTTATTTTATTGAAAGAGCATGTTGAACAAACATCCATTGGTTTATTCATTAATTGATAGTTTTAGTACAGAAGATAAAAAAATGAGTGATTTGTATATTCAATTAAAAACTGGAATTGTTTGTAAAAGAAAACCAGCATCTATAAGTTAATTTTCATCGAGGACGATGAAATTTTAAAGGGGGGATATGTTACCAAAATAACATTATTTAGATACCAGCTTTAGCTGATGCGAATAGATTTGCATATCTTGCATATTCTAATCAGGTATCTGATATTCTAGAAGTTTCGAGATGCTGACAAGCTAAGTTTTGTTCTTTTATGAAATGATTGATCAACTTGTTTATTCCGGGATGGCTATAAATGACATTAATAATATATTGATGCCACGCTTCCAGACTATTATAAGAACGAGGTTAGTCGTTTATAATACGTATATGGAACTGAACGCTTTGACGTATAAGATTTTCTTGAACAAAATCGTCTCAGCTTTCACGCAATACTTTGAGCATCAGAAAAAATTTTAAAAAAAAATTAAAAATAAAAAATAATAAACCTGGCCACCTATTAAATTTATTTTCAAAGTCAGACCACCAATTTTCTAGGACTAAATTTTACTAGCTTTCACGCAAGGCTATTATCTAAGCGTGCATATACAAACTTTGGTCTGCATTCTCAACCAAAAAGTTAAATAAAAATAATGTTTTACGGACCCATACTTTCCCACTCGAAAAATCCTCGGATTAGTTCCGACAGCCTTTTTTCTAAAATAAAATTGTCTCAGCTTTCACGCAAGACCATGGGCTAACCTTTATCATTATTAAATTATTGTTTTCAACAAATTAGAAAAAAGTTTAATTAAAATGTAAATTAAAGTAAGGATAATATTTAACTTAGGACGTAGGAAGCATTAGACCGCTTAGATAATAGCCTTGCGTGAAAGCTAGTAAGATACAATTCAAAGACCGGTTTAGGCTTAGTGTTTAGCTATTTTATCTCTAAAATTCTGGTCCGTAAAACCTTATTTTTTTTCAACTTTTTGAATGGGTCTGCAAGACGAAAAAAGCATCCGACCACTTAGATAATAGTCTTGCGTGAAAGCTCGTAAAATTTTAAGCTAGAAAAATGGTGGTCGGAATTTGGCAGAAGTGTTTAAAGCCTTGCTGGGACCGATCCGTGTTTTACAAAAATTTGGCGATCCGTGTTTTAGTAACACCCGATATAGAACTGATAAAAAAAAAAGTTAAATTTAATTACATTTTAAAATAATTATAAAAAAAAAGCTTTGAACATAACGATTTATTGGTAAAAATTTAATAATAATAATATTTTTCTTTCGTATTTCTTCGAATAAAAAAGCCTTTTATTATAACTCTAATTTTCCTATTTGAATAAATGTACAAAAGAGATGTCCACAAAAGTGTTGATTTGGCAAACATAGATGGAATAGTGCCCATTAATGGAGGCACTTTATGATCAACAAAAGCACGGTATAATGATACTAAGGCGTATGGACTCCAACTTATAACAAAACCAATTGTTATTAAGATCATACTGAATGTTGCTTTTCTTTCAGCATTGAACTTTTTTTTTAAATAAACAAAATCGAATTTTTTATAAACTCTCTTCAGATCTTTAATCTTAATAAAAATAAATTAGAATGTTTTCTTAGTTTTTATTTTCTTAGTTATTAGACTTACTAGTTTTATTAACTTGAAATTTGTAATAACTATTATTAATATTGGAATGAAAAAAACAGTTATAAAAATGGTCACATTATAACTTAGAACATTAAAATTTCTTTCATTCCATTCGACTGAACAACTTGTTAGGGCTCCTTCAAGTGAATAATGTGACCATCCAACTAAAGGTAGAAATGCCCAAATAAAACCCAAAATAACACAAATAAAAATTGAAATCAACACTTGATTTGAATTTAATTTTGTTTTCAAAGAATTATAAATCATAAAATAGCGCTCTAGTGATATCAATGCTATTATGTAAATACTTGTACAACCAATAAAATACATTAAGAAACCGCTTACTACACAACCCAGGTCTTTTAATATCCATCTTTTATTTAAAAAAAATTAAATTATTTAAATTATAAATATACAAAAAATAATCAAATAATATGATAATAATTAAAAATAAGAAACGGAAACAGATAGGAAAAAATTCCGGATAAAATATCAGATTTAGATTTGATTTAACATTTGTAAATCAAGATATAAATATCTTGAATTTTAAATGTCAAAAATACCCGAATTAAATTTTTTTTTGAACGAATAGAATTTTTATGATGAAAAACTGGGGGACGTTGGGCCGATAGACAGAGTCACTCATCCGAGATACTTAATGACTGCGAACTCGACTCTTAGACTACGACTTGGCTTGGAACCCCGAAACCAAGCGATACTTAACTTCGTTTTTCACCTTTTTTCTTTTTTTTTTTTTTTGAATAAAAAAAATTACTTACCGGCATTTAAAATTCGATACAATAGTTATTGGCAATTCAACAAAAGTGCCAATTAAATTAAAACAAGTCAATGAGAGTATATAAATATTAAGCGAATTCCTAAAGCGTCTAAACTTGTAAATTATATACAATAGAGTAATATTACAAAAAGCACTGCTAAGAAACAAAATCACCAAATATAAACTAATTATTTTAAGTTTATAACACTCGACTACTGGTACAATATTATCATTAAAATATTCGTTTTCCATTTTTTAAAAATTCCTATTGCTAAAATATTTTTTTTAAATAAATAAAAAAAAAGAATTAAATTTTTAGGTTTTATATTTATTTTTTTGTTGTTGCCGATTAAATAACATTTTTAATTATAAATAGCGGTTTGGCTTTTAAAATCGAAAATAAAAAAAAAAACACAAATTCCTAAAAAAATTTTTTTTTTTAGTTTCTGTTATTGATGTATTTAAGTTATAATTATAAAAATTCTTCTATTACACAATTGATTTTTTTAATTGCTAAATCAATTTGATTCGTAGTCACGTTTAGGTTCGTAAGGAGTCTTATTGTTTTAATATCTGATTCTCCTGCATTCACTTTGATAAAACCTCCTAATCGATTTACTTCACTTTCATTAACCTTAAACAAACAAAAACGTTTTTCAGCATACTTTATTTTCTAATTTTATTCTAATCCCTAAATTAACTTACAGTTTTTAATCGATTGACAAAATCTGCTATTTTAATTTTAGGTCCTAATTTTAAATGTATTATATTTGTTTCGGGTTTTTGAACTTCCAAAAGACCTTGGCCATTTATACCCTCGGCTAATTTAATTGCATTTTCATGATCTTTTAAAAGATTTTCATTGGCCTTGTCTAAAGCGTATAAACAAGCACCGGCTAAAATACCAACTTGTCTCATACTACCACCAAGAACTTTTCTTGTTCGTTTAGCCATTTCTATAAATTTTTTCGAACCTATTAGAACTGAACCGACTGGTGCACCAAGACCCTTAGAGAAGCAGAAATTAACTGAATCACAACCATCGGAAATTTCTTTAACACTTAAACCGGAAGCTAACGAGGCGTTCATGACTCTAGAACCGTCCAAATGAATTCTAATATCGTATTTATCACATATTTTTCTTAAATCTCGTATAAATTCGATAGGCAAGACTTTACCACCACAATGGTTATGAGTATTTTCAATGCAGACTAGTCTTGTTCGTGAACAATGACAATCCGTATGATCTGATATTAATGATTCAAATTTTTCCAAATCAAATGTACCATCTTCATTATTAGGAATTTGTTTAGCATAAACATTTCCAATTTGACTAACTCCACCTTGTTCCCATAAGTTATAATGGCTTATGTCGCCGACTATGATCTCACTACCGCGTTCATTACAATGAACCATGACAGCGATTAAATTAGCCATTGTACCCGATGGAACAAATAAAGCAGCCTCTTTACCAAATAATTCACTAACGCGCTCTTCAAGTTCTAAATTAAAAAAGAATTAGAAATTGAAAAAAATTAAATGCGATTAGAAATGATTTAGGTTACTTGTAACAGTTGGATCTTCGTCATAAACAGCATCACCAACTTCGGCCTTAATCATTTCCTGTAGCATTTCAGGCGTTGGTTTAGTGAATGTATCACTACGTAATTCGATTATAGTCTCTAGCATTTTTTACTTTTTTTGAATTTTTGTTAAATGTGGCTAAAAAATTTTTATTTTTGTTGATGATAATTTCTAAAAGACTCAAAATGATAAGATTTCTATTTTTCAAAAAATAATCTTAACAGTTTGATTAAAAATTTAAAAGTTTTTTTTGCTCAAAAATATTCATGAAAATATGAGAGTTTGAGATTGAGTAAATTTTTTTTTTCATTCGTTTAAAAGTTTAGACAAATTGTGTCACAAATCAGATTATATGTCTTAAAAAATATGTTTTCTAATTTTTTTTTACACATATTATATTTATTTTTGATAATTGATCGTTGGTGTTGTGCAGAAATTTTCAGTTCGTCATTTCAATTCATTATTAAAGAGGCAAAAAAATATGATGTAAGTCTCAGATTTTATTTAAGTGCTGCATTTGATAGTGCTTTTCATTTAAAATATATCCAATTTCTACTTTAAAAGAAATTTAAAGAATTATTGACAATGAAGATTTTGTTTTTGAGAACTTTTTTTCAGGTAATTTATTCTGGCTACATTATTCTGAGTTTGTTCTAGTTGGATTGCTAAGTGAATAGTTTCATTAAAAGTGTGAATGTTTCTCCGCATATTTTCCTTTCTAGTATTTTCATTTAGTCCTTCTCGAAAAAAGAATAATCAGTCATATGGGGAACCATGTTTGTTAACATGTAGAATCTGCTAACGTAATTTTTGGAAATTGAGTTTTCCCTATGAGTAAGCTTTGAAAGATTTAACTGACTTTAAAGTTACAATTTGACTTTCTGAAGAAAAACATTACTTTCAATTAAATGCTGAAGTAAAGTAAAGTAATGACTTGACTTAGAAAAAAAAAATTTAAGGCCAAATCAAAACTTTACTTGACTATTAAAATTACACTCAAGTCAAGTCTCACTTTAACTTTCTTAAAATTCTTTATTAAATTAAAACTTTGACTTGATTTTTGTGTCTTTTTGAGTTTTGACCAGCTCTAATTTTGTTTAATAAAAAACTTGGGCATAAGTGAAGAATAACGCGGAAACGGTCTTTTTTTAAGATATTACATATGTTCTATATATATTCTGAAAAAAAGACCGTTTCCGCGTTATTCTTCATTCATGCCAAAACTTGAATAGAAATTTAAGAATTTAAGGTTTGTCAAGTCTTGAAGGCCATATGGTAAGAGACCATTTAGTTCAATACTTTGAAAGTTTGAGAATAGTTCTAATAAAACAGATTGATTCCATACGATTATCAGACGATTATAAGTTAATTTTTAAACGGGTCTACATGTTAAACTAGAATTACAATGATTTAATTTTTGTGTCAAGTAACAATTCTTTATAAGAAAATTTTTATAAAAATTAAAAAGTTTAAAAAAAAAAGGAATAAATTAGAGAAAAAAAAAACATATTTTATTAATTAAATATACTTGAATGATGAGAATTAAAAAAATTTAAATTACATTAAGAAAATCGAATAATCCAATTCAAAAAACTGTTAAATTTAATTTCGGAATTTATTTCAATTTTTTTTTTTCAACTTTAAAAAAAAAAATTAAATCCGTACCAAAGTCATTAAACGACAAACTAATAAGAAATTAAAATTTCATTTTTTTTAATTAATAAAATTTAAGAACATTATGATGAGCTAGATAGTTAATTAGAATACCCTATTGAACAGGGCTTACAAATTTCTCAAAAAAAATTCATTTTTAAGAAACAAATAAAAAACTTTTTTTGATTTTTTCAAACAAACATTTGTTTGAAAAAAATAAAATTATCAACTTTTAATTCGATGTAATGATTGATCATTTAAAATGATTAGCTTAGACATTTGTAAATGCTTAGTCTCTTCTATAACCAATTTGTTAAATTCGCCTTGAAATAATTTACCATCATCGACTATTTGGCTAAAAACGACATCATAATCAATCACACAAAATTCATTTTCTTCCATTTGAACACTCAACTTACTCGCTACACACTTTTTAACCACAAATCTTAAGCAATCATTATTCCGTGTTTCTTTATACTTCTTAAACAAAATTTCCAATAGATCACTCGTGTCCATATAATCAAATATACGACTTATTGTCGTTGTCATTTCACTATTATTTTGATTAAATTTATCCAAATTTTTTTTCTTTATAAAACACTTTTGATATTGTTGAAATTGATTGTAATAAAATTGAACTAAATCCAAATAATTTTCCATATTTAAATCACCATCTTTGCCAACTAATTTAACCATTAAAACTAGTAAATTATTAACTGGTTTAAAATCGAATTTATTTTGAATAACTTTTTTAATAATTATTTTAATTAGATCCATAACTAATTGACTATGTATGCCATTACTAATCAACAACCATAAACATGGTATAACATGACTAGTCAATTTATTCTGATTGTCTTCTTTGCCAATTTCATTATGCAAATAATCAATAATATCCTTTGAATAAGTCTCAATTTTTCCAAATTTTAAAATTAATAAAACTATTTTTTTGATGTCATAGATTTTCAAATTATCAAATAGATTCTTTTTAAGAGCCTCATGGAGCGTTAGAAAATTATTCTCAATTAAATACTCCAATTTTTCAACTAAATTCTCATGGTTATAAATTAAATCTACATTTATAACCAATTTATTGCGCGTGTATTTATGCAAATTAAATATTAAATTGGAATTTTTGCACAATGCTAAAGCTATTAATTTATCCATGTAAATAAACGAATTTAAATTAAAATGTAAATCATAATATAAATCACAAAGATCTACATCAATTTCGACATTATAATTTAAAATTTCAAATTTAAATTTAATTGAATTTCCGAGTAGTTTAAAAAGGCATTCAATTAGATTTAAATCTTTTGATGTTTTAATAAGATTAAAAATTTTCTCGATTATATTTATTGTAAGACTTGAATTTTTAATCAATTTTAAAACATGTTCCCATAGATCTAATTTATGATTATAAATGTAGATCAATGTGTCAAACATGGATTCATTTAGACCTATTTTAAGATTCACTAAAGCTCTTATACTCAGCATTTTAGTTCGCAAATGATTCTTTTTTAATAATTTAAAAAGCATTTCTTTTATTCTAACAGAAAGGTTCATATTTTTGCGATTTATTTCCTCGAGAATAAATATGAAATTTTCTTCGATTATTTGAGATGAAAGTAGAATATGATCGGATTTATTTTCAGTTAAAAAATCTATCAAATTCACTAAACGAATTTCGTATTTATTCGAAATAGCCATAAGACCCAAGAGCATTTGATTAAATTTTTGTACATTAATGGGTTTTTTATCATGAGAATTTAATTTTAAAAAATTAAGCGTCTCATTAAGACCATCATTAAACGATCTAAATTGATAAAAAATATCATCTGTATCATGCTGATTTAAATTACACGATGATAAATTTTGACTTAATGAACGCTTTAATTTTTTAACATTAAAAAATTTATTATTTAAATTCGATTTGTTTAGACATTGTTCTAAAAATGTGTTGTGATAAACACCAACTAAGTCTTTATTTTGATTCGAAAGAATTATTTTCCAATAGTTTAGCAAGGACTTTTCTTGATTTAGACTAAGTGATTTAAAATAAGAGCTCTCATTTGATATACACTCGGCTATAAATGACCATAATTCTTGATATTTTTTGTAATAACGATATTTAAGAATAGTGGTCTTGATAAGATTGTAGTTGTTATCCTTGTCCGTTTGTAATTCTTTAATTATAAACATAGCGGTAAAGTATTTTTCGTAGACATTATCTATGAATTTAATCCCTGAGTCATGTGATATGATTAGATTGTTTATTGAGCGTATGGATGTGTCCAATTTGTCATTTAATTCAATTGTTTGATCGATATTGAAATATTGGTTAAATGAGATTGATTCAATGCGTTTAAGATCAAAGTAATACGTGAGAAAGACATTAGTCGCATTTAGAGTCTCGAGTTTGGGACTCTTTTTGAGTATTTCGATTAGTTCCTGATTTAAATTGATGCCCAATTCGGTTTCGTGTGATTTTAAATACAAGAATTTGTGACCCAATACATTACATAATAATTTTTTGTACCTTTAGATGTTTAGGAAAAAAAAATTTTTAATTTTTAAATTTAATTATAAATTTTTTTACTCTATGAATATTTGATATCAAGAATTATAGTAAATTAAGTCAATTAAATTTGCATAAGTTATAGAAAAATTAAATTTTATTTTTAGAAAACACGCTTCTCTTTTTCTCTGATTCAATTTCTTTATGTTTCATGTATTTAAAAGTCTCATGTCATTATGACCTATTCTGTTGGTTGCAATTTAAGAAATAAATACTTTTCTTAAAGTTTTATGTAACATTTTGTTCAGCGTGTCTAAAGTTATTTTTATACCAAAATAATAGAAAAGAAAGAGAGAGAGAGAGAGAAAGAAAGAAAGAAAGAAGAAAAAGCAAAAACTAGTTAAAACAAAAAAGTAACAAATTTTTCAATTAAAAAAGAAATAAATTAAAACAAATGTAAAAATGAAGCTAAGTTAGTTGCTTGTTTCGCCCATTCCCAAGCAAAATCGTAGTCTATTTTGCAGTCATTAAGTTTTTTTTGGACGAGTGGCTCTGTCTATCGTTCCAACGTCACCTAGTTTTTCATTTTAATAGAAGATTATTTTTCTATTTTTAAGAATCTTAGTTTCGGTAATATTAATCAAAGGAACTAAGTCTCGTTTTAAGTTAAAAATGAGACTAGAACTTTGTCTTTAAAACCGCATCAATGTTGTAATTTTAACAAAATTAATAAATTGTAAAATAATTTTTCTTCCCTTTTCTTCGACTCTTTCTCAGCTTTTTTTCTCAGAGTTTTTCTAAATAAAAGAAAAAAAAAAGTATATATTTTAAGTTATCTTAAGAGGAAGAGTTTGAAGAAGACAGCGCGTGCAAGAGTTAGTACAAGATTTGGTATCGTAAATTTTAAAAAACAATTTTTTCTTATTTTAATGCTAATTTTTCATATTTTTATAATTTTTTGTTTTAGATTTAAAAGAGTGTATGTTGCGTATTATTTTTTCAAAATTTACATCCGTGTTTCTAAATGTTATTTATTTTTTGAATCTAACTTTATGCAAATTAATATAAAAATAAAATCAAATCTCTATTAAAATGGTAAGTCGAATTTTTATAAACAAAAGAGATTTTTTATGTGAAAACTTGTAAATGGTTTAAAATTAGTGGACTGTATGAGGGATCGTTAGTAAAAAAATACTTTAAACTTGTCTAACTAAACAGGAGAGTTTTCTTATTACCATATTTCCTCAAATAAAAGCGCGAGGTTTTTATTTGAGTTTTTTTTTTTTTTTGAATCAAAAAAAGTCTCAATTAAAGTTTGTTTTATTTTAAATTTAAAATTCTAATAACTTTAAAATAAATAGAGGTAATACGGTAAAAAACAACATTGGTGTTTTCTTTAAAAATTCTTTGTTCTTTTATTTGAGTCATTTTTTTATAACCAAAAAAATTCAAAAAGAGGGTCTTCAAAAGATAGCGAGTCTATCTTGTATATGATTAACTACAGTACAAGCTGATATATATGGCAAGATTTTTTTTCAATTATCGTATTTCTTCAAATATAAGATCGAGTCGCTATCTTTTGAAGACCTACTTTTTGAATTTTTTTGGTTATAAAAAAATGACTGAAAAAAAAAAGAACAAAGGGCATTTATTTTTCATAAAGAAAACACCGATTTTGTTTCTTATTTTATTTAATATATAGTTATTTGAATTTGAAATTTTAAATAAAACAATCGAGACATATTTTGAATAAAAAAAATTCGAATAAAAGGTTTTTTTGTTTTTCCGCTTTTAATTGAGGAAATACTATAGAGATCTTTTTGATGTACAATTTTATTTCAAAAAAAAGGCCAGAAAATCGAACTTATGTTCCAAAGAAATTTTGCTGCAAATCAAACCTGAAAATTTACACATTCAATGTGTAAAATTTAAGACATATTCTCTCAAAGCTTACATTGGATACATTGGTTTTAGATTTTTACGTCAAAATATAATTTTGCTCAAATTTCAATTCGGTCCACTGACTCAAAAAAAAATTGAAATAAAAATTTGAATTTTTTTTTTCGCATTTATGTTTAGAGAACAACTTAAAATTTACAGCGGGTATAATTACATATCCCATACTGTAAATATTTTGAGTGTAAATACATTTCTCACTTTAATGTGTAAATACAGGGAAAGATAAAGTTTTATTACTATTACTATTTCAATTTTCAATTTGAATTTTTGCAAATGCACACTAAAAATTTGAAGATTGAATCAAAATTGAAAAATAAATTGAAATAAAAAAAATTTTGCAAAGTAAATTTTAATAAAAATAGAAATAGTGATAGTAATAAAACTTTATTTTGCCTAAATACAAAAAAAGTTAACGATTCGTTTAAACATTGTTTAAACAGATCAGACACACAAAACACATTAAAAGATGTTTCTAAACATAGTGAATGTGAATTTTTGTACAAAAGTACAGTACACTTTTAAAAAAAATTGAATAATTTTTTTTCTAAACGTTAAAAATTAGTCCTGTAATTTGTAACATCTGATACAAAATTTGTATCATCTAAATTTTAATTCTGCAAAATTATTCTGTAACTTGGCATTTTGCAGGAAATTATGAGAGTAATTGCAGATAATATTTTTGGGTGATACAAATTATGTATCACATGTTACAGTTTGCAGAACTGATTTTTAAAATTTTCATAAAAAGCTATTCGATTTTTGTACTAGATTTCTGTACTAAAAATTATATAAAATTTTATTTAAGCAGTAAAAAATGTGAAACTCCGTACAAAAGTTAATACAAAAACATAAAAAATAGAATAACTTTTTATGAAAATTTTATAAATCAGTTCTGCAAACTGTAACATGTGATTTATAATTTGTATCATTCAAATATAACATCTGCAATTACTCTGACATTTTCCTGCAAAATGCACAGTTACAGAATAATTTTGCAGAATTAAAATTTAGATGATACAAATTTTGTATCAGATGTTACAATTTACTGAACTAATTTTTAACGTTTAGAAAAAAAATTATTCAATTTTTTTTAAAAGTGTACTGTACTTTTGTACAAAAATTCACAATCACCTAAACATAATTTAAAAAAACATCAATTTTTTCTTTATGTTCTACTTAGATATTTATGTGCCGTTTTTGTTTCGAATCTGTTTGCACAATGTGTAATCATTGTTTATGTTTTCGTTAGCTTTATTTTGAATTGTACTGTATATACATTTAAATCTGTATCATTAAAATCAACCAAACAGTTATTGTAAAACGCTACACATTACAAGTGGGAAATACTTTTTTACACATTTAACTTTAACAAATAGGCTTAAATAAATATTATAGTGTAATATAATACTTTCAAAATATTTACAGTGCAATTTTTTTTTAATTTTTCGTTTAGTAATTTAAATTGAAAACTAAAATAATAAAACTTACTTGTAATCAGGTGAAATATGTACCAAGAATTTAATTTTCTTGTTGATTAAAGTCTCCACTAGACTCAAATCATCATTATGCAAATTTTCAATTAAAATAACTAATTTTTTCGTCCTAATTAAATAATTCATAAATAAATTAGTCATTTTTTCATTAGTAATAATTGATTTTTGCTCGTTTAAATCAATTCTAAATACATTAAATTGTCTAATATTTAGAATTTTTTCTTTACTTTCAATCAGAGCATAATTACGAATACGACTAATACAATCTTCCAAAGAGTCTAATTCTTTTTTAACATAATCACATGGTGGTACATTACACTCACTAAAAACCTCTTCCATATAAACATCATTCGCCTCCATAATCTCAATTTTAAACTTAAACTTAAACAAATACTTATACTTTTCGAATAGACTCATATCATTTATTAAAAAAATACACTTCATATACAATTGATTTATTTTATCCATGAGATAACACGTCAATTCCGAGTCATACTTGTTTACTTTTATTAGATAATAACCCGATTTTAAAGAATTGGATTTTTTCTCATTGGTCACATCAGACATGAATTGATTTAGACCAATAATTCTAAATTGATCATTTAATTTGACTATAACACTTTCTAAATTAATTGTATTATTATTTGCTTGTATTAAAAGCGAATAGACTCCAGTTGAATATATAACCGAACTAAGCGAATAAATCGGTAAATATTTAACAACTTGATTACTCGTTTCTTTAAAAAGACTCTTTTCCGCGTAATTTAACGTTCGTTTAAGAATATATGGCTTTTTTAAGAGCTCATAATAATTCTTTAATTGGGTCAAATCTATTAAATTTCCGTTCAAATTGACACAATTGAATTTAGTTTGATCAAAATTACATTTAATTTCATTCAAATTTAAATAATTAATATGAAAATAAGTAATTTTGAGACCATTTAAACGCGGTTTTATGCGAGTCAAATATTTTTTTTTCAATATTAGAATTAATTTTTTCCTATATTGTCTAGCTAGACGAAATAGATCCAATAGCTTTAATTTATTTATATTTTTAAGTAATTGTGGAATGTTTTCTATGATTATGAGACGTGGTTTAGACGTGATTAGAGCATTTTTGAGCGTAGCATAATTATATGTCTTAATGGTCAAATAATCGAGATTATTGTCGATTTGTGCTGAGTCTAAGAGATTATATACGAGAGTTTTTTTGCCACTTTTACTCGGACCATGAACGATCATTAAAAATGAGCGATTACTTTTTAAAAATTGAATTAATCTCTGACATAATTTCAAGTACAATCGATCATGACGCTTTACTTTAATGTCTAAATAACTATTACTACTAATACAACCTTGTTCAAGTCGTTTAATTAATTCATATGATTCAATCATTACATTAAGTTTATTATTTGTCAAAAAATAATAAAACACATTGGATAAATAAACATACAACAAGTAAACAAAAAAAAAAAAAAATTTTTTCAAACAAAAAAAAATTAGGCACCAAATATCCGGTTTGGTATTATCACACGAGCATTCTTTTATTTTCTATTTGTCTTATAAAAAAAATAAAGCTTTAGAATTTTTTTTTCAAATGAGAAAAAAAAATGAGAGTTTTATTCATAAATTATTTGTTATAGACGACTTTAGAGAATGTCTCTTGTAAAAGAAAACAAATAAAACTTGGAATGTTCATGTTTTTTTTTCTCTTTTAAATCAGCTGACTAAGTCAAAAAAAATTTTTTCTTGATGAAATAAACAAAAAAAATTTTTTTTGAAAAATTTAAAAAATTATAATAAAAATTCTATTCTATTTTATGAAATTAAGAGAAGAAAAAATATATATTACAAAAAGCAATAAAAATAACTCTCGCTTTTCTTTTGGATAAAAATTTGATAATTATTATTATTATTTGAAAAAAAATTAAGGAACTAAATTGAAGAAAATTGCATGAACATAAAATGTATATAAAAATAGCCCCCTCTCTTATTCAAGAAAATAAAATTAATTTTAAAAATCAATATTTTTTGTTTTCTTTGATTGAGATAAAAATAAGGAAATATTAGGATTTAATTGTGTATTCAAAGCCCTAAACAACAACAACAAAAAAAGAAGCAACTTAAGGTAAATAATTATTTAAGGCCATAGAAAGAGACGACTTTAGTAGTCACACTCTAACGGAATGCTAGGATTAGTTGCACTTTAGGAGCCTCTAAAATTGAAAATTTTCAAGTTTAATTTTAAAAAAAATTACAGCTTTTTGTTTAATAACTTGTCTCTTTTTTGACAGATGACAAACATAGTTTTTTATTTTTTAAATTTAAAAAAAAATTAATTTGTAAACAAATTTCTAAACATTTAGCATCAAATATTGTCAATATTGAAATTGGATCTAATAAAATAAAATTTTAAAAGAATTTTTATTAAAATAATAACAAGGGAATTTTTTTCTTTTTTAAGTGAAAATATGAATTCATTTTTTTCATTGATATAAAGCTATTGAGTGTATTTTTTTTTTTAATAAAATAAATTTTGTTTAAAATATTTAAAAAAAAAATTATTTAAACGCAATTTATTGGGGTACTATCATACACTTTTAAATAAAGCGTGACAAAAAAAAGGTTTTTGTTTTACAAAAATCAAAAAAAAATTTAATTTAGCGAACATTCTTAAAAGACTGTTTCATTCTTCTTCTAACAAAATAAACTAATATTTGATTTTTCATATGAATTCATCGAAAAATGCATTCCAAATTTTTATTTGTATATTTCAGAGATTTAAACTACCAGTAAATGGCTCTCTACAGGAGTGATAGCTCAGTTGGTACCGTCATGGGCATCTAAGCAGAAGGTCGAGAGTTCAAATCCTGTGGTAGTCAAAAAAATTCAATTGCCAAATTACCTCTTGGTGTTATATTGAGTAAAATACCTTGCTTATGACCGTCAAAACGCTACCGTAAAACCCCATTTTTAGTACCTGGTACAAATTGCTGGTTCAGTTTTGTACCATGTAATAATTTTATGCCTGTATGAATTTTTTGATAGTAAACTATGACGGTACAAATCATGTTTGTATCACTTCCGAAGAAAAAAACATTTTTTATTAAAATTATCTTATGTATTTATTTATAATATCTTAATTTATAGTTATATATTTATAAGATAATTTTTATGATTTTGAAAATTCTATTTTTGTATCATGGAATAAAAAGTGAGTTGTTACATGGTACAAAAAATAATTCATCAATTTTGAAGGAAAGAAATAAAAATAAATGAAGAATCCTTAAAAAAAAGAAAGATTATTTTTAAATAATAAATTGATAAATTACTGAAAATAATCTAAAAAGTAGATATTTTTATGGATACAAACATAATTTATACCGTCACAATTTTCTTTCAAAAAGTGTATACAAAAAAACCACTGGACCATGGTAAAAATCAAAATTTTCGTCTTTATAACGGGAAAAAATGGTTTTTTCGGTACTTTAATTTTATATTTACTTTTCCTAAATTGGAGGTTAATTCTGTATATTTTGTACAAGAAATTCATTCAAATTGATATAACTTTTAATTGAAAAGTGATAAAATTATTCTATAAATTGCTACAAAGTGTAACATTTTTACTACACTCAAAAATATAGGCCTGCAAAAAGTCTGTAAAATGCAAAATTCGCACGCTATTTGAAAAGATTCTATATGCAATCTGAAACATTTTTGCAGAGCTTTGTTTTTAATTTAAAAAAATATTTTAAAAAATATTTTAAATGTAAAAAAAATGAGAAGCATAAATGCGATGTTGTTGTCTGCTTATCACTAATAAAAAACGCCAAAAAAAAATAACGTAAAAAAATAATCTTTTGCTTGATCTTTTCAGGTCAAACACTTGATCAAAAAATTCAAACACTTGATTTTTTGCTTTTCGTCGAAAAAACATGTAATTACTAAACTGGACATTTTGAACATTAAAGGAATTCTCAAATCATTAAGCATCAAAATATAGAAAAGCCTTTTTTTTAAGTGAATTAATGAAGAAATAAAATTTTACCTCTAAAAAACTAAATAAAAATTTATTTATTAAGTTAATGTTTAACACTAGTTATCAATAATTTTCTGGTGATGGTCAATTTTCATTTGAATGATGTAGACGTGCACTAAATGTATACTAATTTGAGTTATGTTAAATTTTTTCCTTGCCTAAATTTTTTTCACAATGTCTTAAAGCGATAATTAGATTTTAAATAACTATGAAGTAGACTTTAAAAAATCTCTTTTTTTCTTTAAATATTTTATTAACATACTTTAAATATTAAATAATAATAAATAATAATAATAATTAACAAGGTAAAGATTTTTTTTTTAAAAAATGAACTAGGTTGTAAATAATGAAACTGACTTTTGATTTTTTTTATTCAAAAATTATTTGGACTAAATTTTTTCTTGTCCAATAGTCTTGACAAATAAAATCAACTGTATAATTTTGTTATATACTTTCAAAATTAAGTTATTTGATTTCAAACTTCATTAAAAAAAAGAAGGGAATTGAGTTAAATTTCCATACAAAATAAATACTTAGGTATATATTAAAGCTTAAAATTGCATTATTTAAATTGCGCTAAATATTTTTTAAAAAGTAATACTAAGAGTATGTTTAAAACAGATTCATCTTATTTATTCATTGACGAAATTTTTTTATACAAAATCTCAACGTCAGACGACTTATTCGTAAAATTCATATGATTAAAAAAAAATACACTTACTTTAAGAAAAACTTTGTTTGCTTTATTCGTGAACTCAACAAGCGACATTTTTTAAAATATAATTTTTTTATAAAAATATTTAAAATGCAAATCATTCATATTGATTTATTCTTTTAAGTATTCTTTTAATTTAAAAATTATTCTTGTCTCCTGGCTACTATTTTTTTATTTATTGGAAACTTTTTTTTCAACTTTGAAAAAATTTTCTTTTAATGAACTTTTCAATTTAAATTGATTTGTAATTCAAAGCGAAATTTAGTGAGGTGTCTAATGGAAAAATATTTTCTATTTGAATTATTCAGATATTCGGAAAAATTGAAATATTAGTAACTAATAGTTTCTTGGAAATAACATAATTAAAGCAAAGCATTCCGGATCCGCAGCAAATTCTAATAAAATTCTATTTTCCACTTTAATTTTAATCATAAATTTTGTATATAAATTGTTTATTTCATTTAGCTTCAAATTGCTCTAAAATCCAACAACTTTGCTTCACAAAAAAATATCTGAATGCGATAATTTTGCAAACAACTGGAAACTTGAAGTTAATGCTTCCAAATCGGTCGCATTCACATATTTTAAATCGAAACTAAATTTTGACTCCAAATTTATTTTAAACGGAAAAATTATCCCTAATGTTTCTGGTTTTATAAATCTTGGATTACCAAGCTTACATTAAGGAGTTTTTGGAGAACAAGTGGAAGTCTGTTGAAAAATCACTTTACTCGTTGTATGGATTAGAATGCAAACCAAACCAATGCTCAACCCATTTCTTGAGTCATTTTTGTTTAAAACATACTGTCAATCAATCTTTAAATATGTTCTTGACAATGTCCTTATTGATGAATCAAAGTTAAAGGAATTAGATATTAGACAAAACTTACTTATGAAACAGATAATTAGTTTAAAAAATACTCAAAAATGAAGGGACTTAGGAATGTCATTGGCCTTGATTCTATGAAAGCTCTGTATTGCAAGCATAAAACTTTTTTCTTAAGACACCTAATGAAAAAAAATGTTTGTTCCGAAATATTCAACTATCTAAACTTTTAATTTTATTTATTTATCCAAAATTACGCCAGACTCGGCGATGATAAAAAAAAATCAAAATAAAAAGAAAAATGTAAAAAATATTAAAAAGAATAAAACCAAATTTTCAATATGACCAATTTAGTATTTTCTTTTTAGTGAAAATTTAGTATAAAAGATAACTGTTGTGCATATTCATAATAATTTTAAATGGATAAATTTTAGTTTTGAATAATTTAAGTATTATCTTTTTTTTGTACAAAAAAAGAAAAATATTTACTTTCTTGTTTAAAAAAAAAATCAGTCATGTCTTCGGTAAATAAACCTTTACTAATAATTTAACTTCATCCATCCTTTGTTCTATATTATCTAGACAGTATTTAATTGATTCACAAGTTCCATTTTGACTTTTTTCTTATCTTTATTTTTAATATTTCTAATTTTTTCACTGATTTTCTCTTTATCTAACAAGTCATGCGATCCAAGGGTTTCGTACTCATCATTTATAAATTTATTGGGGCGATTTTTTATTTTTCTCTCATCGATTCTAAGAATTTTTTCTGTAAATTCGTTCTCTATTAGTCTCCTAAAGAAACTTAATTTTATTTTCTTAATTCTAGAGTCGACCGGTTCGATATTTAGGGCGTACAATAGGTTAGTTTTTCTCGATCTTTTTTCTAAAGAAAGCATTTGCTTTATCATTAGTCCTTCCATTGTTTGGATTTTCTTTTTTTGACTGTTGCTAATTGTGAAGTTTTCAATGCCGTAATACATTATAGGTCTTACATATGTCTTGAATAGATGTCCTTTTAATTGTGGGCAAATTTTATTATTACAAATGTCTAGATTCGTTTTGATTAGATAAAAAGCTCTCCATGTGCTTAGTCTCTTTTCTCTCAGATGTTCTTTACTTTGTTTTTTTCCATCAATCCATATTCCAAGATATTTTAATTTGTCTACCCATTCAATTTCTTCTCCACATAACTCCAGTTTTGACTCGTCTTTCTTAGTTACGTTTATTCTCATTATTTGAGTTTTAGTCGGATTAAATTTTATTTCAGTTCTTAATCCGAAATCTGCACACATCCTTAGGACTTGTTTCATTTTTTGTGTTGAATCGGTCATAATCAGTAGGTCATCCGCATACATCAGTTTGTATGTTTTCATCCCGTCTATATCTGCTATTAAATCAGTTTTGCCAATTTCTATAATTATCTCTTCGACGTAAATTGAAAAAAGTTTTGGTGATACACTGTTAAAAAATTGTTTAAATAATTACACAAAATATGTTCCATTGAACACAAATAATGTGTTAGAATAGGGCTTACTTATTTTTGTATAAATAATTTCATTAATTTTGTGTAGAAATATTTGAGATACTTAAATTGAGTAAATTTAGTTTTTTCAACTAATTTTGTGTAAAATTTACTTAATTAGAGCAAATTTTACCAAAAATTTTGTAAATTTTAGGTAACACTAAAATGAGTAATTTTTTTTACACAATTTTATAACAGTGTAAAGGTCCACCTTGTTTTAAACCAACCTGGATGATTTTTGCTATAATAATTGATAATTCATCTGGCAAGTTTTCAAAAAGAAGAGGCATTCGAGAGTCAAAAAAAATTCAAAAAAAAATTTTTTTAACCGCTATTTTTAGCTCTTTTGCAATATTTAAAAAAAATTTTTTTTGAATTTTTTTTTGACTCTTTTAGGCTCCCTTTTTTTGAAAACTTGTATAGATGGCATATGCCATCTATACGCCATCTAATACTTTTCAAATATGAATGTATAGATATCTATACATTCATATTTGAAAAGTTCATTCTTTGTTTCACCGAACCCTAAAGATTTACCATTAGGAAGCTCTTCAATTTTTTTCTTAATTGGAGCTGGGTTAACTTGAATCAGTTCAATATTTATCGACTTTTAATTTTATTCTAAAAATTTTTTTTTACTAAGATATAATATTATTTGCCCATGGGACTTTAAATTTTAAAATAAATAACCTTTAACTAAATTAATTCTTTGAGGATATATAAAACCTACAATTCCTTTATTACATGTAAGCATAGTTTTTTTTTAGTTATTTAAGCGAAGAGAAGGAACTCTATAAACTGACAGAAAAAATATTAACAAGGATTTTAAGAGCAATAAAAAAATTGATTTTTTCTAAATCATGAGATTTAAAAAAAACTAGTTAAGGTTGTAATCTCTCTCACAATATTACAATATATATTTATTTTATCGTGCTTTGACGAATAGGAATTGATAAGGTTATTCGCTAAATTGCCAATAAATTGAGCCATTTTGCTTCACTCTAAAATATAGATCTACAAAAAGTTTTTAATAAATTCTAATTTTGAACGCGTTTGAACCAAGTTTTTATTGCAAACATATATTTTTAAATTGCTCCAAAGTGTAATAGTTTTTGATTTTGTTACATTTTATAGCAACTTACAGAAATACTTTATGAGTTCTCATTCAAGAGTCAGAGCATTTTTTGATAGTTTACCTATAGTGCTAAAAATTATACATCGTACTAAAAAAGATATATCGTTTTAAAGTATTGTTTAATTTTCAATTAAGATAATAAAAGATTTTTGTAACAAAATGGTCTCAATTAATTTTCGAGAATCTCATTAATTAGAATAAAAAATCATTAAGATTGCTGCAATAAGAGGGAATTTATTAAACTCGAAGTCTACAAGTACGACAACGGCGTATGAGTTGGAACACCCTAAAATTTTAAGAGCTGGCATAAAAAAATCTTATTAGGAATAAAAATATCTAAATCAGAACTCTTGAAAAAAGTTAAAATTAAACTATTTTTAACTAAATAATATTAGTTGAGTTTTGATCTTGAAAAAGGCACTTTATTGTTTCTGAGAAAAATATTTTAGAGAAAAAAGAAAAAATTTTTTTGAGGAAAAGTTTTGAGAAATTTCTTTCTGTCAAAATTATTTAAAAAATTTATAAATACTTAGATAAATTTTTGAACAATGATTTAAAAAAATTTAATCGTAAATCTATAAAATCATAAAAAAATTAATTTATCTTTTTTTCACAGAATTTTTTCTTAAAAATATTTTTCTCTAAAATTATACACAAACAAATAGGACGAATTAAAATTCACACATTATTCAATAGTTCCGATTAATACCGATATATTGCTCCAATAATTACGTTTGTTGCACCAAGTGATTAATAATTGTATCTTCAAATTTTATTCCTCAATTAAAAAACAATCCCGACATTTTTCTGAATAAAAATTTAAATATATAATGATAATATCAAGCGACGATGGTTTCGATTTTTTAAAAAACTATTTTATTTTTAAGTATTTTTGTAAAAAAACCTTATTTAAAATTTAATTTTACTGAAACTTTATTAATCTTTTTTTTTGGTTATTATGAATAAAATTTTTTGAAACATGTTTAACTGTATAATTCAAAATTATTTTTTCATATTTTTATTAACGTTTTTGGTGAGCCTTATGTTTTGCCAAAACCTTTAGAATACTAAACCACCATGAAATTAAAGAGCAAAGACTATTTAAAGATATTGAAGAAAATTTTTTATAAACTTTTTTATTAGAAAAATAAAACAATTTTTAAAATAATCTCAAATTATTTTTCATTTTGATTGACTAGTTCATAAGGACCTCTAGATGACATAAAAAAAGTGACTATTAGACCCATAAGCAGAACAAACGATTTAATTAAAACTTCAATTAAAGTCTTGTATTTATCAATAGACGAAAGCTTTTCATATATTTGTGTCAAATGTATTGTGTTTACAATTATGTAAACAAGGAAAATGATGGTTAACAATATACCAGAGATAAAAACAATTTTGAATTTTTTGACCCATATGATTATTAGACTAAAAATTGATTGTATGATGATTAATATACCCAGACATACTCTTGTTATATTAAAATATGATTGGGAATTTTGAATAAGCTCTGGTATACCAGTTAATAAATTTTCATAGATACCAATCGATAAAAGTTGACCATAGAATATAGTTAGATATATTTGAATTAATTTGATTAGATGCATTTTTGATTATTTTTTTATCAGTGAAGCGTCGAGTTTCTCACATACAATTAAATTTTATTACTCAAAAAAAAATATATAATTAATAAAAACTATTTTTTTTTATAAATTATGTTTTTTACTTTTTGGTTGTTGAGAGAAAGAAAAATTTCAAATAAGGTATTGTAAGGTAAGTTTGTCTTAGTTAAGCTTTAATTTTTTTTCATGAGCCAAAGCAAATAAAAAAGTCAAGTGGTTGATAAAAAAAAAAAATTGAGTATGGATTAAAGGTATTCATTACAAGGCGTCTTTACTCATAAGAAGAGTCCTTTTAGAGAGAGTATTCATAATATTGGAGAGGATTAAAATGGCCTTTGGACCAATCGGCTATTCAGTTTTTGAAGAGCGATAGCAAAGAAAAATCAATGGACAACTATGTAATATAAAGTCACATGATGTTAAACCAATGCTTTATAAAAATAAAAACTTTTACATGTTTATATTTAAACTTTTAGATTTCTAATAATGCTAAGAAATACTTGATAATAGAATTTTATTCTCTGAAATTTTTTTAGTCTCTTTAAAAAAACATGAGACATTCATTACCAAAAATTTTTGTTAATTTGATAATAGTCCTAATAAAATAGTAGCCTTGTTCTACAATTTATTATTGGTGAAAGATAAATTAATACTAAATGAATTTTATACGATGATTTTAATATCAGAGAAAAAAGACTAAGGAATTAAGTACTAAAGATACTTTAATAAGGAGGTGTCTAAGTTTTTCAAACGCCGTCCATGTTAGGCTAATTCTCATTTCAACATCTTTCTCATCTTTCTCAAAGTTTATTACTATAAGTCTCTAATAGTCTCTAATAAACCTCTAATAGAGCTCAAATTACATGGGAAAGGATTGCAAATAGGTCAAATAGAGCTTTTTCATGGGTTAACCCCTTTTAGAAATCATTAGACTTCAAATAGCCTCTAATAGACCTAAAATTACATCCTGTAAAATCTTGCAACCATAAAACCTTTAATTTTTTCTCAACTGAGAGTTGTTTGAGAATATTTGTCATAGTTGCTGATAGGTGTGCTCTTTTCAATAAAAATATCAGAGTTCTGAATTTGATAACTTTTAGTGGCTGGAACTGTTTCAAAAAGGTTTCCTTATAAGCAGGTTTTAAACAGGTCTCGAATTTATTTAAGTTCACAGAAAGTTTTTTGTCATAAACCATTTTTACTGAAATAAATCCCTGATATACTGTAAACCAAATTATTTACAAGTATCAGAGACAATTTTTTGGGTTTTGGTTAAGACTGGGTAAAAACTTAATAATATAAGGTTTTTGGGTTTCAAGTATGGGCTGGGTGTATTGTATCCAACCCATACTTGAAACCCAAACCTGATATTTTTTAGGTTCAAAACACTGGTCATACCTGTAGTAAGGTGAAAAAAAAAATCTGCAGAAAAATTGAACTTAGTGACTAACATAGATACATAGATAATTTAGGACTTCTCTATGAGATTTATAAATCGAAAATACTTAGGATTTATAGAAAAAAGAAAGTATGTCTTAAGTGATTTAATTGAGAGGGCCATAAAACTTATAAATTTTTATAATTAAATAGTTAAAATTTTTTTTAATTATCTCTTTTTATCTATTAAAAAAAATTATTTTTATGTAAAGTTAAGTTTCTTTTAATAGAATTTAAAAGATTTGTCAGTCTTAAATTTAAGATTTACCTCCGTAAACCTCTAATAGAGATAGTGATTCGATGAATGCCGATAACGAATATTATGATGAACTTGAAGCTCACTACTATTAGGCTTTTCAATTCAACACACCGATATTTTCTAATAACTAATGAACAATCACCATATCAATAAAAAAACGGCAAATATGAATTTGTTACTAAAAAGAAAAATTTACTGAGAAAAAATCTCTTAGGAAAAAATTACTGTTTTATTTTGTTTCGATAGGAAAAAATTACCGATATTATTAGT
>NTPY01000265.1:197677-211445 GCA_002922825.1 Brachionus calyciflorus
CAGGAGAATTTAAAAAAAAGGAAAAGTTGTCACTAACAAGAAAAAAAAGAGTGCAAAAAAACAACCTAAAATTCGCTCTGAAAAACTAAATTTTACAGTATTCCACAACAATAATATTTCTAAAATAATGTAAAGAACATAGGTATATAAATAGTTCTGCGAATTTATAAAAGTTTTTTCATTTTAAATTTTGGAAACAAAAAAATTTCAATTAAGAAAAATGGAAAAAAAAGTAGAAGACCAAATTGATCAATTATCAAAGGCTTTAAGACCATTGGACACCAAACAGGATTGTTCTTTTATAGTCAACACAATTATGCATCCAGAATTAGATAATGAATCTGAATCTGAGTCTTCTGATGATGATTTAGATTCCGATTCAGAGAGTTTTGATTTCAAATTTGACGTTGAAAATATTGAAAATCATCCCTTTAGAGCTTATACGAGCGGAAGTCATATAAAAGATCCATTCGAATTCAAGAATATTTCTCAAACTCAAAATGAAAGCAAAATAAAATCCTCCTTCCTTTTTTGAATAAACTTGAAAAAACAGGTCTTGAAAAATACTCAAGGGAAAAATTAAGTGATTTAATATCATGTGTTATTTTCCTTAATAGACCATTGTCATTGAGTAGTAGAAAAAATAATATTCTCATTAAAGAGTTTTCCGCAAACACTGAACTATCAGGAATAAAGCATAAAATAATCACAGGCTTCTGGTCCATTATTTGGAAAGATAAAAATAAAAAACTAGTAAAATATTAACGTGTTAGAAAATTTTATAAAAAATATTAAAAAATAAGTGCAGAAAAAGCTAAAAAATTTAGAGAACTAAATGAAGAATTAAATCAAAATATTCAAGTACCATATCAAGTCCTACGTGAATTTGCAAAAAACCATATTTCTACTAAGTATTTTATAAGAGAAGCTAAAAAAAAGTCTCAACATGTGTATCTTAGTTTTGTAGATGGAGATACACTCTCATTTAATGGTATATATAGTTCTTATTTACGATTGTATAATAATTTCAATACTAAACCAACTGTTATGTCTACTGGTTATGAATATTCTTCAAAATTGCAAAGTGATAGACCTTTTATTGAGGCCTCTAAATTAGATAGGACAATTAGAATTGGAATAGCTGAAATTTTTCCACAAGGAGTTTATTATCCTGAACCTAATTTTTGTATTCTAGTTTTAGATAATAAAGACTGCATTGAAGAGAGTTTTATAGACTCCAGAAGAAGTAAAAAACTTGAATCAGCAATTATACTAGGAAATTTACTAAAAAATCGAGGAGATAAGCTTTGGATTTTTGCTAAGGGGAATCCTGTATTAATCGAAATACCACAACGAGTCCGTTTTATTAAAAATCACAAGACAATAAAGATTAAATTTTCTGTTGAGTTTCAAAATGGCAAATTACCGACTAGAGAAGATTTTATAAAATACAATCAAATCAGTCAGTCTTCAACTGACAGATTAGCTATTGCTCAAAATTTTTATATAAATAGAGCCTTTAGTCTTGATTGTCCAAAATTATTTAATTCGGTAGTTTGCCAATTACTTTTATCAAAAATAAATTCTAATGAACTTGACGCTTTTAACTTAAAAGAAGACATTTCAAATAAAATTAAACAAAGTATTGAGAAAGTAAAAGAGATCAAATTAAGATATCCAATCAGATATACAAATAATTTAGATAAATTAAAAGATTATCTAGAATCAGTCAACATTGATTACGAATCTTATGATTCTGATTTCTTGGAGGCTATTGCCAATTATGAAACTATAGTAGATGATATAATCAATGGAGAAGTTTCAATTGATTCATTTGAAGACGCTTGGATTAATGGGCAATATGATCTAGATAAAATATTAGATATGTATACAGAAAATTCACTTCATTTATTGTTTATGTCGAGTGATGATCCAGATGATGTAGTTTATCAAAACTCAGATGACCAAGCAATAGTCGAATTTGGTCTTGAAAATTATGATTTAGATTTAGAATGGATAAGAAGTCAATTGCAAGCCGATAGAGATGACGATTCAGCAGCATTAATGGATTTTAATCGAATTGTTGATAATTACGAGGATTATCAAAATCTTGATGATAGTGATTCGATGAATGCCGATAACGAATATTATGATGNTTTTTTTTTCAAATATTTTTTTTTGTATAAAGGAATTTTTTTTTATTAATATTTTTGCCAATAAAATTTGAAAAAAAAATTCTTTCAATTTCTATTCCCCTGTTTTTTATGCTCAAAGTGTACAATCAATAAATTGCTAAAAGGGTTATTTTGAACTTTTGAAACAACCCTATTTTTAACTCAAACAATTGGACGGCGATTTTTCATTTTAAAAATTTTTTGAAAAAACTTAAATACAAAAAATAGATGATAAATTTTCTTTAAAAAAATCGGAAAATTAAAAACTTTTTATTTAGAAAAAGAATTCCATAGTACGATCATGAAAACCAAGCATTATACCACCGGCAAACATGGACACTAAAGCAAACATAGAACCAATAAATAAATGTGCTGTACCAGATAGACCATGTCCAGTATTACAACCACCAGCTAATCGAGCACCAAAAACAAGACAAAAACCACCTAGAATAGCTTGATACGGATGAACAGGTGCAGCTGTATTAAACATACCACCTGACAAAGCCGATGTTAAACTACCCAAAAAAACACTCAATGCAAATAGCAACGATGCATAATTTCCTAAACCAAAACGAAACTTTTTCAAATAGGGAAACTTTTCCAACAATTTAAACGGAAATACTAAACTTACACATGTCGAATACGAACTCGACGTACCCAACGATTTAGAAATTATTAAAATTGAAAAAAATTGTAACAGACCCAAAAGACCACCAGCCAATATGGGATGCCATACTTCACTAGTCGGTGAAAAAAAAGGCTTTGATACATCTCTAAATTGATAGTCTTTAGCCCATGGTACAAATATTTCTAATAAAGTTAAAGCAACAGCCAAAATTACAATAAAAAAAATACGAATTATATAATGATTTATTTTATTTATAAATTTCAATTCGAAAAATGCTTTTGAAGCTATTGGATCTGGCTTAGATGACGAGCTTAAATAAGTACTTAATAAACCATGAATTAAACCGCCTAGAATACCACCGATTAAAGTCAAATAAGAATAATTAACACCAGCACCCAATTGAACAAATATCATACCGGGACAAGCACCACCAATAGTCATACCAATACCTAAAATAAGCCCGCCTGAACACACAGTTAATAAACTCTTTGATTTTAAAGTATCTCGATATGTTTCGAGTACTTTTGAATAACGCTTCTTGGCTATTAGATTTAGTATTAAAATACTTAGCATTGATGTAGCCAATGCTGAACAAAACATTTTCATCATTACCCACTTTGTAAATATCATTTGTTGTCGTATATACCTTGGTTCGTAGACTTTACATTTTTCTAAAATAAAACCGAATAGAAATCCGATTAGAAATGTTATTAGAAATAGTTTAATATCTTTTAGAATTGATATTAATTTTTCTTTACGTTGATTCTTTTTTATTTCGACAGCCGTTTCATCGTTTTTATTGGTGTCATTTTGTTCCAAGTTTAAAGTGGTCTCTTGGGGATTAACAGTCATTTTATTATGGATTTAAAATACGGTAGAGAATTTTATATTTTTCAAGTTAATTTTTAAGTAGACATTTAAGATTTTATTTTTTTTTGCTGAGTTCATATTTAAAAAGCAGTTTTTTTTATTTGCCAATTTTTCAACGACAAGACGTTTACTTCTTAAGAGAATTTCAAGATAAAAAAAAAAAAAGTTAGATGATGATAATTTATTAAGTTGTTTATTTAACGCGTTAATATTTATTTCGTGGTAACTATGTTGAAATGCATAATTTGATAGAAAAAAAAATTTAATAATGGATAAATTTGTTAAAATGTGAGAAATTCACCTTTAAAAAATTTCTGCGGGATAAGAAGTTTTTTTTTTTTTCTTAAAAAAATAAGAATTTTTTATTAAGAATTTATACAAGAATTTTTAAACAATTTATGTTTAAACATATTTCGAAAGTATTTTGGTACTTTATTTTAAAGATAGCTGAAATTTTTTAATTGAGGGTTAAATCTCACTGTAATAGCTTTATAATTTTTTTTTTGTCAATTTTGTTTTTAAAACTATTAATATCTATGGATTTAACAACATCTCTCGGTAAACAATTCCAATAGGTTGACACTCTTTTTGTAAAAAAATTGTGACGTTGATCGCAATTTTTAACCAGTTGTCTTTCTGCTACAAATTTACTTGACCTTAGTTGAGCATTTTTTTATATAAAACTTTATTAAACCAATATACTTCATCAAAAACTACAACACTTTTGAACATTTGGATCAGATAGCCACATAAACTTGTGGTTTCTAATGTTGTTAAGTTTAATTCTTTTAATCTATCCTTATATTCTCAATGATAAAGCTTTGTAGCTCGTCTTTGTACCGATTCAATCGCCTTTAAAACTTTCTGATTTCTTGACGAGGACGTACAAAGACTTAATTTAACTTACTAATAGAGTCTTTGTTTGGAAAATTTAAAAGTTCTTTTAATCAAGTCCAAAATTTGATTTGCCTTTTTTATAGCTGAACTTATTTAAGCCGAACATTTTAAATGATTTGATATAGAAACCCCTAAATCCTTCTCTAAATATATTCGTTTAAGAGATTCGTTTCATCAAAATGCATAACCTTACATTTTTCTTGGTTCAAGCAAATCAGCCAATCACTTGTTCAATTGTAAATTATGTGCAAATCTTCTTTTAAGCTTTCTAAATGTCTTCATTACCCTTTCGGAAATCATTTGTCCGGCAGCACTAATATTCTTTTTTAAAAGCACAGAGGGATGTAAAATCTTAATTAAAAAATGCTAGATATCTTTTTTTGGCTCTTGTCCAAAGTGCGATCAAGTGTTCACGGAAATTGTGATCATTTTGAAGATGCTGGTTTGGTGACCAAACTTGATCAGCAAATCACTGATCACTCTGTACGTGATCATAATACGGATCACAAAAGATCAAATAGTGTTCACATTTAAATATAATTATATTTTTGATTTTCAAATCAAAGCAACATAAAAAATATTTTTTTTTTAAATCACACCGTATTAATCTGCTAGTCTGCTAATTTTAGTACTATTTGAAAATGGAGATGAACGAAAATTGATACTTAATCATTTTTTTTTCCAAATACGAACCAGAAATTTTAAATTCAAAAAATAATTGAAAGAAAAAAATGTTTCTGATAAATAAACTCAACTAAAATTCGATCAATTTCGATTAAAAAATAAATTGAATTTTTTTATAAGAACAGGTCAGTCTCTGCAATTTTAAAAACTAGGGTTTATGACTTGGGGAACCTTATCTAACAGAATGATCACATATAAAAAAGTTTTGATCACAAATTTTTTTTTTATATTTTTATTATTTTTCATAATGATCACATACAGAGTGATTAGTGATTTTCTGATCAAGTTTGGTCACCAAACCAGCATCTTCAAAATGATCGCAATTTCCGTGAACTACTGCTCACACTTTGGACAAGACCCTTTTTTTTTTTTAAAAATAATCTTCTCTTCGTTTTTTTTGTACCTTTATGTCTTGAGATTTCAGCTTTTTCATATTTGTACTCTTTAATTTATAAAATAATCTAATTTTAAAGCTTAGATTTACTTAGTACTTTTTTTTTTAATAAACATTTATTTTTTGAAAGGCTTAAATTTAAAAATTTGTTCTTGAAATCTTTTCAAAAATTTTTATTTATTTTTATTTCTTATTTAAAAATAATAAACCAAATAAAATTAATGTATAAACTTTATCAGCTTTAAATAAATATAAAATTCTTTTGGGATCTAAATAAACTAAGAACTTACAATTACGTGCTTAGATTGATATACATACAAAATCGTGATCTTTTTCTTATTATGCTTGAATTAAAATGGCCTAATTTTGTAATTATATATTTACTTTATGGATTAAAAATTAAATACTGAATACGTGAAAATATTAATTGTACAATTCATGGGAACAAAAAAAAATTGAAATATAAAATTTTCGTATTAAAAAAAAAGATTGAATAGAAATGGACTAAAAAAGGAATAAATAAATTGAGCTGCGATGGCCGAGTGGTTAAGGCGTCTGACTCGAAATCAGATGGGGTTACCCGCACAGGTTCAAATCCTGTTCGCAGCGAACTTTTTTTTATTCTCAATTTTGACACATTAATATTAACATTGAGATATAAATGTGTCAAAATTGAGACAATTTATCTAATTTCAAAATGAAAAACTGGGGGACGTTGGATCGATAGACAGAGTCACTCATCCGAGATACTTAATGACTGCGAACTCGACTCTTAGACTACGACTTGGCTTGGAACCCCGAAACCAAGCGATACTTAACTTTGTTTTTCATTTAAATAAAAAAAATTACCTTTAAATTAAGTTAAGACAAATAAATTAGGCCTCATCTCATACTAATAGCTATAATCAATAAAAATATTCACTGACCTACTTTTAATTCTTTTGTATTTTGTTTTTAATGTCTCTAAAAAAATAACAGATTAAATTCTTTTTAGAATAAAAAAAACATTCTTTTTTGAAAATTTTATTTAATGTCATAAAATAAAAATAGAACATCATTTGAAAAAATGACATGGTTAAAAAACCAAATAAAATATTTAATATGTGGCTCGGCATTTCGATGTTGTTGTTCTATACTACCCGATATTAATGAATCAACATCGACTCGATTAATGTATGCTCTATTTTTATTTATTGGTACAATAATATGTGTTGTAATGATGTCACCATATTTACTAGCCGATATTTTATATCCATCACCGCCGACTCTAAATCAAAGTGAGTATATAAGAACAAATCGTTCTTTAATACGACAAAAATTATCGTCTATGATTTGCGAGGATGAAGACTTGGGCGGACCGAATTGTCCTGTTTATTCAGGACCAATAGCTGTGTATAGATTTTCATTGGCCATGATTTTATTCTTCTTTTTTTTCATGTTAATAACAATGGGTGTATCGACTAGTAAGAGTTTTCGTGCTCGTTTACACAATGGTTTTTGGCTATGGAAATTCCTATTGGCTTTTTGTCTCGTTTCGTTCACTTTTAAGCTACCATTTTTTGGTATTATGAAAACAGTATGGATGTATATTGGAATGGTAGCTGGTACTTTATACATAATTATTAATTTGTTACTTTTAATAGAGCTTTCTTATTCGTGGACTGAAAAAATGTAAAAATTTTTCTAGACCAAAAAAAAAAATTTTTTTTTTTGAAAATTTTTATTTTAAGTATGAATAAAACAAGATGTAAATTTGTGTGGTATATATCATTGATTATATTAATAATTGTATTTGTTGCCTTGTCAATATTGATGACTATTTATCTTTTTACTAATTTTGTACCGAATACAAAATGTAAATTGAATAATCTATTGATTAGTTTTGTATCATCGTCGTGTTTTATGTTCTTTATATTTGCCATTTTTGTAGCTGCAAAGACAAGTAAGTGCTTAATTTTTAAAAAAACTTTTTATTTCATTAATTTCTCTATTAATCTTATGTTTGTTTAAAAAAGAAAAAACCTACATTTATTTGCTGCCGACAGCATTTGTATCGTGTTATGTCTTATTATTGACATGGTCAGCATTGACAAGCATACCATCTGAATGTAATTATTTATTATCAAAAAAAAAAAAAAGTTTCTCTCAAACTCATTTTCTAATTTCTAATACATTAAGTTACAATACTTGATTACAAAAATGAGTCGATAACTCATTATAATTGGTGTAGTTCAGACATGGACATTGTTATTCTAGATCGTAAATTCATAGCCTATTTAACAGTGCTAGTCTCAATTTTAATCACTATTTATACATCGTAAGTATTTGTTTCAAAAATAAATTCTTAAATTTTTAATTTAATTTAAATTATTAAAAAGATTAAAAACCTCATCGGAATCAAAGACCTTGGGAATTGAGTTGAATAAACCTCAAATTGATTTGAGTATTAAAAAAAATCAAAAAAATAAAAGCTCGTCTTGTTGTTGTTGTTGTTTTGGTTGTTTGACTACCAAAAAAGAAAAGCCAAGTAAGGAAAATTTAAAAAAAAATTAAATTTTAAAAAAAAAAATTAAATTTTTTAAAAAAAAATTTATTTTTTAAAAGAAAAAAGTAGTTTTAAAACACACTACGGCGGTCAAAGAGTTATTAAAAATGAACAAAATGGTGTGACATATTCCTATTCATTTTTTCATTTTATATTTCTTCTAGCCTCTTTTCACAATATGATGAATTTGACCAATTGGAATCGACCCGAATTGGCATCTATTGACAATTATGGCAAAGGTCTACCAACTGTTTATGTCAAAGCAGGCACCGCTATTGTTTGTATTGTAATATTTGGTTGCACCTTGCTAGTAAGTTGTTTCTGTCCAAAAAATACCAAAAATAACAAACGAAGTCTAAATGTTAGTTTTGAAATTTAATAAAAATTGTATAAAAAAAATGTAAAAATTTAAATAAAATTTTATTATTATTATTTTATTGAATCCTTATTTTGTATCACCCCAATTCTTAAGCTGTAAATATTATTTAACGAAATATACACACTCCAAGTTCTAACTGTATATAACTACCATTGAACAGGTACTCCAAAAATCAGAGACAAAAATTCAAAATTAATTTAGAAAGTTTTTTTGCTGATATTTTATTAAATTAATTTTTGTCTTTTTTTTTTTTTTAAAAAGATAAGGAAAAAACTGTTTATTGTTTATTTAGCTAAATCATTAGAGGCCATTTAACACGCTTAAAAAAATTAAAAAAGAAATTAAAAAAAATATATAGAATAAAAAATAGAAAAATAAGAGCTTACATGTTGGTAAAGTCTCACCATAATCCATAAAGCCTGAAAGAAATAGCAAAAGCCTTGTATTAAAACTCTTGACATCATCTAATGTATTATAAAGAGCTTTTCCAGTCTTTATAATATTAATAACATCAGAGAGACCTTTATTGGCCTTTGTGATACTTGTTTTAAAATCAGCAAACTTTTCGTTTATTTGTTTTTGTGTAGGGGTTGGTGTTATAAGATCGGATAAAAGACCAGTAATAGCTGAAATGGCTCTTGTCGTCTCTTTGGCACATTTAATTTCATTATTAGTACAAAATAAACCACAATCGAATGAATTTTGACCACTACACGATGCAAACTTAATTGAACCATTTTCCAAGTAAACTGATTTTAAACAGTAAGATGGTACTCTTATATTGGCTTCACATACGTCATTGATTAAAACTGAAGCAATTCCTGTTGTCGATGAAACAACACTAAGAACTGTTGCTGGAGTAAGACCACCTTTTTTAATTAAAGATGAGAAAAAATCAAAAATATTTCCAGCTAAAGATTTCATCATGTTTTCACATTGTTTAGAATCAACTGTACACAAAAGACCACATTGATATGGCATTGTTTTTGGACATCCATCCATCCAACAAACAGGACCAATACCTTTATAGCCAGATCTACATTGTGGATAACACAATGCACCACTTTGATCTTCACCTGATCTACATATCATTGGCTCACCAGCACCACGACCATAATTAGATTTTGCATATGTATGCATATATCTGTGACAAGTACAGCCATCATCATTATAACCCGATGGACAATTACCACAACAGCCATTTTTCCAAAACCAAAGATTGACACAACAGCAACCTTTTCCGTAAATGTGTGGTCCTCTAGTACACAAAGCGCCGTGATCGGAATAACTTTCACGACAATTACTCCAACAAACTGGTCCTGCGCCATAATAACCATTAGAACATTGAGGATAACATAAAAGTCCATTTAGTTCTTGTCCCGATTTACATGTACTTAAAGGCCAACCAACTCCACGACCATACGAACCAAACCAACATTGACCAAAAACCCCATGACTATTAAAAATCAATGTGAATACAAAGCTTAAAACAAAATCTTTTCTAAACATTTTTTTTTAAATTTAATTTTCGGAATGTTTGTTTTTGCTTCTTTTTTTTTTATAGGCATATTTGATCTCCATTCAATGATTCATTGATCTGAGACAAGTAAATCAAAAAGTTCCAATGAATAACAAATCAAAGGCTTACTTTTTATTTCCATTAAAAAAAACTAATTTTTTTTATTTTTTAAAAAAATTTTGTCTAATTTAGTTGAAATTTTGGCATTTTAAAAGATAATATTCAAAAATTGGCTGAGTCTACTTTGGTAAAAAGAAACATTAATATTGAATGATTAAACTTTGAATTAATAATTTTAAATTTTTTTTTATTTATAAAATTTAAATGTCATCAAAATTGATTAGAAAATAAAAAGAAAAACATCGTATTTAAATGCGGTTGTTTTTTATTAAACCGAAAAAAAACAAACCAAAATATACGAAAAATGAAGAATAAACTATTCAAAATATTTCTATTGACTTGTTTAATCTCGTGTTTGCTTTCAGTTCCAATTGAAAGCCAAGAAGAAGCAGAAGAAGAAAATAACGAACCAGAGCAAGAAGAATTAGAAAATAAATGTGAGCAAATAAATTGTGATCAACAAAATGAAATATGTAATCCAAAGACTTTGACTTGTGTTCAATATCCACAAATAGGTGAACAATGTGATCATGATTTTGATTTATGTGACAAAAAATCAAATGGATATTGTAATCAAGACATATCTAAATGTGTACTCAATGTACCAGAAGGTGGTTTTTGTGAATTCGATGGCATTGTTTGCAACAAATATAAAAATTTAATTTGTTCTAATAATATTTGTCAAAGAAATGAACAAGAATTTGACAAATGCAATGAAAATAGTCGAGAAAAATGTAAAGAAGGATTTGTTTGTCATGCGGAAAATTCACTCTGTTTACCACCTTTATCTCTAGGTGATTTTTGTGCGATAGATTTTGATTTATGCAACAAGAGTGAAGGTTTATTTTGTGATAAAAATTATGGTTTTTGTGTTAGATATTTGAATGAAAGTGAATATTGTAGTCCAGACTATTCTTTATGTTCACCTGGTTATTATTGTGATAAAAAAAGTTTGAAATGTGTAAGACTTTCATCATATATGGGTCTATGTAATCAAGATTTTGATGCATGCGATTCACAACAAGGTTTAACATGTAATTTAAATACAAGTAAATGTGATGGTCAAATAGATAATATGCTACTAAAATGTGATCATGATTCAAATTCATGTCAATTAACAAAACAAGATGATTATTTTTGTCATAGAGAAAAATCAGTTTGTGTACGATATTATGCAGAAGGAAATTTATGTAATTCTGAAAATGATTTGTGCAATCCGAGAAAAGATCTTTTCTGTGATTTAGAACAAAATTTGTGCACAAGAGGTCTAGATTTTGGAATGCTATGTCAACTGGACAATGACAAGTGTATCAAAAGAAAACATTTAAAATGTCACTCGGAATTTAAAATATGCTTGTAATATTATTATTTTATTTTTATATTTAGTTCAGATTAATTACTTAGATTTTCTTTTTTTTGTTTATTTAAAGCTGTGACGAATCAAGTGAATTTCAAGTAGATGATAATTCTTGTTTACCAAAGCAATAGGTGAATAGATAGTGTTTGATTAAAACATTAAAGATTAAACTAATTCATTTATTAACTTTATCAACCAGCTAATTAAAAAAGAAAACATTTTTTTTCCTATTTGAAAATGAAATAAACAATTTTAGCTCAAGTTAAAATTTTTTGCCTTTTTTTTAGCTTCAAAAAAAAACTAATTTAGCTTTTTTTGGCTCTGTAATCAAGTGATGTGCAAATTTCTTTGTTATTATTTAGTAAGAGAATAGGTCTTTTTTAGATTTGAATAATCCTTACAAAATTTTTTCAATGTGCAAAACATGAAAATTCGAATTTAGATAATTAATTTTTATATGAAAATTATTTTTTTTAATCGGAGTTGAAGATTTTAATGAAAATCAATAAGATTTTTGGGCAAGTTAAAATTTTTTTTCAATTTTCTTTTTCTTATTTTTAAGATCATCAAAAAAGCCGCTCTGCAAAGCACTTAAAAATACTTTTGCAAACAAACAATATTTTTACGTAGTGAAGCAAAATTTGATGCACCTGGTGAAGTATCTTGAAAGGACCGGGTAATGATTTAAAGAGTTGATGTTTAAGTTTATATTTTATTTAATTTTGATTCAATACAATCAATGAATAAATATAAATTTTATTTACAGTTTTTATAAAGAGAAAAGAAAATACATAAAAATAAAGTTATTATTAAGTAAAGGAAAGGCAAGTAACAAACAAGTTGTTTGAAAGAACTTGATGTTTGTTAGAAAACCACAAACAATTAAAAAGAATAGCTTAGTTTTCTTTTATATTTTAGCATTTAATATGAATCTAAGAAAATAAGCTCTTTACCACGACACTTCACCTGGTTTCAAAGTCTGCATAAAATTGTGCAATTTAATTGCGTATTTAAATTTGTATCATCAGGCGAGTAACGTTATAATATTAAAATTCTTATTCCAAAAAAAAATTCATGCTGATATTGCAATGATTCTAAATGCGCAATTATAATTGCACAATTTTTTGCAGTTAAGATACAGCATAATTTGCGTTTCTACGTACAGTATATTTTGTGGGCAAAATCACGTTTGAGTGCTCTGCAGAGCGGTTTGTGTTTATTAAAAAATTAATAAAAAGAAAATTAAAAAAAAATTTTAACTTGACAGATTATGATGGCATTTTACCGTCATTCTTTACATTTGAAGCTTTTTGAGATTATTTTTCGAATTTAACTATCCCGGGAGTGCAAAAACACGGCGTAATTACGCGTAACTACGCGACGTTGCAACGCGTTTTTGACGCGTAATAAACACCACGTTAAGCGTGTCCGTAAACAAAATGTTATTACACGGCGTATTTACGCGTAATCTTGCGTTGCGACGCGTAGTTACGCGTCTAACCAAAATAATTATAGTAAAAAAAATACGCGTAATTACGCGTTGCAATGCGTAACTACGCGTAATTGTGCGTTTCTTTACAATTTTGATAGTAAGCGTAATTACGCGTAAATACGCATGCAACGCGTAATTACGCCGTGTTTTTGTTCTCCCGGGATGGGACTAATTGGAACTTTATTTGTGTCAAAACTCTTTGATTATAAGATAATTTTTATTTTTTGACTTTTTTTGAGTAAAATTGAAGATCAAAAAAATCTAATTAAAAAAAAACTTGTCATATTGAATGCAAAAAACTTTTAAAGATTGGAACATTTTCTTTGCAACTAAAACATATCTGCATTTTTAACCCTTATTGGTCAAAAACTGGGTCCAAAATGACCCAGTAAACCTAGTTAATTATTAAATTCAATAATAGCAAAATTTTCATTCATTATTAGTTTTACACTCATTATTAGCGCTATTGTTAAATAAATTTAGAAATTCCAAAATACTAAAATTTTAATAAAACTCGATCAAATAATGTTTTGAAGGAAAATCACAACACTTATTTACTAATATCATGTGACTTCAATAATAAAAAATTTCGCTTTAAAATGAAAAAATTTAAAAAAATTGCTTTGTCAAACAACGCTTGAAATTATTTCTTTTTTAAATTCATTAAGAAATATTAAAAAAAAATTTTTGGTTCACTCTTAAAAATGCA
>NTPY01000265.1:211673-229284 GCA_002922825.1 Brachionus calyciflorus
TTGAAATTATTTATTTTTTAAATTCATTAAGAAATATTAAAAAAAATTTTTTGGTTCACTCTTAAAAATGCAACTTACTTTAGAACGACCATCCAATCAAACACTAACTTATTTAGCGATTGGTTTAAGTACAATATTTACTGCGCGCTTTTTGTTTAAGTTTTACTCAAAATATAAACGTAATCAAAAGATTAAATCGTATCCGAAAAATGTTGTTGTCTTACATCAATTTCCACATCATTCTAAAAAGCCATCTCTATCTGTTCCATGTTTAAAACTTGAGACTTGGTTAAAAGTAGCCGGTATTGAATACATAAATGAATATTCATATCTTGATCGTTCAAGTCAAGGTCAATTACCGTACATTACTCTAAATGAAAAAGAATTTCATGACTCTCAATTTATAATTGAGCATTTGACCAAAGTCTACGAGAAGCCTATGACTGAGCAATTGAGTCTTAAAGACAGAGCTATTGCGAGAGGATTTTTTAAATTATTAGAAGAAAGTTTTAAATGGTCTATGTATTATCATAGATTTATGTTTGGCAAGGCCTCCGATTTAGGCATGCCATCTCTTTTATTCAGATTATTTAAACCAAAGTTAGCCAAAGCAATTAATATTCAAGGCTATGGTCGACATTCGCCAGATGAAGTCTTACACATTGGCAAACAAGATTTACAAGCTTTAGAAGATTTCCTAGATGGTAAAAAATATTTATTCGGTGATGCAATTTGTAATGAAGATATAGTTCTATTTAGTTTCATAACTCAATTAGTCTATTACGATAAAGGCAAATTGAATCAATTTTTAAATCAAAATTGTCACAACTTGGTTAGACACTTCAAAGATTTGAGAGCTCAATTTTGGAATGAATGGCCAGATGTTCAATAGACAATTTTTTTTTTTTTTTCTTTTTAAGAATCAATCTGATTTAAAATTTAACCAAATAACAGACATTAAGATTGAATTTGAATTAAGACTTTTTAAAAAAAGAAAATTTTTTTAATTTATTTTTTATTCAAAAATGACAGTTTACTCAATATTTTTAGTTTACTACTTTATGATCGTAATAAAAAGTTCGTCTAATAAAGTGATTAATCCTCATAATTATAATTTTACATTAAATCCAACTAATACAATATGCTCGAATGATGATTCGAGTGTATTTTTATTAATAGGAGTAAATACTCGTCCTGAAAATTTTGCTCAGAGACAATTAATTCGAGAGACTTGGACAAAAAGAAGCATTTTTGTACAAGTCCGTGTCATTTTTTTACTTGGTTTGACACCGAATAAAAAAATACAAAATCGACTTTTATTAGAGTCAAATACTTATAAGGACTTAGTTCAAGAAAATTACATGGATACTTATAGAAATTTAACTCTTAAAGGTGTAATGTCTCTAAAGTGGATTATTAAATATTGTTCAAATATAAAATATTATCTTAAATGTGATGATGATATTGTAATAAATACATTTAAAGTCTTGCAATTTTTAAAACAAGTTAAATTAAAGCCTAAAACTATAGCTTGTAATTTACTATATGATTCAGGAGTTATTCGAGATGTGAGCTCAAAATGGTATTTGTCTGTAGAGGAATATGCACCGGATAAATTTATGGATTATTGTTCTGGTGCGGCTTATATAATAACAAGTGATGTTTTAGAAGAAATGTATAATAAGTCACATTATGTTCATTTTGTATGGATAGATGACTTCTATATGACGGGTCTACTAGGTCATGTGACTAGATCTAATTTTTATGATCTATTTGATAGGTATTTATTCGATTCTTTAGATCATATTAAAATAGCTTTTAGTGAAATGAATTATTATAGAAATAAATTTTTGTTTTTTATTTATTTGGATAATAATTTTTTAGATAATGCAAAAAAAATATGGCATTTTATTTACAAAAATGAAATTAATAAATTTTTAAAGGAATTTTAGAAAAAAAATTTAATTTTTAATTTTTCTTTTCCGAGATTTATAAAATCTTATCTCTCTGGAAAATCACCAATCTTAAAATTGGAATGAAAAAATGAAAAAAATAGTGTTAAGAGTCGACAGATTTAAAATAATTCAATTTATCCTAGCCCAAATAAAACTGAACTTTTAATGAGGATTATTTATGATTATGCCATTTTAATAAGTCTAAATGACTTTTTATTCTTGACAAGCCCATAAATCAAGACTGAATAAATTTTGGACCTGAACCGATGAACCATTTGGTTTTAAAAAATTAAAATTTTAAAAATTATTTTTTTTTCTAATCTACAAGACAAAATGCTAACATCGCATAGGCATGTATGTTTACATAACTTATACTTGTCTTCTAAATAAGTAATAAAACTAAAATTTGAATTTTACTTGTTTATTTGTTAAAAATTCATCAATAAATTTTTTACAGTAACTAAAATCTAATTTACGTGCTTCTAATGAATCTATTAAGACCACCGAAAACTAAGTTCAACAAGTTCGCTTTCAATAATTTTCTGGTCAGATTGCTTCACGCCTTGAAAAGGACTCAACGAATTCAAATCTTTTGTATTCGCCCGCAACACCACATGGACAGTTTCGTGAAAGATAATCCGAATAAATTCTAGATTGAAGACAATATCTTTTTCTTCTTCGGTACACCAATCGAACCGAGAATGGGTTTTTATATCAACAAACTGCTGAAATTCAAATAAATCTTATTTTTTCCAACAAAGTCCCTCAATGAATTCATATCAGGATTAAATGTATTTTTCTTCATGAAATCAAAACATGAAAATTAGCATCTCTTAATTTAGGGTTATTGAAAAGGTTGCGCAAAACGCATTCTTTGGAACACAAAAAAATTTCCTCATCACTAGACTCATATAAAAGTCTCTTTTTTGACAAGTCTTTGATTGGGCTTATATTAAAACAGTAAGAGTCAAACAAACAACAGAGAAAGAAATAAAATTAACATTAGTTAGAGCACAACACATACATGAATTCCTTAAAGGAAAATACTGACCTCAAATCATTTTGCTCAATTTTCTTTTCCATAATATCAATAAATGTTGATAAAGCCATTTGAAATCTTTTAGCAGTAGATTTAAACGTTTAAAAATAAAAATTTTTTATACTAAATCGTATTTATAATAAGATGTTTCGGGTCTCGCCTGTTATGTGACCATGTGATCATGTAATATGTGACCAGAAGACTTGGTGACCAAAATTTTTTTGTGTGGTCACGTATTATGTGACCAAAAAATTAAAAAAATATATAAAGTGATAAAAAAATTTTTATTAATATTAGTTTCGTCACCAAAATAAAATTTTATTTTGGTGACCAATTATACGAACAATAAGTCTAATTAAAAAAAGTTTTATTTATGCATTTTTGCCATGTGACCATTTATTCCTCTTTGATTTTTTATTAGTCGACCACATACAGGACAGGGAACTCGATTTTCATGTTTACTAAATGCCTTTTTCACTACGAGCTGTGTAACTTCTGTTACAGTAACGACCTCTGAAGTCATTTGAATGAATTTCGCTAGTTTAGACTTAACTGGATTCAAATTAATATTACTTAGATTTGAGCTTACTATTTCAACATTAGGTTACACAAGGCTTGGTTTTGCTATGAAGTTTTCATCTTCAAATAAATCGTCAGATGAGGCTCCAATAGAATCGTTTTATATGACTGTGAGAGTATCAGGACGTGCCAAAGTATCTACGTCACTTTCATTATCATATTCAAAAATTCTAACTTGAGGAATTTTAAATTGGTTTAAATTATCAAATACTATATTTTCTACGTCATTATCAAGCTCAGTATCAATCTCGGTATTAACCCGATTATTAAGATCATTATCACCCAGTCAATTGAAAAAAAATGAAACTTCACTGTAATGGGAACCGAAACATTAATATTACAATCCTTCAAAAAGGAACGGTGAATTGAAAAACCGACTTAAAAAAAATTAAAAGATGTGAGAAAATAAAAAATAAACCATTATCTTTTTTATTTTTGAAAAATTATTTTTTTTGACCGAATAAAGCGCTTTATTTATTTTTAAATTAGCATTCTGAATGGCCAAATATCAGATTTCAGTTAAAAATCAGAGATTTTAAAATGTAACATACATAAATTATAAATATTATTTAATGTTTCAGTGTTTTGAAATTGACTGGGCAACATCTCCACCAAATTCACTACCTAATTCAGAGCCATACTCAGAACCTATTAAAGATCCAATATAAATTCGTCTAAATAACTTTGAATCACAGAACGTTTGGTACCCCGCATGTCTTTAAAACGGTGTTTGGAAGAATTCCATAAACTTTCTATGCGGTTGGTGCATGCACCATTGACTGTATCCAAAAAGTTATAAGTATGATCAGGTGTTGATAGCCAAGTAATCTACTAATTTTGTCATATGATGACCAACAATCTGACATAATAGTTGTACCAGATAATACTTTTTCATAAATTATAGCAAGCAAAGTTTGAGCTCCTCGATTTGGTACAACTTCTAAATAAACTTTACCATTAGCTGTTCCATCTCTCCTCTCTACTAATCCAAATGTCCACACTTGGGGTCTTTTTAAATCTTTACCTTTTGAGTGCTTAACTTAGGCGTAGAGAGATTCGTCGATCTCAACAATTTTACCACTGCCACCTAATTTTATATTTTTCTTCTCAATTGCCAAAGTGCATAACTGCCTGAGTCAATATAAATTGTGTACTAATTGTGTTTCTATGAACAATAATTTATAAGTTGTACACCCTAAACATCGTAATGAAATAAGTGGCAAGTTTTTTTTTTAATTAGATTTTTTTTATGTACAATTTTATTCAAAAAAGGCCAAAGAATGGAACTTTTTTTCCCAATAAAGTTTGTTGAAAATGAAACCTGAACTAGTCCTTTACTTAAATTCGGAGTTAAAAGCTGTTTATCTCTTTTTATTTTAACTAAATTTTTGACTTGAATCAAAGAATCATTTGGTTTAGAAAATTGAAATTTTTACTTTTTTTTTAATTTAGAAGACAAAAGGCTAACATTGCTGAATCATGTGTGTTTACATAATTTATACTTGTCTTCTAAATTAGTAAAAAAGCAAAAATTTCAATTTTCTAAACCAAATGATTCTTTGATTCAAGTCAAAAATTTAGTTAAAATAAAAAGAGATAAACAGCTTTTAACTCCGAATTTAAGTAAAGGACTAGTTCAGGTTTCATTTTCAACAAACTTTATTGGGAAAAAAAGTTCCATTCTTTGGCCTTTTTTGAATAAAATTGTACATAAAAAAAATCTAATTAAAAAAAAACTTGCCAAGTTGATTTTTTGCATCTTTAGATCGTTTTCTCATTCTAAATTCTATTGGTTCTTCTTTTTTTTCACACATGTTGTTAGTACATTTTTGTATAGGTAATAGTAAGCCTAATGCTACTGATTTATTGAAAATTTTTTTTCATCAGCGTCGTATTCCATTTTTTCAATTTTCAATTTCAAATTTCTATTTCAAGTTGCTTTTTTTAATCTTTTCAAATTAAAGCTTTAACTCTTGTTTTTAATTTTAGTAACTTATATTTTCATATATAACTGTTTATTTGTTTACAAAATATGTTTACAAAATAAAATAATATTTTTATTAAGTTTTTTTATGAAAAAAATTCGGTTACCAAAAAAAAATTTATGTGACAAAAAAGAAATTTAGGTGACCTATGTTTTTATTTTATTTTGAATTTTTTTTATTTTTTGGTCACATAACAGGCGAGACCCGATGTTTCAAGGATATATATAGAAGAAATTGCAATTTTTTTCAGTGAGGTTACTTTTAAGATATAAAAATCTTTTTTTAAGAACAATAAAGAAAAATATCGAGAAGCTCCTTTTTTCAAAAAAAAATTTTTGAAATATGTCTAAACACTGTATTAGACAATTTCTTATACAGTGAAGAAATTGAAATTGTCTAATACAGTGTTTAGACTGTATTAGACAATTTCAATGCACCATTGACTGTATGCATCTTTACTATATCAAGTACTGTAATCAAGACCCAACAAAAAATGCACAGTCATAAACAAGATTTTTCTTTTTTATAATTAGAAAATTTTTTAAGCTGACAACATAAACGCTATATTCTTAGAAATATTTACTTTAAAATTAATATGATAATTTTAAAACTTGTGTCACTTTAAGATGTGATTAATTAAGAAAAAAAAAATTTATTTACTTGAAGTAGATTTTTAGTGAAAAAATCGCAATCCGTAAACATGTCTCCGAAATTTAAAAAATTAGACTTAATTTTCATTCTCTGAAAATATGATTCCCTTTTTCCGGGGCTGTGAAGTTCTTTTCAATTCACTCATTTCAATTTGTATATAACTTTTTTATTTTTATATTTTTCTTTTAGCTTTTAATTCCTACAAAATACTTGCATAGAGCAGAATACTTGTTGAATCATACTAACTCAAAATAAAGTCAGACCAAAGTCAAAAAAAGTTCCATAAGAACAAAATTGTTTTGTTGGATGTAGCAAAAATTTTACGAATTGTAGCAGTTTAAATTTTAGAAAAAAATTGTTTCGTAAAAAAATGAGACTTAAAATACCGGATTGAAATGAGTGAATAGAAATAAACCTCACAGCCCCCTTTTTGCTAACTATAAAAAAATATTTCTTAGAAAAATTAAAATTGTATTTTTGATGCTCAAAGTTAATGAAAATAAACTAGACGAATATTGAATTGATTTCTTTTAATTTTACAATTTTAGCTTATATAATATTGCCAATATGTATTCCTCGTTTTATTTTTTTCTTTATTTTCATACCGTTTATGAGCAATCAATAAACAAAAATCAGAAATTTCGAGTCTTTTTGACAAAAAATTTTAAAATTTTCACCAACCCTATAGAAAATGAATTTAATATTAAGTGTTTGTTTTGTAAGAAACGGTTTAGTCTAGTGGTTACGTATCTTGTTGGGACAGAGGTTCACATTCTCAATCAGCCAAATTTTTTCATAAAAAAAATATTTAAAAATATAGTTTAGTTTAAATCAACTTTTTGAAAAATGAAAAAATTAAAGGGGCTGTGAAGTTCATGTCAATTCGCTCATTTCAATTCGCTATTTTTTCTATAACTTTTTTTCGAAACATTAAAAAATAGTTCTGCAAAATGTTACAAGATGTAGCAAATTTGCTACATTCCCATTATTAATCTGCAAAATGTGTGCACCCAAAATGCAGAAAAAAATTATTAAAAACTCAGTATATGTATCTGCACAAATTTTTCAGAGATTTAGCACAGTAAGAAAATTTATGTAGCAAATTTGCTACGTATTGTAACATTTTGCAGAACTAATTTTTAATGTTTGGAAAAAAAGTTATAGAAAAAATAGCGAATTGAAATGAGCGAATTGACATGAACTTCACAGCCCCAAAATTAAATTAAATCGTAAATAAGTTTATGATAACTTTCATTTATTTCTTTTTAATTTAAAAAAAATTAGAATCATAATGACTGATATTGTTTACAAAAATTTCATTTTAAAAATTTTCAAAATTTTGTCAAAAATGGAAATTAATTTGAAAATTTTAATAAGCTCAATTTTGACTTTAATAACACTTTATTTTATAATTTACACAGTCTTAAAATTTGTTTTAGTTTACATTAAAAAAATTCGTCGTGAGAAATACCCTAAAAATGTCGTCATTTTACATCAATTTTATTATGATGAAAATAGACCATCATTATCTGTTCCATGTTTAAAACTAGAGACTTGGCTTCGTGTCACTGGAATTAATTACATTAATGAATTTACCTATTTAAATCGTTCATCGCAAGGACAATTACCATTTATTACTCTAAACAACATTGAATATCACGACTCACAATTTATAATTGAGCATTTATCTAAAGTATACGAGAAAAATTTAACAGAACAATTAAGCAAAAAAGACAAAGCAATTGGTAGAGCTATTTTAAAATTATTAGAAGAGAGTCTTAAATGGACTATTTATTATCATAGATTTATGGTTGGTAAACCATTTCATATTGGAATACCATGGATTCTAGTAAAGACTATATTCAAACCAATTATAAAAAAGTCTTTATTTCTACAAGGCTATGGTCGACATTCAACAGAAGAGGTTTATTATATTGGCAAACAGGATTTACAAGCTTTAGAAGATTTTCTAGATGGTAAAAGATATTTATTTGGTGATGAAATTTGCAATGAAGACGTAATTCTCTTTAGTTTTATAGCTCAATTAATTTACTATGATAAAGGAGTTTTGAATAATTTTCTTATTGAAAATTGTTCTGGTCTAATTAATCATTTTAATTTGATTAAAAATCAATATTGGCCTGAATGGAATAATTTTAAATAAAAAATTTCAAAAATTTTTTTTTTATAAAATTTTATTTTTAAAGTAAAAAAACGACTATTCATGAATTTTTTTCATTCATTATGATTTAGACGTATTTTTCATTATAGTTACATCTATTTGTCTGATCAGTTACTTTAAATCAATTGTTTCAAAAATGAATTTTAATAGTTTATTTATTAATTTTTTATTTTAATAAAATATTTTAAAAAATGAAAGTTATCTCTTTTTAACAAGTCTTGGCAAATCCATTAGCTGGTGATCTTAAAACTCTAGCTTCAGTTTGTGGACCATAGAGACCATCTTCACTAAGTAAATCAGTTGGATTATTACAATTCCAAAGTCTTTGAAAAGCCAATACTGAAGTAGTACCCAAAGCAACACCTGGACAATTAAAATGAACAACCTTAAAAAAAACACAAAAAAAATTTTTTGCATGTTATTTTTAATTTTGTTTTTTTTTTTTAAATTTACATCTGAAGTGCCTTGCCATGAACAACCATATGTTTGTAAATATGGTTTCCAGCCATTATAATCATCAATATCAATACCATAACCACTTTCATGTGGTGAGGCACCTGGTTTAGCAGCTAATGTAATACCACATTTACCAGCCAAATACCATCTGTACAACAAAAGTCTATTTAAAAAATTATTTTATAAAAAACATTTTTTGATATTTTCTGTTTATTTTTTTTCTTTCAAAATACTGTTGTGGTAAAGTTCTGAGTGCTGAGTTGATATAAAGAGTTACACCAGGACGAGCAGCAACAGCATTTTTAATAGCAGTTATTGTTTGTGATTGAGCATAAGGTACTTTGACAGTAGCTGATCCTAGTGAAACTCTAGTCAAACCACTTAAACTAGACATAAAACCTGGTTTAAGTTGATTCATTTTATTGACTAATTGTGTGGCTAGACCACCTGTTAGTCCAGTATTACAACCAGCTGCATCTAAAATATTTTGGACTGTTTGACCTTGAGCAACAGTGCCTTTTTATTTGTAAATTAAAATTTTCTAGCTTTTTAAAGTTCTAAAAAATAAAGGTCTTACTAATTATTGCTACAAAAATAATTGTCGATATTTTCATTTTTGATTATTGTTGTTGAAAATTTCTTTAAACTTTAAAAATATTTTAACTTTTTTATACTAGAGATTTTTCTATTCTTTTTAACGCCTCAATTTATTTTTTCTTTAGTTTTGGGAAAATCGAGTCGATTTACAGATGATAAGTTTACGATTTTAAATTTTTAATCGAGAAAAAAATTTAATAAAACAAGCTTTATGGTCTTATTTATGAAGCTAAATAAAAATAATCAACTCTAGTCTTTGTTCTTATTTTTAAAGATAAAACATTCTTTTAAGATGGGTTCTGCACGGTTGACATTAATTTAGTTTTTATTTTTCCACGTAATATTCAAATTCAACTTTTAATAATTAAAAAAAAAAAGGCAACAATTTTAATTGTGATCAAAGTTACAAAAAACCCGGTATTCTTTAAAAGGCACACCTTAAATTTTTTTCAAAAGCTACACCGGGTCTAAATCGGGAAATATGCCTCCTAAAATTTTTTTTTTTCTTTTAAATTATTCCTCATAGTCTAAAGCCTCTGGGACCTTTTTATTTTTATCAGGCGAAATTTGTTTGTATAAGAAAAGTGAGCCCAAAGGTTTTTACAATTGATACACCCTGAAACACCCTGAAACACCCTTTTGATTGTGAAAGAGAAGCTTCAATTATGTTTAGGAAAAATATTCCTGACAGCCTCCGATTGAAATGGTTTTAAAGGACCTTGGAAATATACCCTGTTTTGTGTAAAAAAGCAAGTTCAATCTCTGCAACCTTAGCTATGGAATTTTTTTCAAATAGGCCAATAAAAATAAAAACTTTCCCGTCAGACATATTTCCCGATTTAAACCCGGTGTAGCTTTTGAAAAAATTTTAAGGTGTGCCTTTTAAAGGGTACCAGGAACCCTGGAAAAAAATTTTTTTTTTAAGTTTTTATTTAAAAACAATTGAATAAGAGCGATACAAAAGAGTATTTGCTATCTAAGTTACAACTAAAAGTGATGTCCAACATATCAATAAAAATACCTAAAGTTTACTTAGTTTTTTATAAATGTGCCAAATTTTATTTAAACCAATCAAAAAGCAATCACAAAAGTCTTTTTTTTCTGGTATTTTAGAAAATGTAATTTTTGGTGTTTTTTTGTCGAAAATTTTCGAATGGCTCATTTTAATTAACATAAAATTTCAGACGAGTAGAAATTTAGTAGAAGTAGAAGTAGAAATTAAATAGAAATTTCAAAATTTCCAAACTTTCGAGGAAGTTTTGGGTCTTAGATGGATCAAGGTCATTTGATACAGTTTAGGTATAAATAAAGATAAAGTGTTGAGAATAGTGGTTGTATTTGTGTATAAAATTTCAACCATTTTGGTTGACTGGAACAAGTTCTTTTTATAATACATAAACGTCTATTAAACGACTAGCAAAACTCTCTTTTTTCTTTTAATTCAAAACTTTTCCAGTATCAATTTTACATGCAATGAGTAATTTTCTACTTGAACTTTTTTTGGTTACGCCAAACATAACTTTCATAACGATCGATTCTAATGTTTGTAGACTCTTAATTTGTTTTCGATTAGTGGATAGATTTTCAAGTCCATAATATAACAGTGATCTAATGTACATCTGAGTTAATAACTTTATATTTCAAAAGATCTTCTCTAAGAGGAGACATCTCTTTTTTTTCTACAATTACATTTTAACGCTTGCTCAATTTCCTTGCCAATTTAGCTCCGCAATACCAACAAAAAAGAACTCTAAAATAAATAAATTCAATTATCAATCAAAATTAAATCTTTAAACTCAACAAAAAAGATAATATTTGACTTTAATCTTAAACACCGAATATTTTTTATTTACTAACATCTAATTTAAAAAAAAAAATCGGTCTCTATTTCTTCCTTATTTGCTTTTAAAATAATCTCAAAATCAAACTTGAACTTCCTTGAATTCTTGAAATTTTAGGCTTAGAAATATGGTCAAAAATAAAAAAACAATAATTAAAATCAAATAGAACTGAATGAAAAACGTGTTATTAAAAATTAAAGTCATCATCACTCGAAGCGATTTGGTAATCAATCGGGATATATATATATTTTAATAATTATATCATGATAATATCTATTTATCTCTATTTAAAAAAAAAACGAAAGAACCTTAAACTAGTAATTAAACTAAATTCCGAACAATTACAATATTCTCTCCTTTAGTTCTTTCGTTCGTTCTTTCTTTTTTTATTTTCCTAATTTTAAAAATATTTGTTGTTAACTCTTTTGGGGTAATGATCTTAACATGCAATCTCAATTAGAATGAAAAATTTAAAAGTGTATCTTTGAAATAATAACAACAATTCAAGCGTGTTTATTTATGAGCAAAAGCAAATTAAACCACTATTCACAAAATTTTAATTGATTGACTTTTTTTAAGAAAAGATAAAGATCATTTCTAAGTGTGTATTTTGTGAAGATTTAAATAAATATCAAAATTATTCCCATTCGAACTAGCCAATACCAAAATACACACACACACACACACAGCTTGATTTTTAATATTTACTTAGCACCAAAAAAAAAAACTTTTTTTTTTGTTGTTTTTGTTTATTTTTAACAAAAAAAAATTTACTTTTTTTTTCGCATTTATTTTCTTATTTTCTAGTTAAGGCTCAAACATTACATGGTATGTAAATTTTATAATTAATTATTTAAAGCATCGGAATATTTTGTTTGTAAAATAAGAGGAAAAATAAAAAAAAAAAAGTTGAAAATTTCAAAAAAATAATAATGTTGCAATAATTCTCATGTTATGTCTCTTTCTTCTTCTTCATCTTCTTTTATTTGATGTAAGCGCGACGGTATTATTAAAAAAAAAAAAGAGTCGGAAGATTTGTCGAGTGAAATATGATTATTAATTTTTTAATCTCTATCTCAGATCACTTAACTCAAGGATTAAAATTTCAAAAAAAAAATAATAATTTTTTTTGATTAAATTAATTCAAATTTAATTAAAAAATAACAATTTTTTTTGTGTTTTTGTTTTTAAATCGAAACGATTTGTCATTCTATACAAGTCCGAATTTAATATTTACTCGAAAGATTATTTCTTATTGATAGAATTTCCCCAACTTCCGTTTCTTGTTTATTCTATATAAGAATAAAACAACAATATCAAAAAAAAAAATAACAAAAAGTGACAAGTAGTTTTCCTTTTGAAACTAGTAAAAGGATTAAATCAAATCTTAAAATTTTTTGTTGTTCTTGTTTCTTTTTGTTTTTTTTTTGTTGCTTTAATGTGAGACTATAGACATGGAGATCGAATAAGGTGCCGTAACCGGGTTTTTTTAATTTTGATGAATAAAAGGTGTTGATTGATTTTTTCTTAAAATTTAGTCTAGGTTAATAGTAAAAGGTTTTTATATAAGCTTGCAAAAAATTTTTTGAATAAAGTCTAGAATTTGCAGAGTTATTTTTCAACAAGAAATAAAAAAGGCTTATTTTTTTTTTTAGGCGAAACAACTTGAAATCTACTGATTAATGTTTTATTAATCAGTTTCGGATTTTGAAGTTCATTCAAACTAGGATAACTTTTCGAGAAGTGAAATTGATATTCTGTACAAGTTATTGAAAAACTATTTTTTTTACTTGAAACAAGTGAATATTAGGTTTATTACTATAAGAGATGAGAATTTTTTTAAAGTATAAGCGTTCAAATAATTTGATAAAATTTCTCATGGAATTCTTATGAGAAAAGCTAAGAGCATTTGGAATACATGGAAATACTTTAGAGTGAATTTATTCATTCCTAATCAGGAGGAGACAAAGAGTGGTATCGGTTGATGTAGTTTCTGGTTGTGGTGATGTGGTGTCCAACAGGGATCAGTCATTTTAGGTCCACTGCTATTTGTAATGTATATTAATGATCTCTTAGATAGTTTAAATGGTTTTAGTCTTTCGTATGCATATGATTTGAAAATGATGGGATCATGGAAGAGTTCGATTAATAAATCGGAAGAATTGCAAAAGGATCTTGATATTTTGATGGAATGGTCTAAAATTTGGTCGGCTGATTTGAATTTTTCTAAGTTCAAATCAAAGAGTTTAGGACATCAAAACAAATGATTATTCTATGAACGATAAAGATAAAAATACAATCCATTTTCTGCAAAAAAACAGACCAAGAAAAGGATTTGGGAATTTACATTACGAATAATCTAAAATGGAGAAAACAGTGTACAATAGCGGCAGCCAAAGCGAATAATGCCCTAAGTCACATTAAAAATTCCTTTTCTTTTTTAGGGCAAAATACTTTTAAGATCTTAAATATTGGCTTAGTTAGATCCCAATTAGAGTTTGCTGTTGGCGTCTGGTGTCTAATATTCAAAGATGATATTGAAATAATTGAGAAAGTACAGAAACAGGCGACAAGAATGGTAAAATCAGTTCGCAATTTTTCGAAATGAAGAACGCCTTAAGAAGCTGGGAATTTATTAATTATTATCAATTATTGGGTTAGAGTACAGAAGAGTTAAGGATGATCTGATTCAGATGTTTAAGATCATGAATTGTTTAGAGAACATTAATTTGACGAATGAAATTAACTTTTCAGCAGCAAACAATAGAAATTTTAGAAGAGAGCATAATAGAAGACTTGTAAAAGAAATTGTAAAAAAGAGACTCATATAGATACCATTATATTACAAATAAGATTGTAAATTATTGAAATTGTTTGCCAAAAGAGGCAATATACGCAAAATCGTTTAGTCCAAAACTCATTTTTTAAGGTACCACAATTATATCTAAAATTTAAATTTGAATGGCAGCCAGTTTAAGTTTTCGATGATTACTTTCTCTCGACTGTTCGTAAGTTAATTTTTCTTTTTCAAGACTCTTTTTTTATAATAGCAAGATAGGTAAATTGCAATTACTGAAACCATCTCGCAAATCAAAAGATCTAGTCTTAGACTTGAGACAAAAATTCAGATATTAATTAGGTATAAATTGCATTTGACTCATACTGGCTACTAAATTTCAATTCGTTCAAAAAATAATAATAGTTTTTAAATGCAGATTGCATAAAAATTTGAATTGTATATCAACTTAAATTAATTAGAATGACGAATTGAAATCCACTTTACACAAAGCCATCATTTTAGATATTAAAGGTGCTGATTTTTATTACCACCTCTACCAGGTCTGGTAAATTAAACAGACCATGAGACCTAAATAACTCTTTTAAAAAATAAATGTTTCAAATACTATCATACCCATGTTCTAGGTCCGTACCAAAAAAAATAAGGATTAATTTCAAGAAAAAAGGAAAAATTTGCAAAAATACATTTTGAAGAATTTTTGAAAGTTAGTTGTTGGCAACTCGCTCATCTACGTAATAACTAGGGGGTACGTATGTAAAATCTTAAATACATCAATATAACAATAAAGCATTAAAAACATCATCCGCTCGGAAAAAATGATCCGGGAGTTTTTGAAACATAAATTTATTGACGAGAGTGATTTTATAAAACGGGAATTTTAGCTTAAGGAATAATTTCGTTATTAAATTAATTTTTTTTGTTTTTTAATTTCGGCAAAAAAATAAACGACAGTGTTTTGTTTTGTTCAAACTAAAATTTATTGATGCTTTAAATAAAAAAAAAAAAAAGACAAAACTTTATAAAATTAAATTAATAAATTTTGTTATTCCGGATTGATGAAGTCTTTTTTTTTGTTCATTTTTAATTTATCATTTTATAATAACAAGTAAATGGAACTATGCAGGTGGAAGTCAATCAGATAATCTATATTAATCAATTTCAACTTCTCCTTTTTTTTTTTATTTTCGACTTTAATAAGCTCTTTATTTTTTTCGTTTATTAATCAAAAATAAAATAAAAATTGCTTTTTTATTTGATTCATTCATCAAGTCCATTTTTCATTTTATTTTTGTTGTTATTGTTTTGATTTAAGTGTGATTCGGTTCAATAAACTAACAAATTTGAATGAATGTTTCTTTAAAATGTGAATGCACGTGTTCTAATTGAACCCAGATTTAATTCTTAACTTTTCTTCTATGTGTGTGTGTTTATATTTTAATCGTTAAAAGAAAAAAATAAAAATATAACCTTAAGGTTATTTTTTAAAATAAATGTGACTCAACATCCTCGAGCTACGAAATTCGAAAAAAAAAAAAATCTTTTTACTTGAATTAAATTCAACAATAAGAAATTATTAAGTGTTGAAACAAACAAACTAAACATAAACATACAAAAAAAGAGATAAGAAAAGACAGTGATTTTTAAATTGATTTTTAATATCCAATCAAATTATTATTATTTTTTTTTTTATAGATTAGATAATTTACTTATTCATTGTCAATAAAAAAAATAATTTTTATTTTGATTGGATTTAAGTCAGTTGAGAAAGAGATAAAGATAAGTTAATTAAAATTTTTATTGGTGGACCATTCTTGTTCTTGTTCTTCACGTTGAACTAGTTCTACTCTTATTGTTGAACTTGGACGGATTAAAATAAAATAAAAAACGAATCACAAAAAAAAATATTAGAGGTTAAACTAAAAACAAAGAAATAAATAAATTGATCTATTGATGTTTATTTTTATTTTATTTTCTCATTGATAACAAAAAAAAAAGAAAATAAAATTGATAAAACAAACTTTGAATCTTTGTTGTTGTTGTTATTTTAATCTCTAAGGTAAGTATTTTTTTTTTGTTTGTAACGGTTTGATTTTTTTGTTAAAGCTTATTTTTCATTTATTGATCTAAATACAGACACAAGTGAATTTTTTTTTTAATTTTGATTGACTTTTGATATTAAGTCGTGTCACCTTAAAGGAGACTTTATTTGTTTTTGTTGTTGTTATTGACAGTTTTCTCAAGTATTGGACAAAAAAAATTTAGAAGAAATAGACTCAACCATTTTCAACGTTAACGGGCGAATATTCTAAAAAAGAAAATTTGAATTTTGAAAGAGATAAATTTAAAACTAATTAGAATTGTTATCTTATAATGTCGTGTGTGTTATGTGTTATCTCGTTTTTTTTTTTTTACGAGATAAGACTTTTATACAATTTTCCATTTTATAAATGAAGATTTATTTCAAGTAGTTAAAATCGAATTATTTAACTTTTTCTCTTTAGATATATATAAATAATAATTCGATTAAAGTCTTTTTTTTTGTAATTCACTCAATTTATTCGTGACCAATAAGTTACCATCGAATTTTTTAGTTCAAAATTTAAATTGTAAATTTGTGTACTTGTCCACATACCGGATTTAACAGTAATATTCGTTGGTTTAAAAAAATTATTTTTTAAAAATATTCAGCGTCTTTAGAAGGCTATGTACAGTAAATTTTAATTCGTCATTTCAATTCATTCAAATTGCTACAACTTTTGAACGGCAACGGATTTATAAGTCATTCTGTAAATGACTGCAAAGTGTAACTATTAAGGCTACATCCTAAAACATAAATCTGCAAGAATGTTGCAGATTGCACATAGAATATTTTCCAATGGGACAGTGTGCAAAAATTGCAAAGATTTAGAGTTTTGGTAGTATTTTTGGATGTAGCAAACTTGTTATTTGTAGCATTTTGCCGAATAAAATTTTGATAAAAAAGAAATAACGTATTTCCTCAAATACAAGCAAAAAGGATTTCTACTATTCGATTTTTTTTTATCTAATTAAAGTGTCTCAAATAAAAGAAATTTCCCCAGTTTTTTTTCGAAACAGAAAATTTCATTTTCTCAGAATATAAATAAAATGAAATTTTTAACTAAATAGTCGCAACTTTCTTCCATCTGTGGTCACGCTTTTTTGAGGAAATATGGTAAATAGATTTCCAACGAATAATTCGAATACAAGGCTATTTTGTTTCTATTCGAGCCATTTTATCTCATCTAAAATTTCCGGAGGGGTCCAGTAATCGAATTTTCTTTAATGTTCTTGAACTATACTCAAAGTGACTAAACAAAATTTTGTTAAAAAATTAGCAAATTTTTTTATTGACTTGGTCACATTCTATTGATATAAATGAATGGTTATATTAACTATGATTCAATCGGTCGGTATTTTAGTTTTAGTATAGAGCATTTCTGTTTGTTTGGTAACTTTTATTTTGGATTCATATCAATGGTCGACAAGACTCGACGTTTCTAACTGA
>NTPY01000265.1:229368-243661 GCA_002922825.1 Brachionus calyciflorus
CGGAGGGGTCCAGTAATCGAATTTTCTTTAATGTTCTTGAACTATACTCAAAGTGACTAAACAAAATTTTGTTAAAAAATTAGCAAATTTTTTTATTTTCATTCAAAAATGACCTTACTTCAGTTTTAAATTATTAAATACAGATTAAGATAAAGAGAGAGATCAGACAATTCTTAAGCGAATACGTTTGTGAAAGAAAAAGAGATAGAGATAAAGATTTTATTGCTCTATTCTTAATGGAAGAAAAATAATTCAACAACAACAAATAGAAAAAAAAAAAAGAAGAAAGAAAACTTTTTTAATTTATTTTTTTTTGTTCTATATAAGAGATTTAACCGGCTCGACCTGTACTACTACTTCAACAACAACAACAACACATCATGAACTCTTACACTCTTACTCTCTTTCTTTCTTTTTCAACTTTAAAAAAAAGAATTTATATTTCTTCTTTTTTCTTTTATTTATTTTTTAAAATACAATTTATTCTCTCGTGTGAATATAGATAAAATAGCCTAAGGGCAACAAAAAAAAAAAACTATTTCTCACGGCTTTCATTTATTCATTCAGCACACACACACACACTTTAACTACTACTACTACAAAGACAAAACATTATACAATTCTTTATTCAATAAAAAAAAAGAAGAAAAAAAACCATTTTTAACTTTTAAGTTCATTCAAAAATAAAAAAAAAACCTCTTTTATTTTTTTTTTTAATTTCAAAGATTTTCGAATTCATAATAATAATAATGATTATAATTTAAAAAAAAATTCTATCTATTATTTTTAAATAAATAAAAAATAAACCGACAAACAAACAACTTATAAAAAAATGGACTCGGTCAAAAGTCTGAATAGTCAAAAACCCACTGGCGGTGGTGAACCATCATCGTCTTGTTTAATAGATAATAATAATATTGACAATGATCTTAATCCATTGTCTAGTTCGAGTAATAATTCACTTAATACTTCATCATCTTTACCACAATCACCTCAATCGTCACCATCATCACATGATATACACTCCCCACAACCAACACCTAAAAAATCCAATACAAATAATACTAATAATAATAATCAAATCCAAGAAATTAGTGGTACACCTTCAAATAGTAATAGTAATAGTAATAATGGTCAAGATGATTGTGATGAAATCAAAGTCTATAATGAAGAGGGTGCTGAAGAAGACGAACAAAGAAGTGAGGATAATTTAAGTGAGGAAAAAACAGAAATTATTGAAGCTAAACCATCGAGTACTTTATCGACATCACATCCATTCTCAGTTAATAACTTAATGTTATTAAATCAAAATGATCCGAATGCAGCGGCAGCAGCAGCAGCGGCCGCCGCAGCATCGTCACAATTAAATCCGTTCAATTTATTAGGCTATAGAAATCCATTATATAATCCTTTATATACACCTGAATTGGCTAGTCATTTTGCAGCATGGTGGCCAGCTGCAGCGGCTGCTAGTGCTGCTGCTTTATACAATCCAGTGACTAGTCCTTTTTTTGCCTATCAACAACAACAATTCGCTGCCGCTGCTGCTCTATCTCGTTTTAATCCATCTTTATTTTTAAATTCTGCTGCGGCCGCTGCTGCTGCTGCTTCATCATCTTCCTCATCGTCATCATCAATTGTTAAAAATGAACCCGGGCAGCCTAATCCACAAAGTCTACCGTCATCTTCATCGGCATCATCACCATTTTCATCATCAAGTACAACATCAAATTCAACTACAACAACAACAACATCTAAACCTTTACAAAACAGTAAACAATTTAATCAACTTAATAATAAACAACAACAACAACAGCAACAACAATTTCAAATGAAACAAGATTTAAATTCACCAAGACATTCAATTCCATCACATCATCCTCATCATCATAATATTCCAATGTCACATCAACCACATCATAATCATCATCATAATCCACATCATCAACAACAACAACAACAACCGCCACCACCACCACATATACAACTACCACCAAAGTCGAAAAAACCCCATATCAAAAAGCCATTAAATGCATTTATGTTATTTATGAAAGAACAACGAGCCAAAGTAGTTAATGAATGTACACTAAGAGAATCGGCAGCCATAAATCAAATACTAGGACGTAAATGGCATGAATTAGAACGTGGCGAACAAGCTAAATATTATGAAATGGCTCGTCAAGAGCGTCTAAAACACATGCAATTATATCCAGGCTGGTCGGCTCGAGACAATTATGGCTTAAAAAAGAAGCGTAGACGTAAACGTGAAAAAGTAATTGGTGAAAATGGTGAATTGCCTAGAAAGTGTAGAGCACGTTATGGTTTGCAACAAATTAATTTATGGTGTAAGCCATGTCGTCGCAAAAAGAAGTGTATACGCTTTGCTGGTAATAATGAAAATGCCGAAGGTCAAGGAGCACATCAAATGAATGGTATGAGTCCAATGATAATGGGACCTAATGGTCAAATGTATCCAAATCCATTGTTTATGAATGGCGGTGGTGATGGTATGGCCGGTGGTTCAGCTGGTAGTCTAAATGGTGGTAATAGTGAGGATGAATATGAAGATGATTATGATGATATGGGTGATGAATTACTACCGGGTGGACAAGAGGATGAGACAGATGATGAGACAGACTCAGAATATGACGAAAATGAACTTGATGATAGTAAAGATATGACTTTACAATTAGGTTATAACAATTCATCACCCATGTATTCACATCATCCAAATAAAAAACCTAATCTTGATCTAGGACCTCAACAACAACAACAACAACAACAACAACAACAACAACAATTTCATCATCAACATCCATTACATCACAATGATTCTAAACACGATATAATGCAACAAATACAACAAATGCAACAACATATGACATCTCAATTTAATGCAGCCGTAGCAGCTAATCATCATGCTATGAATTATAATCAAATATTTTCAAATACAAATCAAACGGGAGCGGATCTCTTAGCACAATCAGCGCCTAATTAATCAATCAATAAATTAATTAAAAAAAATTGTGTATAGTTCTAGTCAATAATAAAAGGCGTTTTTTTTTTTTTTTTAAATTTTTTTTATTTTAATTTTTAATTAAAAAAATAAAAAATAGATCGGATCCGTTGCTTTAATTTAAATTTAGGTGATTTCTCAATTAAAAAAAAAAAATTTCTCGAATTTTTATATTTTGTAAATGAATTATTTTTTTTTTAATTTTGTTTTGTATCTCTTTTTTTTTAATTTTAATAAAATTATAAACTTTAACAAAAAAATAATATAAATAAATATAGGTGATTTTCTTTTATTTTTAAAACTTTTCTGTTTGTTTGTATTATCTCTTTCTCTTTTTATGTTCAGAGTGTTGACAATAATAAATAATAAAAATTAACAATTTTTTTTTATACTTTAAATTTTTTAATTATTTTAAACAACAACTAAAAAAAAAGAAGCTTAATCTCTCGTCTTTTTTTGATTTAATTTTTGATGTTGTTGGTGATGATGGTGGTTGTGGCGTGTGTGTGTGTGCCTTTGTATACAAAGATATAATGTTTAATTTTTTAGTCGGTTATTTTTATTTATTATTTATGAATGGGTTCAAAAAAGAATACTCAAAATTTTTTTTGTTGTGAATTATTATTATGAGGAAGAAAATTGAATTTAGTCTAAATGTTTGTTTTATTATTAGTCTCGCTAAATCTCTCTCTCTCTCTCAATAAGTTTATTTTTTGATTGTTAATTTTTTTTTTGTAAAATATTTTAATTTAAATACATGAAATTATTATAACTCAAATTCAAATTATTATTAATAATAAAAAAAAAATAATATTTATATATTTTTAATTTTTAAAAATTTCTCTTATTCTCCAAATGATAACAATCACCAGGGCCTGTCATCGAGTCTAATATCAGAAGCTGTTTAGTGCTTCTAGAATTCTAAAAATTCAAGCAAAAAATGCAAGTTCAAAATACGATCTAAATGTTTTAAAGTGTTACTTATGACGAATTATTGCAAATAAACGTGAAATAATATAGTTTAATGCTAGAAAATTTCGTTTAATTTAAACAGGGTTGAGATTGTTAAATTAGTTTTTTTGATAAAGGCGTAAGCATCATAAATCTTCAGGGTATTTAGATTTAGGAATTTCAAAAACAAAAATCCCCACGTTGTTGAGCATTAAAAGTTAGTATAAGAAAATTCAAAAATCAGAAGTCAAATATCATCCCCAGGACCGGCTATGTTGCCTCGAATTTAAGGCTTTTTTGAAGACCTAATACAGAAATTAATAAAAAAAACAAGCTATCAAAGCTTTTTTTGAAAATGGTTTCAGGGAATGAAGTTATCTCGAACGGACTCGAACCCACAACCTTCTGCGACAATTTGAAAAATTGATAATAAATCAAAATAAAGCCACAAATTTTTATTAAAATTGAAAATTTTAACTAAAAATTCGTCAAATAATATTAACTTTGAAAGAATCTGAAAGTTTTTTATGAAACTACTGCATTTAAATGCTTGCTAAGACTAATGATGACTTATCAATTTTTTGATTTAAACCTTCTCAAAATCTGAAAAAATTTAAAATTTCGATTTCCTCCAAAATAAAAAGGTTTTAGGTATTACATAGCAATACAGCTAATAACTTAACGAACAATTTCAAAAGTTGACTGTGAAGAAAAGATATTTTTTTCGGAAAAATCAAAATTTTAAAATTTTTAAGATTTTGAGAAGAATAAGAGTTGCTCAAAACCAGAGCAACTAGACTGGCTTCAAAGCATCCAAGGCGCCGGAAAATCAAAGAAGAGCATGATAGAGTTGTTGTTCCGTAGAGCAGAATATTTAGTCGATCTTAGGAGGGCTAAAGTATCACAAATGAATGAAGAATTGGAAAAGTCCAAAATTGCAGTGGAAGCAAGCAAAAGTACCCTAGAAAGATTCAAGCTTTGTTTAACGGCAACGCTCAAGCCTTCCGATGTACAGAGGCACTTAAGGCCTGAATTAAAGAGTATTAAAATTTCATCGAATTTCGTGGATGCTGTGATGAAATTCCAAGTAATAGCTAATAGGATTGAAAATATGGCAGAATTTGAATTAGTTTGGTTATTTTTAGAAGCTCTGAACCATAGAGTTAGAGCCGAACTCGAAAAAAAGTAGAAACTTTGAATTAAGCTATACGGTTAGCTAGAGTATATACTAAAGGATTGGGCAGCTTTGCTACGCCAACTGTAGTGAATTACACTCTCCAGAGGACGGAGAAACCGTTTCCAAGGAATCGGAATTTACCAAGATACAAAAGCGGATACGATAACGCTGATAGCGTGAATCACCATGCAGAAGCACGGGATAAATGTCTCGTATGTTTTAGATGTAAGAAACCTAGGCATAGAATTGCTCAGTGCAGAGTAAAGCTAATAGTAAGACGACAAAAAAAGATCAAACCTAGTAGAGGATAGGGTTGTTAAAGAAGGAATAAATTCTTCTTTAAAGTTTCAAATTTTAACTTTAAAATAGTCTTTTTTGATTTCATTAAAAAAATTCTGAAGAAGAAAAATAAAATTTTTAAAGTTTTAAAACTCTAATGAAGCTTTTTCACATTATTTTGTTTCATCATGGTTTCTCTTCAATTGTTTTCCATTTAAACTAAAAATATTGAAGCAAATTTACGAAATTTTAATTTCAAAAAAAAAATTTTGAAATTTTTTACCAATTCTTTCGCTCTAAATACATATCCTTTGGAATTTAATCATAAAAATTAGAGAGAAATAAATAGTTTATTTAAATTTAATATTTTTTTACAATTTTCTTCATTTTTTGATTCTTAAAATTGTATAATTGGCTATTTTTTCAACAGAATCAAAAATTTTTTAACTTAAAATACTCAGTTTAATAATTGCTTGGTCAATTTTAAAGGAAGGCTTTATAGAGCTTGCATATCTATTAAAAATATTTCGGAATGTTTCAAAATTTTTATTTCAAGTTTAAAATTTAGGAAAAATTTCAAATTTTTTAGCTTCAAAGTTTTTATAATGAAATTTTTTGTATTCAGTTTAAAATAATTTGAAATTTTTTCAAAGTTTTTTACTTCAAAAATTTTTGAATTGAAACGAAATTTTTGTTTTTCAAACTTTTAAAAAAAGAAAAAGAAAATTGATTACATGCCTTATTTTAGAAAAGTGTTTAAACCAAGTAAATGAAGTGTTAATCCAACAGCAGCAACTAAAAGTTCTATATATTCATGTAGAGAACGGATTGAAAGAAAAATATGGAAAAAATGTAAACAGTTGTCAAAATACGATATAAGTAGTGGGAGATATCACCGAGAAACAATTGTAAAATGTGCAAAATAAAAGTGCAAGGAAGAATGAAGACGAAATAGTAAAAAAAAAGTTTGAACATGATGAGCAAGAATTTCAATTTGTCCTTTTGTCCTGACGTGTTAGAGTTAAACATTTATCATCATACACTTAATACAATGTATTTTTTAATCAATTTTCAGAAACCTTAGCTTTGATTGTTTCCTAATTATCAAATTTTCTACTATTTCAATTACTTAAAAAACGTTCTGTTTAAAGAGTTACATAATTTGTCAAATATTTACTTGAGAATTTAAAATTTCAATTTTATTTTATAAATCAAATTTCAAATGTTAAATGCTTAATTTTTTTTATTTTACTTTAAAAAAAAAGACCAAATCTAATTGAAATATTATCCATTTATTTAATTTAAAATAAAATCATATTTCAACACTCTTTTCTTTTTCCAACACCATTTCATATACTATAGAATATATCATTGAAAATCATTAGGTCAATAGAAAAAAAAAATCTAAAACTTTACCATATTGATAAAGTATCTTTCTTTAAAACTTTGAAAAATCAAAATTATTCATTCATTCATTAAAACCTTCTACTACTACTACTTCTTTTAAATTTGATATTAAAAATAACAATTTGATAGTCTTATAAATGTCTGTATTGATTTCAAATACTTTTCCAAAATAGAAAAAAAAAAATATATATATATATATTAATAACTCTTAAAAGACTAATAGAAAAATTCTTTTCTTTCTCTTTTTCTTTTTTTTGCTTTGTTTTGTTGTGCTCAATCAACACCCTAAACATCATTTACATTTGATTTATCTATATATTTCTTATCTTATCTTATTTCTTTCGCATTTTCTCACTTACTTTTTTTTTTGTATAGTGTTCACCCACAAATGCTTTGATTCTAATTAAATATTAATGAATATTCTCAACACAATTGATTATTTATTGCTTTTATTCTTCATGTACATACCATTACACTCAGCATTACATTCACCATCATCGCCACAAATAGCACGTATTATTTATTTGTACTTAACCTTAGGTAATCGACACAATCGTTTTCTTTCTTATTATTAAATTTAATCAAAATTTTTTTTTTTGTAATTAAGAATGTGTTATTTATGTGGCAACTCCATTTCCTTTAGAATTTAAAAATCAACGAGAAAGTATTAGTAAAGACATCCATGTCGATTTAGTATTGTCGAAATCGAAAGAAAATATAAAAAATTTTACAACTCGTAAAAATCTAACTAAAAGATATAATAAATTGGAAAATGAAATAATCGCTGATTTTAAAATAAAATTTAAAAAAATTCCACTATTTTTAAAGAAAAAAGAGAAATTTTTTAAAAATAGAACAAACAATAATAATACTAATAAGAGTATAATTGCTGATTTGATTATAAAATTAAGGCCCTTGAGTGAATATGATGATGAAAATATGTTGAATCGTTTGAATAGATCATTGTTTTCGACAAATGATAGCATACATAATAATGGTCGTATATTATTCGAGATCGATGAGAATAATCCCAATTTAGATGATGATGATAATGGCGGTGTATTTATAAAAGAAGATATTTCGAATGGTAATGATAATAAAAAGTATGACGATAAATCAATTTCGAATAAATTATATGAAGATGATGTAGAAGAAAAATATTTACCAAGTCAGACAGAAATGATGACACCAACAACGTCAATTGTTGACATTGAGCCAAAGATTACAATTATAAATACAAGTTCATTTTTTGCTGTAGATACAACGACACCTAGTTATACACAAAGTACAACTACAGAAATAATTACAACACTACCTATAACAACGACTACGACATCAAAGACAATATCTTATCCAGACAATCCACAATTTGTCGAATGTATTAATTCATGTGGTACTGATCATGATTGTGTTCGAACTAAATGTCTATCTGATTCAACTTATTTTGGTTAAATTTTTAAAAATAAATTTTTTTTCGCTTGTTTTTTATTTTTATTTTAACATCATGAAATTTTTACTTGCTTGAACGAACATGTTAGGAAATTTTTTAAAAGTAAAGCTTGAATGATTTTAAATCGATTCAAACTCTTATGAACAACATTAGTCTGAAAATTTAATTATAACTCATGCATTAAGTCAAAAGTAAGTCACAAAGTCTAAAATCGGGGCGTTGTGAAATTCAGTTCAATAAGTACAATCTGTACAAAAAGTTCTATTAAAAAACAAAAAAATTTATTTAATTTTTTAATCATTCATATAAAAAATTATGTAACATAGTGCAACATAGAATGTTGCGCAAAATAATAAAGGTTTCGTCTTTTTAATTTTTATTAATCTTTTAAATCAATAAAACAAAATCGAAAAAATTTTATTGTCAAATTTTTTGTCTTTACGGCAAATAGAAAATGAAATTTTATTTGCATTTTTTTTTAAACTCATGCTAAAATTTAAATTGAGTTTGACTTGAGTCAAATTTTCGAGTCCCGAACTCTGTTCTCAGTCAACTTTTGAAGTGTTCGTTAAGTTATTAGCTGTATTGCTACAAATTTCCTAAACCATTTTTTTATGAGATCAAAATTTAAAAATTTTTTAAGTTTATGAGAAGATTTAAATAAATGTGCACTTAAGCAGTTAATGATATGATAGAAAGCTCTAGAATGTATTGTCAGTATCTCGAAGCTTTTAGCTTCTGAGATACGTGTCAAACCTATGCTTTTAATTACTTATCCTATAGCATCAACTACATAGCTGATACATCAGTGATATTAGGTTGGTAACAAACTCATTAGCAAATATTAAAGTCAAACCTTAGACCTGATTTTGTCAAAAATTTTTTATAACCAAATCATTTATTTACTTTAGCTTAAAATTTCCGTGATTAATAATTCTTGTAATATATTGCTTTTTATCTCCTTAGATAAAAGACAAAAGAGCTCTTAAACGATTGATTCATAAAATAAAAAAAAAAATTAAATTGGTTAAAATTTCCTTGTCTCGAAAGTGATTTTATTATTCAAAATTATGATTTATCCCAAAAATCACATGCTGACCAAAAAACAAATAAATAAATAAAAAATTTATTTAACTTGACAAATTAAAGGAATTTATCTCTCTTTTTTTATTTATTTACAAAACAGATAAATTACTAATTGAAAAAAATGATTATTTATTCCTTTATTTAAATAGAAAAGAAAATTATTTAATCTTTTAAATTTTGATTACAAAAAGATTTGAAATATTATGGTGGTGTTGTTTTAAGAATTTTTTGAACAAGATTTGCCTGAATTGTAATTCACAAGCTTTGAATAATTTGAGTAAATATGAATTAAAAATATTTCAAATATATATATATAGAAAAAATCTCATGAATCAACAAGAAAGATCTTGGTCTTTATTCTTCTAATTCAATTCATCTTAATCATCATCATCATCGTAAAAAAAAAAGAGATTAAAAAAAATTCTTTAGCACAGAAAACAACGAAAAACAAAATAAAATAAAAAGCAAAGGTAAAAATCTCTCCATTTTCATTAGAATTATTTTTATTTTCCATTCAACTTGCAAATCATTAAATAAATAAACAATTTATTTTAATAAATAATAATAAAACCCATAAAAAAGAACTTTGGGGATCTTTTCTTTTATTTTTAGTTCAGTTTTTTTTTTTTAAAAGATTTTATTTTATTGAATGCTCCTATTTTAAGTCTGATTAAATAGAAACTCTTGGAAAGCAAAAACAATAATAAAAACAATAATTTCAGGTAAATATACCTCTCTATTAATTCAATTATACTTTTTTTGTTTTTTAAATTGAAAAAATATTAAAATACTTTTTCTTTTTTTTAAATCTTATTTAAGACCTTAAATATGTCTAATCCGACTACAACTAAGAAAATAACAATTGATACTAATGACAATAAAAAAGGCTTCAATAAAGATCCACAAGTGATAGTCAAAGCTTTTCGAATAGCATTGACTTTTTTCTATGGAATCTTTTTTGCGAATGCTATTTTTGATAATTTAATAGGAGGCATTCCTTATGTAATTGAAGATGCAACGGCATTTCCAATTATAAAAATTACAATTGGTGCTTTAATTATTATATTGACTATAGTTGCTATGATTGGTATTTGGCGTAAGATATGGCCCCTTATATTTGGTATTTAATTTTTTTATTTTTTTTTAAAGCTCGCTAATATAATAAAAATATTATTTTTTGTTTAAAGCAAGTGCAATAGCATTGATTATATTATCAATATTTGCGTTGATAGTAAGTATTATAGATTTAGTACAGCGTAAAGAGCGTAAAGCATTGAATAGTCAAGACTTTGCTTCAGATATTATTGAAATTGTAGTCGAATTTATATTTAGAATAATTGCTATTGTAATCAAATTTCTTATGATTAAATTAATACGTGGTTATCAACGGGTACCAACATCAGCGTGAACACAAAAATATTTCTCAAATTTATTTATTTTTTATTTATAACAATTTAATTTTTTACTAAAACTTTCCTAAAACTTTCCTAATTATTTAATTTTTTTTTCATTTAGAATATAAAACAAATTAAAAATGAGAAAAAACAGTTTTATTTTTTAAAGATATACTTTAAGCGAGTGAGGTACCATACCATTTTAAATATTCTCTTGTCTTCAAAGAAAAATTCTTGCTCATCGGCTCGTACTCAGAATTTATTATCCAAACAACTTTTAAATTGAAATAGATTTTTTAGTTCTGCTAGATTTTAATTGAAGCTAAACATTTTAAATTTGGTAACATTTTACATGAAGCGCATTATTTGCAATGTTTTGTGAAGTGCCAACCGTAGCTTTTGACCGTAACTTTAACCATATCTCAAACATCCTAAAATTGAAAGCTAAGGCTAATAATTGAATAATCAAAATTCAAATAAGTTAGAATTTAAATAAAAAAAAATTTAATTATTATTTTTAAAAAAAATCCATATTTAAATTGGTTTAATTTTTTGTTTTTTAATCAAAATTTACATACAATTTTGAAATCTTGCAATTGAAAAATAAACTAAGAACTAAAAAAATAAATAAGTGGAGTGCGTTTGAATTTTTTTGATGTTTTTAAAAAAATTTAATTTACAAATTTACTTGATGAGTTTAATTTTTAATTTAAGTCTTTAATTTTTTAAGTTAGAAATATATTCAACAAATTTTTTTAACCTACATGGGGTCTTGAGGGATAGTAATCGACACATAGGAAACATATACAGAACATAGAGTCACTCTTTAAATGTATTTTATCCTTAATACCTTTAAGAATTGTAAGTGAGGAATAAATCTATTATGTTCCCTTTATAGAAAGAGATATCTTTATTCCTAATTTATGAAAATAGGAAAATAAGTTGAAAATTTCTACCTTGTTAAAATCAATTTTTCTTGGCTTTGTTTATTATTTAACAATTTATCAAAAACAAATGTCCAAGCTCTAGAAGAACTTTTTTTTTCGTTAAAAGCTAAGTTCATAACTTTTTTTATATACTTTTAAAATTTAAAATTCTATTTACAGGATTTCAATTTATTATTAATCGAACAAGACAAAAATTTTTTTTTTGTTGAGTAATTTATTAATGATAGTTGAAAAAGGAAAGGTAAGCAATCAAATAATATTTCAAAGATAAAAATCAATAAGAGTTTTTGAAAGACTTTGCTGTATAAAAATTCTTAAATTCAAAATATTAAAGACTTAAATTAAAAATTAAACTCATCAAGTGAAATTTGTCAATTTAATTTTTTTAAAATCATCAAAAAAATTCAAACGCACTCCACTCATTTATTTTTGATATTTATTTTTTTAGTTATTACTAAGTTTTTCAATTGCAAGATTTCAAAATTTTATGTAAATTTTGATTAAAACACAAAAAAATAAACCAATTTAATTCATGATTTATTTTTTAACTTAAATAATTTGAATTTACACAAAATTCAAATTAACTATTCAATTTTTAAATAAACTGGGGTTTAAATTTGAAGGCATTGTGAATTTAGGTACAAGAAAACAGTACAAAAATAATCAAACTTGAATACAAAATTAAAAAAACATCTTTCCAATGAAAAAGATATGCAATTAAGTGCAACTTCATAAGTTGCAGCTTATAAGAGAGTCTGCAAAATCTCTGCATTCTGATAAAAAATTGAAAAAATAATTTGTTAAAATGAATATTTTAATTAACAAGGTTACAAAAGAGAACCAAATTATCAGATTAAGGACTTTTAAAATGCAAAAGGAAATAAATAGTTTTATTCCATTATTAAGAAAATTTTTAGAAATAAAATAAACCTGATAAATTTATCTTTAATTAAAGTTTATTTTTTTGCAGAATGCAGAGCGTTTGCAGACTCTCTTATAAGCTGATTATTCTTGTACTATTTTTTTGTACCTAAATTCACAATTCCAGTGTGAATTACAAAAAATTTTGCGAATAAAAGTTAAATTAAAAACGAAATTGAATTCTACCATAAATATTTAAATTAATATAAAAAAAAAATTTGCTTTTAAGGTTAATTGTCGATCATAATTTTTACATTCACTGGATTTATTTTGTGCCCCTATCCCAAACACTATTACTCGCAGCTGAAAAAGTTGTTCAGATGGAACAAATGTACCCGAACACAAAAATTCTAAAAAACTTGTTAAATAATGGGATAGTTTTCTATATTTTATTTCTCGAATTCTAAAGGTTCAAAATTTTTAAAGGCTCTACGTTTTATCTGTATAATTCATTATCTAATTGATTTGACCTAGTTTATGTTTTTTTGTTCTCATAACCCCTTGTTAAGTATAAGTACTGTAGTCTGTTTGATTTACATGTAGTCGTTTATTGACTTAAGTTGACGTTTCTTTCTCTATTACTTGTATTACTTAATCCCAATTTTATTTTCAAATCTACAGGAAAATCACCTGCAACTCTTTTTATATAATTTTTTGAATTACAGTATGATCCGAAAAAAATTTAACGAAACATAAACATAGACAAAGCCGGCACATAACCGAAACAAAATCGACAAAAAACCAACATAAAATCATTTTAAAATGCTTCTGTTCCGGTTTGATTTTGTTTCTGCTTTTGTTTTGTTTTGTGTGTGTTCTGTATAAACAGTTTTTAAAAAGGTGTTTAACTTTGTATTGGGTTGTACTGTATTTAGGGATTTTTTTCTAGATTCTGTACATCCATTTAAATAAATTAAATAAATAAATACATCCAACGAGCAATTTTGTTCGTAAGTCTTAAGAGGGATCAGTAATAAGTAAACTTTTTCAATAATTGTTCCATCAAATGCAAAAAGAATTTTTTTAAAACATAAAATACTGTCATTTTCATTAGGATTTTCATTAAGATTTTTATACCTGACAAATCAACTTTTGTAACTTAGATAAGCATTTTAATAAAATTAAAACAAGCATTTCACATATTCCCAGTCTACTAAAAAATTGATGTAATGTAAATGTTAAAGTTGAGCGTGACTTTATGTTGAATTCTCTATAAAATTAGTGTCACATTAGCGAAAAAAATATTTTAACATCGGTGTTGCATTAGTGTATTTAACTCTATCAACACTAGTAATATAATTACAGAAATAATAAAATCTTATTCTCATACACCGTAATTAATTTGATTTTCTTGATTAAATTTTTTATTTTTTTTAATCAAGTTTACATGTCAGGTAAACCTAAACAGTCAAAAATCTTCGATTAATTGATTTAATCACCAGGCAATCGTATATTGATTACCTAGGAGCCAGTTAATCCAGCTCAAAAATTTTTATAAAAATCTTTACATTTCAGAATATTTACAAGCTCTGAAAAATAACTAAAATTTCAATCTTATTTATACTAATTTTTCAAAAAATATAAATAATAAATAAAAGTTCAATGTCATTCTTCAAATATTCAACTTTTGACCTTAATTTTTATTGGATAAAATAATTAAAATTT
>NTPY01000265.1:281131-291530 GCA_002922825.1 Brachionus calyciflorus
TAATACAATTAATTTTTTTCACTTTAATTTTAATATCTAATTACTTAAGCAAAAAAATTTTAAATAAAGTTATATAAAGAACTAATTAAAATAATTGTTTCAATTATCTGTAGGCTTAATTTTCTAATGATTTGTTCAATAAAATTTAACAAAAAATCTTTTAAAACATTTTAAATTAAACCCCAAAAAAATTATTTACCAAACTTCCGTATCTGATTTTAAAAATACTAGTTGTTTGTCCCGCTAAATTTACGGGATCTATAAACTTCTTTAATCAATCAATGATGCTTGTGAAACTTAGCTAAATCTCAGAGATTTTTTGAAAAAATTTCATGTCGATTCTAGAATTACATTAAAATTTTTTTTTGTTATTTTTCCATTCACCTTTCAAGTTATTCGAATATCATTTGATCGAATCTCTAAAAGATCTTAATTTTCAGTTTGAATGGAAGGTCATTTATTAGTAAATGCTTCAAAAAATCAATTGCAAAAAATCAATTGCGTTTTATAGTTCAGTTTTCTAAAAGAATAATTGACTTATTTGAAATTTTTAAAAGATTGACAATGTTAGCTACTAAAGCTTTTGCCAAAAAATTTATAAAAAAGCTTTTATACTAAATTATGCTAAGGCGATTATTTTAAAATTCAGACATGTTAAAGTTTTTTGTTTTTTTTTTACCGAAAAAAACACTCTTCAAAGCTTTTAAAAATTAGCCTTATGTCAAAATTTTTTGATTTTTTGTTTTGTTTGTTTTTTTACCGCTTTTTAAAGCTACTTTTGTCGAAAAAAAAAGCAAATATGCATACTTTCTAAAAAAGTATATAATTCAAATACGCAATTAAAATTACACACATTTTTTCAGACTTGGCCAACAGGTGCAGCAAATTTGGTTGCAGTAGAAAATAATTTTTTTTATCGCCAAAAGTAGCTTTAAAAAGCGGTAAAAAAAACAAACAAAACAAAAAATCAAAAAATTTCGACATTGCTAACTTACTTAATTTAAATTACCTTAAGTTGGCTAATTTTTAATTTATGGTGTTAGCTAATTTAATTTCACCTGTAAATTCCTTAATTAATTAAGTTATGGTGATCCCTTAAGGTTATTAAAACTTACCTTAATATAGCAAACTTTAATTTATAGTGTTAAATTTTATACCCAGGGAACTGAATTTTGAAGAAAAATCAAATTTCATCAGATGATCTTTTATTTTACTTCAAAAAAATGATTCAAAAATGATGAGTTTAAAATCCATTTTTTTTAGTTTAAAAACTATAATTTTCTTCGGATTTTCTTTATTTATAATTATGCGTTTCACTTAATAAATATTTCAAATAATTTTAACCAATAAAATAAAAGGTTAAAAGTTAAACGACACTCAACTCGTGCTTATTTTTTTTATTTCTAAAATAAGAGTAATAAATTCTAAATTTTCAAGTCATTATTTTATATAAAATTATTGACAAATATCTTTTGAGCTGAATCGGCTCCCTAAAAATTTTTTTTAGTTGGTTGATGTAAAATCGATCAAAGATATAAAATTAGCCCAACATAGATAAAGTAAACATTTATGCCGTTTACTTTTATCATGCGGCTTCTTCTAAATTAAACCTTTAAGGTGTGAAATGTGAAATTTTTATTATTCTTATCTGTTTTAGTATAACATTATACCACTTTTAAATTTATTAAATTAAAAAGACTTGATTAAAGAAAAAATGAAGAAAATAGTCTATCATTCATCGAAAATCATCGATGAATGGTTGGCTATTCCTTCGAATTTTCAACGATGATTTTCTTTCAAATTTCTTTGATGATCCATCAAAATTGAGTTGCCTGGGTATAGATTAGCCCCTTTTTATATATTATATTGATTAATGACACGTTAGCGAAAATTTCTAAAATTTTTATTCTTACTAAAAAATTCGTCTCCCTCTTATCGAAAGTTAAAGCCTTGTCAGATTTTTTTAACGAAAACAAAACTGATTTACCCAATTATTGATAATTCTAATAAAAAGCTTTTTTTCATAGTAAACATAACTTTTTATTATAGAAACCAGATATGTATAAAACGCTTCTTAGCGTCCTATCCGATATGATTTTAAAATATCGTGTTTATAATTTTTACACTGTTTATTTTTAAGAAAAATTTGTTATCACGAGAGGTTGTTCTAGGAAATTGAATAATTTTTTAAAGGTTTTGGTGAAATTTTTGATGATATGAATAAGAAATTGACACAAAGATAAGTTAATTTCAAAATCATTTTATTTAAAAAAATAGAAATTTATATAAAAAAAATTTTGTTAACGGCATCTAAAACCAATCAAGCTTACATAGTTTATTTATTTAATTTTTAAATTTAAAAAAAAAGCTTTGGAATTTTTATAACAATCTCATTTCCAAGATTTTCTGAGAAGTTTAACTCTTGTCGAGTTAAATGTAAAGTAACAAAATTGTCATCAAATGACTTATTTAGTCTAACACAATCGTATTTTTCCATAAACTCTATCGTCCATTCGTTCAATCGTTCACGAAAAGCATTTTTTAATTGCTCTGTTTCGCCTCTTTGCTTTTGCTTTAGGAGTTTGTTTAATATTTTGTTTTGACGGAAACCCAATACATGCATTTGACCATTGTGAATCTGCTTCAAGGTGCGAAATTCGATGATGTGATTGTCTGCAAGCTTTTTTAGTGCGTTCATTTCGATTGAATACATTTTTCGAATTTAGAAATATTTAGAAATTTTTTTGAATGATATGTTTGATTAGTTATTTTTTAAATAAAAAAAAAATTCGATAACTAATTATGCATAAATATTCTAATCAACCAATATAATCAATTTCAATATTTGCGTATAATTAGTTTTCCTTTTAAACAAAATCAATAGAATATAATATTGAATATTTGCTCATAAGTAGTTTCAACATTGAATGTTTTAATTTCGGCTATTTAAACAAATGATTTTTTCGAGATGGACTTTTTTAAGGTAATTTTTTTGAATGTTGAAATGAACCAAAAATTAGTCAATAAAAAATTTTTAACTTTTGTAATCCTTTATGAGATGTTTAATGATGGTTTGTTCAATTTTTTCAATTGACCATTTTTTGACTCAGTAAAATAGTTAAACAACCAACTATGATCCCAAGAAAGATTACTTTTTAAAGTCAAACTTCAGTTAAATCACAATGTCCTTATTTCGAGCTTAAATTATATCAACTAATAGTTTCGGAACATATATTTCAAAAATATGGAAAAGTAAAATTTTTGCGCATTTTTCAATGTTCATTTTTTCTCAAAAAAAATAAATACGCAATTACTTGCACGCTGAAATTTAAAAGAGCAAATCCTTTTTTAAACAGATTAAAAAATATAATTTGAAAGCTTTTAATAAAAAGGATCGGCTCTTTAAAATTTCAGCGTGCAAGGAATTGCGTATTTAATTTTTTTGAGAAAAAGTAAAAATTGAAAAATGAGCAAAAATTTTTTCAAAAGAACAATAGTTCACACACAAATTTAATAAAATAAGAATAAAAAGTAAACAAAACTTAAAAATAATTTGGAACGAAAGCGTTATCGAAACAATAAATCAGACTTATTTCAATTAAATCAAGCTTCATCTATATCACGTTAAGCCATTTCAGACAATTAGGGTGTTTGTATTGGAGGAGGACTGTAGACTTTTTTGTGAATATAAATAAATCTTTTTGCCGATTACATAGGAAGGAACTATTTAATTGAAAAAAGAAATGTTTTTTTTTTTAATTTTATTTAAAAAAATAAAAAGGTAACAAAAATATTAAAAAATAAATAGGAAAAAGGCTATTTAATGAGTTTATCTGCTTTTACAATTTTTATTCTCTCTCTAAATCCTTGCATTTGTGTTGACATGTCGTTTACTGGAGGTGGTAAATTACTAATAAAAATCATTGGCATTCTTAATTGAATTTTTTGGGATGTTTGTCCTTTTCGATTTGCAATTAAGCACTCACCTGATAGAATTTTTTTCAAATCAGTTACGTTATATTCTGTTATATCGAATTCATCAATTAATGTAATATTATGGAGGCTAGAATCAAATTCTTGCCAAGCAAATCGTTTTTCATTCGGTGTTGGTCTAAAAATTTGCTCTTCGTAAAAATTTTCATCTTGATCTTCTTGTTCACTTGGCGGATTAACGCATGTCTTAATTAGACTGTGAATAAAAGTAGTTTTTCCTGTATTCGATGGTCCCCAAAGAAAAAGTTGATGTTTTTTATGTTTAAAACCGTTAACTATCCAGTCATTCCACCATATGATTACTTCATTTTGCCATGAGTTTTGAACTTCTTCGCTTTGTACATTTAAGAAAGGACGAAGTTTTTCGACTTTCTCGTGTTTATTCTTGTTTTGGACATTTACGTGAACTTTCTCAAGCAATTTATAATATTGAGGATAGTTTAAAACATGTGGATCTGTGTATTGGAAGTCAACGTTGGTGGTCGTCCAACGTATTGTATTATAGTAAAAGCTCAGATTTGACTCAAGTATTCCCATAAAAATTGGTTTAACGTCAAATTTTGTAATATATTTAAGGTAGTTTACTTCGTTTCTGACTGTTTGAACTAAAACACCATTTACTGCATAGTTTGATTCACCATCTTCTTCTTCAATTTGTGGTCTTTGGTAAACCGTGTTGATAATTGATCTAATTTCTTTTATTTTTAATTTTTCTAAAGTTCGCATATAAATATGGTGATGGGGTTCATTATTGAAATCTGGCTCTTCAGCAACAAGAAGCCGACAACAAAATTCTTCCAGCAAATCGAAGACGACTGCCTTTGAGACATTAATATAGGATACTGTTACTGCAAAAAGTCTCGATCTTTTGATTGTGTTTGATCTCAAATTATTGTTTTGTTGATTTGTTGAAGTTTCACTTTCTTCACTATTTTCACTTTGCATTTTCACGGTTCTTTAAGAATAAAATAATTTGGTTTAAAAAATAAAATAAAGGCCAATTTATAGAAAATTAGATATAGTTTTAAATCTAGATTAGATATCTAATAATTGTCTTTTAGATAGAATAAGCAACTTCATTATCTAAACAATATCTATTCAACAATGTTTGGATCTAAAATTGAAAAAATGAATTAATAGATAAGAAATCATAATGTTTTAGATGTCTAATATACCATTTGTTACCATTATAAAAACAAAAAGCGAAATTATTTCATATTTATTTTTTAAAATTATATTTTCAAAGAAATATCTCTATTCGATAAAGTCAATTTTAAAAATGGATTATAGACAACTTTTGGCAGAGCAGTCTCTACGAAAACATCAATTGAATAACAAGTTAGCAACTGAAAAAATTGAGTTCTTAAAGGAACAGCGTAGAATTTTAAGTGATTTCAATAAAACTCAAGATGATGAACGTGAAGCATTTCGTCGTCAAAATGAAGAAGAAAAACTTGAGTGGATGAAAACCAAGAAAAAAAGTAGCAGCGAAAAAAACAATTCAAAAGAGTCAAAACAATCTACTTTGAAGTCAATTAACCAACCATTAATTGATTCGTTTACATCAAACAAAAAACAAGTTCAAATGCAGTCGGTAGAATTAAAAACTGAAGAATCTCGACCTAAAACGTTGAAATTAAATGAGAAGCAAAAGGAACTTTGTTCGAGAATTGAGATTAAAAAAAGAAAATTGGAATCTGGGATTAATTTTCAAATGATTAAAAACAAAAAAATAAATTCTGATAAAGAAAATTTATTTGTTGGAAAGTTTTCGTTTTTAAATAAGAAAATAAATTCAGGCTGTAGAGAACTAGAAAAAAAAAACAAAGACTTTCCTCTGAAGATATCTGAACCTGCACTAATTGTAATTTCTGGATCGGATTGTGAAAATGAAAATGAAGTAAAAAAGCAAATGGAAACTCACAGTGATAAAATTGTAGATAATAAAGATCAAAGCGAATCAAGAGAAGAATTGGGTTTTGGCTTGACGAATATTAATCAGTTAAAAATTCACAAGATGAAATTTGCAAATTAATAAATGAAATGACAAATCAGATTCAAAATGATATAATTATGAATTGATTAGTCTTTACTTATTTTTATGTTTTTTTTATTTTTTTTNCTAAGCAAGTTAACCTCTAGTCGAACACAGGGTTCATACCAATTTCTTCGATTTTGGTGAACTCTTTTTTAGCAGCTTAATTAAGATTTTTCTTTTGATAATTTTTTTTTGTTTTCTTTCAGCAGCTTTTTGAAATCAATTTTTTTTATTTTAATTATTTATAATAATGTTTTTTAATTCATTTTTAACAAAAATTTTTAAAATATTAAAAAAAATTTGTTTAATTAGTTTTTATTTCAAAAAATATTTCAATACTTCTGATTTACTCATCATATCATCAAAATGGGCTGATTTGTTCTTTTTTTTCGTTTTCCACTCTTGTTCATTGCCTGGTTTTATTTTTTCTAAGAGCTCCCAAGAATTAAATTTTTAAATTTAGAAAAAAATTTTTGAATATTACTGAATTAGTTATAACTTACGGTTTAAATTTTTTTCCGGCAACATCTGACCATGCACAAAGTCCTTCAATTTCATTACATCTCCTTCTTTAACCAATAATCTCTTCAATATCCCATTCAATTTCTTTACATGCAACAAAATTAGGAAGAACATTCTTTAAAATTGAAAAATTTATATTTGTTTTTTAAAGTTTTCAAAAACTAGTTTAAATACTTGTTTAGAATTAGTTTTACTTTGATCCATTAGTCTTGATTTTTCTAGATTTTCATTTGATCGATCTAATTAAAAAAAACTTTTCATCTTTGTCAAATTTTTTAACCATAAATGCAAAGATCGTTCTATCATATGCTTTAATGGGAACTTCTATGCCTAATTCTTTTCTAATATATTAATTCTTAATTTTTAAAAATTAAATTTCTTTAAATTATTATTTTACCTTCACAATTGCTTAAGAATTTATTTTTTTCAATTTTAAGACCAGTTGCCTTAACATATAATCTCCAGCACTTTATTTTCACATTTTTAATTCTCTCTTTTTCATATTTAGAAATTTGAGAGTCGTCTAGCATAGACTTAGTGACAGTCGTAAAAGTTCTCCCAGAATAAAGTGATTGACTCTTTTTCAGAAGTTTATTATTTAATTTTCAATTTTGAGTTAAGAAAAAAATTACCTCAATATTTAAGAGATTTTTTTTCAGAATGACAAGTTCTGAAATTTGATTAAAGTCCACGTTTTGTTTTATTTTAATTATTTTTTCAATTGGTAAAAATACCATTGTATAATTTATTAGGCCTTCTTTTTTTGATAACTCTCTTAATTCAGAACGAGTTTTATCAAAACAAATCCCTTTTTCTTTACAAAAAATTATTTGTTTTAATCTTTTTTAAATAATTTAATGAAATATACAGTTTAAATAACTGAGAAATTCTTTACAATTCATTTTTTCTAAATCCTGAATCTCGGTCCTTACTTCATGATATGTACGACGATAAAATGCCCTCAAATCCCTCGAAACTATTTTTTTAAAATTATTTGATTTATTTAGCTTTCTTCTTTTGAAGTATTCTTTTTTTTTTAGCTTTTTTTTTATTCATCTATATTTTTTAATCGCCTTTGTATGTTTTTGCTTTTGATATTCTTCTAGAGATATGCCAGGAGGGATTCTTGTCATAATTATCAGGTAATTAATCTAGTAAAATAATTTATAAATGATCTAAATCAAATAAAGTAATTTCTTTTAAATCATAAAAATATTAAATTCCTTTTTTGTCCTTAAGTTTTTTAGAAATAGAGGCTTTGAAGAAAGAAAAAAGAAATTTTTGCAAATTTAGAATTAAAAATAAGAGTAAACGAAGATTTAATTTTTACTAAAAATTCTTAAAAATCTAATAACTTCTTGTGTCTGCTTTTTTAATTCCAATATATTTTGTTCCTTTACAAATTTGTTTTTTAATATAAAAGCTTACTTTTCCTCCTTTGAGAAAAATCGTCCTTATTGTCTTCGGTACCGAATTTCTTCAATGGATTTTATAATTTTAACATAAAAAATCTCAAAAATTTAAAATTAATAATTAGCCCATAAGAATTACTGATTTACTGAAGTAATATTAGGAAATTTGAATACTATAGTTAATGCAATTTTTCCATTTTAATATTTCAATTCGTATATTAAACTTATATAATCAAAATCAGCTTGAGTTAAATACATTTTATCATCTCAGGTTACTTAGAGATACACTTGATTGACTGGTTATTTAGTAAATAAGACCTAAGCATTCAAACTAGGTCGTAGTGTAAGAGTCGAATTATTTAAAATAAAGTACTCGGATGAATAAACCTGTCTATCGACCCAAGGCCCCCCAGCTTTCAAAATTAAGATAAAATACCTTTAAATAAAATAAACAAAAATTTACTTAATTCTTGTTTTATCAGACTCATAGTTAACCAAAAATTGTTTTATCAAAATAAATAAAGGACTCGAATTTTTATACAACATATAAAACAACCATTGTGCTCGATCCATTTAAGTCGATCAAGAAAATATTTTTTTTATTTTTAAAATAAAAATCGCCGTTGGACTTTTTTTCTAGTTTAATCTAACACTCTGAAATTAAACAAACTAAAGCATCAATAAAATCGAATAAATTCAAGGCGTCTGTATGATATGAACAATTTTTAATACTTTGATAAAATTGTTGAAAATAAACAAAATGCTGATTATATTTTACCATAAATTTATCAACTTTATCCAATAGAAAATTTTCATTAAAAATTTGATTCAAATTTGACGAATCATTTGCCAAATTCTCATTATTAATTAAGTCATTGTACAATTTTAGCAAACTACCACCATGTCATTCATAATTCCAATACAATCTAAACTTTCTATTTAAAATACGCAACAAATCCAGACATGAATTTTCATTACTATTTACACTTAAACTTTGATTTGAGATAAAATTTAAAACACTATTAAATTGTTCCATTTAGTCTAGAATTTATTTTTAAAATCATTATTGTTGTAAATAGTCTAAACAAGCTACTTGATTGTATAGAAATAAGAATAAAATTATTGATAAATCCTCTTGTATATTTGAGTAAAAAGTCGATATAATTCTATGTCGAATAAGTACAACTGACGTATTTCTTTATTCCAATAGATTTAATTACATTGGCAACTAATACAAGATGCTTATAATTTGTTTAAAGTCTCTAGATGTAAATTATTTAGAAATAAATTTTGTTTGGTTTGATCTATTAGGGAATTTTTTAGTATGCGAATACAATAATAAACACTTTCGAGATCAGTAAATGCTTTGTGTAAACGCTGATCACCAGTTGAAATCATAATGGCTAATTGTTCACCAGCGTTTTGTTTTTTGTCAAAGTCAACAGAGTCTGATGTGAATATATTTAAAATTTTTAAAAGGTTATCTGTGTGGAATATTGACCTGTTGGACTCATGATTTTTCGTAACAAAAGTAAGATTTTTTCGTTTGAGTCTAACGGCTATATCGGAGTATTTATCGGGTAAAAAACGTTGATTAAATTCGCTTAAATTAAATGTTTGATGAAACGAATCTTGAAAAGTGTCATCATTCAAATCATTTTGATTTATACGATGAAATTTTGTCAAAAATCCAATGGTTTGTAAATAGCCTTTTTTTTTTCAAATTAAAAAAATAAATTTTTATATATTTTAAATTTGAGATGTTGTTTTCTTTCAACAATTTAACAGATTTTACATGAATTAGGGTGAGTACCAAAGATCTAAGAGAATTTCATGTTTAAAAAACAAAACACAAGAAATCTACATGTCCAATTTAGTTGAAAATATTAAATACTTACATTTACTAAGCGATAAATTTTCGAATATGTCTCAAGGCGTATTAAATCATTTTTACTCATTATACACCCAGTGACTAAATATTCAATATCTAATTTAAATGAATCAAGCTCTTTATCCAAACTCATTAAATTAGAGGAAAATTCAATAATTATTTTGGCTAGATCAAAGCTTGCGTGATAATCCATGTAATTTAGTGACTTTTTAGCCATAATTATTAACGTTTCTTTAGAAATCTAAATTTAAAAAAATTTTAAAAATTCAAATAATTTTTGATATTTTAAAATAAAATTGTAAAATAAATTTTACTTGATTCCAATTTTGCATAAATTACATGCTTTTTTCATTGAATCACATATCTCTTTAAAAAATTAATTAACATCAAATAAATTTTTGTCGAAATTGAGCAATAAATTTGGTAAAATTGAATTTAAGGACTTGAACGATTCACTTAAGCAAATATCATTTACAATTATGAAAATAGTCTCAGCTACCTCACTTAAAATAATATTTCTCTATTTAAAAAAAAAATGAAAAA
>NTPY01000265.1:311039-326027 GCA_002922825.1 Brachionus calyciflorus
TTAACTAGTTTTTAGTTGACTTATTTTTAGTTAACTAATTTTTAGTTGGCTAATTTTTAGTTAACTAAAACTAATGGAAAACTCCCATCACTAAAAATAATTTAGATATAAAATTTTAATTTTATTTTATTTAAATAAAAGATATGAGTCAAATAGATTTACAACCAAAGCTCTTTAATAAGAAACTACTTTATCTGAACAATTTGATTTTCGGGATTTTTTCTTCGGTCCCTGCCTCCTTTTAAATACACTCATTCAGATTCAATTCCTAAACATACAAAATGACTTTAAAACGCACAAAAATATGTTACAAAAAAAAAAAAATTTCTGACTTATTAAACATAGAGATCTTTCCTAATATTACTATAGGTGTTTATATTTTAAACATAGATTCTTTTGTTGAAATTTTTTTGTATGTTTTGATTTTCAGTATGTGCACTAAAGGTTTTACTACGTCTGTTGAAAATATTTTTTTGTATGGTGAAACAAATCGCTTATCTTTATTACATCATATTCAATGAAGAATTTTAACATTAAAAAAAAATTTTATTGAGAGCTTGACATTTAATATCGATGAGAAATCAAACTAAAATTAATAGAAGAAAAAATCGCATTTTTTAAAAATATCGTCTATTTTGAACAACTCATCTATTTGTTGAAGTTTGAGTACTTGAACTTTTTTCCATTTGATTAGTTGACTTTTTCCGAAATATCTTCAAATATTTTTCAAATGAATTTCTAAATGCTGAATTAAATGTGTAAAACATGAAGAAATTTGTGGATATTGAAAGTATATACAGAAAAGATGCTGTTTTATATATTACATAAATAATTTCACTTTTAAGAGCAAAATTAAAGAAAAGGAAAATGTTCCTAGATTTCAAAATGCCAGTTCTAAAGCTGTAAAAAATGGTTGTGAAATTGGTATCAAATAAATTATACATTTCTGGTAGTCTAAGTACAAGATTAAATGATGAATTCAATATCAATAAAGCTAATGATTTATATTGTAAATCATCATAAGAATTATTTAAAGAATTACTTCTCACAAATTTATTTCTTGTTTTTAATGTTTTACGGAGCTTATTAATCAAAATTATATCAAATACAAGGCTCAATATCAAAAATCCAAAATAATTTATGAAATCTGTAAGAATGTTTAAAGATTCGACTAAAATAAGTTTAGAATATTTTTTTTCAACCAGAAGATGAATTGATATACTTGTAGGAAAATCCATAAAGTATTCAAATCTATTAATTCCAAAAGAAAAAAGCTTGACTAAATTAAGCAATACACCCAAAAATAGAGTAGAATAAATAAGTCGTTTAGGATTAGTATTCATTATGAGAACAAATATTTTACCATGGTCTTTCCCAATAAGAGAACATCTTAAAATTGAAAAATATAAATATGCACAACTTGAACTAAATTTTAAAGAACTGAGTAAAAATTGAAAGAAAAAAATATAATAAAAAATTTGAAACGCAATCGATCTAATAAAACTTAAAAAATAATTTATATAATAAATCCCATATAAAACATCAAAAAAAAATATGAAGCATATTAAAAAATTCAAAAGAACATTCCATTTCATATAATAAAATTGTTTTTTTAATATTAAATTATTATTTGTTTTTGTTTTTAAAGTTATAAACAAAGTAAACAAATTGAGTGAGATACCAAGGAAACATGCGCATGGTGTTAAAATTAAGACTATAATTTTATCTAAATCATCTAAAGGACCAAGAACATCAGAAATACTTTTTGGAATATTTTTCAACTTAATACTTTGATATTTACATAGATCAAAACGCATTTCAAAATTACATTTTCTTAGCATTTTATTATAGTTGGTGATTTCCAATAAATATTTGTAAGAGACATTTAATTTTTTCTGAGCATATAGAAAAATTTCGTATCTAATAATTTTATGCGTGAGCCAAAAAGTAGTACAACTCAAACTTAAAAGATCAAATGTTTCAAAAAAATAATTATCAAATACAAAAGTTATGAACTGATTGAATGGAAAATTCTTATAAAGACAAATATCTTCATCAGGAAAAGTGTTACTTGGATTTAAAATGGGTTCATATGATAAATAATCAATGTAATCCTTATAATTAAATGAAATATTTAATTTAACAATTAAATCGTTATAATTTTCAATGTCATTTAAACTCGAAAAATTCAAATTTATGTTTGAATTTATTGATTGTATCCAATCGATACCAATCTTGTGAATTAATTGGCGAAAATTTTGACCATCAAAAATCATTTTTCTAATATTTGTAAAATTTTTAAAAATGTCCTTTTGAATAAAATTAATCTTACCAGTTACACGAAAATCTTTCATGTATTTAAAAACATGATAATTTAAGAAGTTTTCATCTATTCTTAAATTTAAGACCTGACCGAAATAAACTAGTGATATTTTACAATTTAATTCATCTGGTAGTAAATCTATTGATTCGAATTTTAAAGTACGTTTTGTAAAAAAAGTGTCCATTTGACGATTTATAATGAAAACTTGTATTGAAACATTTCTAAACAATAAAGGGCATATATTTACATTTCTAAAAGCAAATTCCATTTGAAACCACAAATAATTGGCATAATTAAGTATTGAATAAGGTTCAATATGTCTTATTTGGCTGCAAGTTCGAATTAATTTTCCCTCAAAATAGAATAAAAAATTGGAAAATTGATAAATTACAATAACTATTAGTTCTCGCGAAAATTTTTTATGCTTTATTGAATCAACTATAATTGATTTAAAACCAATAAAATTTAATTTTAGATTCATTTTTTTTTGAATTTTAAAATTTAAAGTTGCTATTTCATCCAAATTAAATTGTTTCAAATCTAAAGTATAGTCTTTAGTATTTCTTAAATCTATTTTTTCCAAATAAGTGACATTTTTGAAGCATTTATTGTCCAAGTTTATATAAGGAATTTCTCGTGGATTATTTATTAATAGAGAACTGAATCTTTTTGTGTAATAAACGTCTTTTTGAATGAAGCAATAATTATTGATCGGACTAGAATCGATCAATAATAAAAAATAAACAAAGCTCAAAAATAAAATAAACATTTTTTTTTTAATTTTTAAAAATGCACATTGTATAAAATAAAGAAACAAAATTAAGAATAAAACCTAAACATTAGACTTTAAAAGGAAATATTAGTAATCATTTTTTAAATAGAATTAATTTTTTTTTTGTTGAGAAAATATCAAATTCAGTACTCCTCGGTTATAACAAACTCTCGTTTGTACCAACTAAAATTTATTAAAGATTATCTCGATTCCTCTTGAGTCAATATTAAAATAACATTATTAATCTTCTTATCTCTTTTGAAAATTTATAATGTTAAAAGGTACGTTTATATCTATTATGGAAGTATATCTCTTGAGTGTTTGACATTAATTAAATCGTTATCATACCGTGGAGATTGATTTAAGAAATTAACAGATTTAAACAAAAACTAATACAGTCGAACACTGTTATAATGAATCGCTCCGTTCAGAAAAAACGTGTTCGTTATACAGAGGTTCCATTATATTTGAATGGGAAATTTTATATTATATTTTTTTAGTTCCAAATTGAATAACATTACAAATTTAAAAAAAATTAATTGCTTGATTTCTTTCCCCATACTATACGTAATCGTTATTATAGAGCTTAAATCTTAATTGTTAAAACAATACGATGGCATCTCGATGGTAAACAACTCTTGACTTTCTGTTAAATACTTTAGATTCATCACTGAAAATAACTTTTGGCCAGTCTTTAACAGTCTATATTTGTAACTTTTGAGTCTTTTTAACTTATTTTGCATCAATCTGAAGTAATAAAAAAAAAGAATGCTTATTTTTTACCAAAATAAGACAAAGCATTGCGCTTATAAATTAAAATAATTTATAAAAAAAAATTTAAAAAAAAATAAATGAATAATTTATAAATAAAGAGTCGAGCACATAATTAAACACAACTTAGAAAAAAAAAGTTTATAATATTTTTTTAAAAACTTTTTTTTAATAATGAAAAGATAAATAAAAAAAATTATTTAGCTTTTTATTTATGAGTAGTAGAATTACGTAAAATGGCATCGACTGATAATTCGACCAACTCGGTATTTAAACATTTCAATTGGCAAACATTTGTATCAGGTGGCATAGCTGGTTCAATAGCCAAGACTCTAGTTGCACCAATAGACCGTGTTAAAATTCTAAAACAAGTACATTCGCGACATTACGATGGCTACGGTGTATTCGAATCATTTTTTCGTATATACGAAAAAGAAGGCTTTTTAGCTCTCTACAAAGGGAATGGTGCACAAATGATTCGAATATTTCCCTATGCCGCTTTACAATTTACCTCATACGAAACATTTAAAGCAATCAATAAAAAAATATTCAAAAAAAATTCAACAAATATAATAAATAGTCTGGCATGTGGTTCTCTAGCTGGTATAACAGCAGTTAGTTTTACATATCCTTTAGACGTAATTCGATCGCGTTTAGCCTTTCAATTTAAAGGCGAACACGTCTATAAAGGAATCCTAGACGCAATTTTTAAAATATACGCCGAAAAAAATAGTTTAACATCTTTTTTCCGTGGGTATTTAATAACTATACTCGGTATGGTACCCTATGCCGGCATATCATTCTCATCTTTTGAACATATTAAAAAATATGTTTTAAATAGAAAAATAATTTACATGACTAGTAAAAGTAATGCTCATAGTAATAAAAATGAAGTTAATTCACATGATTATTATGAGTTGAGTGTTGTTGGTAAATTATTATGTGGTGCTATGACTGGTATTATTGCACAGACTATAACATATCCATTGGATGTTGTGCGTCGACATATGCAATTGAGCAAAATGATTTCGGAGACTAGGTCTAAAATGGGCATAATACAAACATTTAATTATGTTTATAGTGAATATGGTGTTGTTAAGGGTCTTTATAGAGGTATTACGCTAAATTATGTGCGCGCTGTTCCCATGGTCTCTACTTCATTTTGTTTTTATGAATTAAGTAAAAAATTTTTTGGACTGAAAACTGGTGAATTTATTAAACTAGCATGATAATAAAATTTTTTAAAGCAAAATTTTTATTTTTTCCAATGGGTTTTATTTTCAAGTAATATCTTTCAAGAAGCGCATAATAGAAATTTTTTCCTATTTTAAATTAAACAAACTCAAAATCAAGTAAAAAAGACTTGCCGGTCGTTAAAGTAATATCTTTTATTTTTGTAGAAAAAAAATTTTTAGAAATGTTTTGTACAGATAAACTATTTTTGTCTAAAGAAAATTTTAGGGCAAAGTAAAATTTTTGCTCAACAACATTAAATACACGGTGAATTTTTTAAAGAATTGATCCTTTTTATTGAAAGTCTTGGAAAAATATTTTTAAATGTGTTTGATCATCGGTTCTTTAAAAATTCGGATTTTCTAATGCTAACTCAACACTTCAATTCAAATTTTTTTATTTTAATTATTATGTCTTGCTGCGAATTCGCTGTAAAGCCGTTATTTCATTTTTGTGTTTTTTCCTTATTTTTCAATTCGTCATTTCCATTTATTCAAATTGCTCTAACTTTTGAAAAGGAAGTGGTAAACTTAAATTGTCACGTTTAGCATTGCTAAAAAGTCAAGCTATTGCGCTACACTATATAATATAGGTCTAAATTTTTCAAAGATACAGAGTTTTTTCAGACCTTTATTTTTGAGTGTAGCAATATTGTTATACTTTTTAGCAATTTACACAATAATTCAATCACTTCCTTATCAAAAGTTGTAGCAATTTGAATAAATTGAATCATAAAAAGTGAAATGTTTATATAATTTTTGATATGAATTTTTTCAAACTGCTACAATTTGTAAGATTTTGGTAAATCCAAGCCAAAAAAAAACAAAAAAATTAAATAAAAATTTTTGTTCAGTAAAAAAATTTAATCTGAAAAAAAAAACGCTGTAAAACATCACATTTATCAACACCAAAAACGCCAATTTTATTCATTTAGAATTTCTAAATCGGTAGAAATTTTCGAAATTTATATCTCTACATTTTGATATCATAACAAAAAAATTGTTAGGGTCCTGGACTCAATCATTGAGGTTCAATACTAACAAACAACTAATTTTTTTGACAACCTGATTTGATAATCAACAAAAAACTTGTAAAGTTATATAAAATTTATGGCTCACAGTACTTTTCTCGCTCATACTTTTTTCGCTAGCGTAAAAAGTCTTTTTTTTAGGTCTCTCATAATTTGTATTTTTTTCGCTTAGCGAAAAAAGTATTAAATAAATACGTCGTGTTTACTTTTGTGACGTTACTTTTGTTACACGCAAAAAAGGTGAATTTTGTTACATTTCGTACTAAATAAAAAAAATTTAAATTTCAAAAAGTCTCATTTTATTACATTTACATTTTCATTAAAAATTATTGCGAAAAAATTTTCATAAAAAAATAAGTGTCATAGTGTCAAGTGTCATAAAAAAATAAAAATAAATAGAAAATCGAATGTATTTTCCAAACTATACATTTACCGTAGACTCTCGTTCATAATTATGTAATGCTTCGTGTGGGTTTCTGATCCGTCACGGTTGAGTGGTTTTGGTCAATCTTCGGTTGTTGAATTGCTTGACTGTTGTATGATCGAAAGATGGGCCCTATGACACTTTTCAATGCCTTTTTTGTATACTTTTCAATATACGGAAAAACTAGACTACTCTGTGCTTGAGTTGGTCAGCTTGTGACCAAGTCTTTCGTCTAGTCCCTAGAGCCTCCAAGAACGAAGCAGTAGGACTTTTTATGATAGGATACTTTTCAGTTATCCGATAGATGAATTTTCAATCACCTATATAATCGGTATTAAGATACTTTTCAATATCCTATTTCGGAAAGTCAAATTAAAGATTTAATTTTCTTTCTAAGATTTTATTTATTTAATTATGAAAATATTCAAAAAATACAATTTAATAAATATATGAAAAATACAAAGTTAACAGAGTTTTTCTATTTAACATTTCTAAAAATAACTTCAAGAATAAAATTTATTCAAAACTTTATTTTTCATTTATTCTTGAAATTACATCTTTACAATTACATATAATAATATCTAGTTATTATTAAATTTAATTATGAACGAAAGTTTACGGTAATAAAGATATTCTTGACAAATCGAATCCAAACTATGATTCAAGCAACTTATAAAAATAGCCATTTAATTTCTAGACCAGCTGGTCGTAAGATTTACGTAAGAAAAAAACAAATTTAATTTTATGAACAAAAATTTTTTTTTGAATTTTTGTATTGGTCATAAGTTTTATCTTAGAATAAAATGAAATGGACTAACTAAGGAAAGATTAAGAAGAAGTGTCTCTAATAAATTGGGGCTGTGAAGTTAATGTCAATTCGCTCATTTCAATTCGCTATTTTTTCTTTAACTTTTTTTCCAAACATTAAAAATTAGTTCTGCAAAATGTTACAATACGTAGCAAATTTGCTAGATAAATTTTCTTACTGTGCTAAATCTCTGCAAAATTTGTGCAAATACAAATACTGAGTTTTTAATAATTTTTTTCTGCATTTTGGGTGCACACATTTTGCAGATTAATAATGAGAATGTAGCGAATTTTCTACATCTTGTAACATTTTGCAGAACTAATTTTTAATGTTTGGAAAAAAAGTTAAAGAAAAAATAGCGAATTGAAATGAGCGAATTGACATTAACTTCACAGCCCCTAATAAATTGGTGATACACGACTTGTTTCTCACGAAGCCGTGTTGATCCGTTGATATCAAGTTGTGTTGTATTAGGTGCTTTATCATTTCAATAAATACTTTAACTATTTTTCAAAAGGTTTTTGGCTTTTCCACCAAATTTATGATTAAATTTTTTGATTAAGAAAAATTTTTTAAATAAGGCTAAAATATATTTTTAAATTAATTAAGATTCGTAACAAATTATTTTTTTATGAAAATCTACTTTTGTTACACCGTTACATTTCGTGGCGTGACAAAAGTAACCCAGACCAATAAATAAATCAAATTTTATTGAGAAAAAAAATATATTAAGTTATATATAATATAGCACAGTCTAAATAATGTCTAAATAAATAATCTAATGAAAAGACTCCTCATCGTCTGAGCTCATTAATATTCTAAGAATTTTTCAATTCTTTTATTGTTAGAATCTTCTTCAAAAACGTTTAGCCATTGTGTTTCCACTTGATTTAGAAGAATCATTGCTAAGCTAAAAAGTCTTCCAAACCTTCGAATTTCTTTAATTTTCTGAATTTTCTTATTGAGTAAACTTTGGTTATGAACCAAAGTTTACTCAATAAGAATGTTTTAACTATTGTTATTCTTTCTAACATATTCAGAGATAGAATATCCCATAAAAATATTAACCTACAATATCATCAGCATATGCATATGGGTTCCCTTTCTTGTAAACCATAAATTTTATAACCTTTTATAATTTCATTGAGCTTTATCCTTAACATAAGCCATACTTAATGTCATCAAAACGATTTTAATATTGAACAAACACTTAATTATTAACTAATTTGATTTAGCGAAAAAAGTCTTTATTTTTGCTTTTTCAAATTTTGGACTATTTTCGCTAAGCGAATAAAGTCTTATTTTTTGGTCTCTTAAAAATAATACTTTTTCCGCTTAGCGAAAAAAGTACTCGCTCCGAAATTTATTTAGAATAAAAGATCCTTTTTTTATTAAAACCATGCATCAAAAAAATCAAATTGAAAAAAAAAACCTGACACTTATTTCAGAAATTTTCTATAAAGTGGATTAATTGACCTAGGAAGATTTTTGGTAAATAAATTACACATGTTGCCAAGTTGTAAATGATTTATTAAATTTTTTTCTTTAAGAAAAAATCACTAATTAATTTTTAACTTTATAAACCTTTATTAAAAAATAAGAATTTTCAATTCAAATAAAATTTTTTCATAGTAGGTCTTTTTACTTAAAGCAGAAATTTTAATTATCTCATCATCATTATCTTATCAAGTTTACATCGTCTAAACACCCTATTAAAATTTTGAATTAAAATTTTCTCCTGAAAACTCTTTGACTCTACGAGTAAACGCGAGTGTGTCTAGCAACTAATTAGAGTAAAAAAATCCGAAATAAAATTCACTTTATCTAATTTATTTATTTTTTTCACAAAACAAAAAAACTAAAACTTAAACATAAATTATTTGAAAACAACAAAAAAATTTTTGAAAATCAACTAGTCCAAACCAACATAATTTACGCTTTAAATTCATATTTATTAAAATTTGAAATCTATATATTCATACATTTACGTTGCTTCAACAAAAAAAATAAATTTGCATTTTTTCCTAAAAAAAAAAAATTTTTTTTTTCTCAGGAATTTTTTTCTATTTTTTTTTTCGAACAAAATGGAATTAATGAAAACAAAACTGACTAAATACCTTGATAAAAAACACTACTTACGCGATGAAGAAAGCCTCTTGAACCTGGAAATAAACGAATTTCTTAAACTATACCCAAAAGCAGCCGAAACAGAAAATTCCAAAAATTACTCTCAAATCCCACGATTCTTTAATCCCTTACCGAAAGAGGACGACTTGATGAAACAACGTCTACGCGAAGAAGCCCGGGCGCTTTTTTTACAAAAAAAGAACAAAGAACTTTTGAGCAATGAAGAACTAGAAAATTTACGAACACTTTTAGAACAAAATATAACACGTCCAATAGTCGGCGACGATATTATGATCGATTATAGAAATTTTCGTAAAGTCGGTTCATTAGTCGGCGCCAAGTGTAAACAATTTTTTAGTCCATCCGTATTTGCCAAGCTATACGAATCGGACCCGGACGGTCGTATATCAATAAACCAATTTCTTGGTTATGTAACGAAAAAATTTTGGTTACATCAAACTCGAATTGGTTTGAGTCTATACGACGGTGCCGGACTCGGTTATTTAAAAGAATCCGATTTAGAAAATTATATATTCGAGTTAATACCAACCCTACCTCAATTAGAAATATTAGAAAAGTCTTTCTATTCATTTTATGTGTGCACAGCTGTGCGTAAATTTTTTTTCTACTTAGACCCATTGAGAACAGGTAAGGTTAAAATAACAGAGATATTAGCAAGTGGTTTTTTGGATCAATTAATTGAGTTGAGAGACGAAGAGCTAAGTAAAGAACATTTAGAGACAAATTGGTTCTCGGCTCAATCGGCTCTCAGAGTCTATGGTCAGTATTTAAATTTAGATGAGGATCATAATGGTATGTTGAGTAAGAGTGAATTGTCACGTTATGGTAGTGGTACATTAACTGATGTTTTTTTAGATCGGGTTTTTCAAGAATGTGTTACTTACAATGGCGAAATGGATTATAAATCCTATTTAGATTTTGTATTAGCTTTAGAAAATCGCTCGGAGCCACAAGCCCTACAATATTTATTTCGTATTTTGGATATTAAACAAAAGGGTTATTTAAATCCGTTCGATATAAATTATTTTTTTAGAGCCATTCAAAAACAATTGAAGAAATATGGTCATGAGGCAGTTTGTTTGAGAGATATTCAAGATGAGATTTATGATATGGTTAAGCCAAAAGACCCATTTCGTATAACTCTAGTTGATTTAATTAATAGTGGACATGGTGAAACAGTGACTAATATTCTAATTGATTTGAATAGTTTTTGGTCACATGAGAATAGAGAGAGTCTTGTGGTTGAACCATCGAATGGTAATGCAACAAATGGCCAAGAGAATGAACAGAGTGATAGTAATTCAAATACAGATGATACATCTGATGATTCATCGTCGTCATTTAGCAAATAAATCAAACTTTTTTTTTATTTTATATTTTTGTTAAAAATTTAAATTTTTCTATTAATAAATTTTTTTTAAAAAAAATTTTTTTTTGTAATTTTTTTTCGACTTGTTAAATAGTCGATTGCAAAAAAAATTTGATTTTTTTTAATTTTTTTTTTGTTTAAAAAAAAGGTTAATGGCAAAGAATTTTCAATTAGTTCATAAAATTTGTACAAATAGATGCCAATCGACAAATGTATTTACGGCTGTGTCGTTGACTAATAGAGAATATTATACGGTTAAAATAACCGATTTGGATGATTTGACTGATCCTGAAGTTATTTTAGTAAGTTAAAATAACAAATAATTTATTTAGGCCTGAATTAAAAATACAATACTTCCGAAAAATTACTTGATTAAAATGAACAAAAATTTGTGGGATAATTACGTTATTAGGCTACGAAATATTTTTTTATTTACTTTAATATCTTTTGACCATTATTTCACCTAGTCAGTTGTAAAAAAAAAATGAAACTTCACTGTAATGGGAACCGAAATATTAATATTACAATTTTTAAAATAAAGGAACAGTAAATACCAACTTAAAAAAATAAAAAGATGTGAGAAAATTAAAAATAAACCATCACCTTTTTTGATTTTGGAAAAATATTTTTTTCTTGACCGAATAAAGCTGTTTGTTCCAAAAGATTTCAGTAGAAAATCATAGATTTTAAAATTTGACATGTATAAATTATACATTTTAATTAATGTTTCAGTGTTTTGAAATTGACTGGGCAATATTTTTGTTTTTTCAATTAGATTATTTGATCTATAATTTTTCTTAAAAAAAAAACGCCAAAGAATAAAAGTTAAGCTCAAAAAAATTCCGGGAACAAATTAACCCTAAATTAGTTCATTACTTAAATTCGAGCTGTTTCAAATGGTTGATTGGTTAAAGTCCAAAATTTAGATTAAACATAAAAAGATAAACAGCTTTAGGTCCCAAATTTAAGTAAGAGACTAATTCGGACTTAATTTTTGCCAAAACAAAACTTTCATTTCCTGGCCTTTTTTGAATAAAAATGTACATCAAAAAAAAATCTGATCGAGAAATAAATATGTCATAATAAACTATCAAAACCATGATTTTCTTAACGATAAACCAAAGTTTATAATAGGTAGAATAAAATGAGCGAAAATTTTTTTTTTCTACCTTTAAGACTTACTCATTATAGCATCATAACTAAATTTTTAGTATTCGTATCGAGAATTTTTTTTTTTAATTTGACTCATCAATTATTCATTTGAACACGTATAACTCCAGTAATTTTTTTTCTAATTTAAATTCAGGTGAATTTTACAAAAAAAAGTTATAATTAAAATCTTTTATTTTGTTTTATTAAATAGAATGAAATTTCTCGAACACGTCACATTCGTCACAATAACATAATACCATTATTAAACAGTTTCGTCCAAGAGAGTCAAATATGGTGCATTTATCCACACATTTACTACGGCTCATGTCGAGATATTCTCAATGCAATACAAGCCTATTACACAACTAACTCTGATCAAACTATAAACAATAATAATATAGACCGAGCCGACGAACAAATTCGTCTATGCTTTAACGAACAGTCCATTCAACCTATAGTCAGATCTATTCTATTAGCTCTTGATTATTTACATTCAAAACACATTATACACCGGTGTGTTTGTCCAGAGAATATATACATAAATCAATCGGGTCATGTGTACTTAGGTGGTATGGGCTATGCTATTTCTTTAATAGACAATGGCTTTTTGAATAAACGTCTTCATGAATATCCGTCTAAAATAGACAACTATGTCAATTACTTAAGTCCTGAGATCCTACAACAAAATCTAATTGGTTATAATACTAAATCCGATATTTATAGTCTTGGTGTTACAATATGTGAATTGGCTAATGGAATACATCCGTTTATAGGTTGCGAAAAAACTCAAGTAAAAATTTTTTAAAAAATTTAAAAAAATTTTTTTTACTCTATAAATAAAAAAAAAAGATGTTATTTGAAAAACTAGTCGGCTACGATATAGGTTTATGGGATCGTAGTATTTTAACTACAGAAAGTAAGAATATATTTGTATCAGGTATTTAGCTGTTTGTGTGTACCCTTTAACATTTAATTTAACTTGTATTAACATGTAAAATTTTATTTTTGTTATTTTAAAAAAATAAGATGAAAAACGAAGTTAAGTATCGCTTGGTTTCGGGGTTCCAAGCCAAGTCGTAGTCTAAGAGTCGAGTTCGCAGTCATTAAGTATCTCGGATGAGTGACTCTGTCTATCGACCCAACGTCCCCCAGTTTTTCATTTACTAAAAAAATTTCTTTGCATGATACCCCTATCATTATTTTCAAAAAAAAAATAAATTTTTTTTTTTAATTCAAAGTATGCGCTAGTGAGAATCCAAAAGTGATAGCTCAAATACAGCGTCGATGCTTTAGTGAAAAATTTCGGAATTTTGTCGATTTATGTGTTGTGAAAAATCATGAGCTTAGAGCTAATTGTCATCAATTACTCCATCATACATACATGAAAAAAATGAAATTACAATCATGTTTGTCCACATTTCAAATAAGTATTATATCCGAGGGTTTAGTGGAACTGCAAAAAAAAATAAAAAATAAAACAATACAAAACCAAAGTGATTTTAGCCAAATAGTACAAAAACCAACAACACCAAGCAAAAATATAAATTCATGGAATTTTGATTAATAAAAAAAATTAGAAATAATTTTCACTCTCTTTTTAGATTAGTCTCTCTCATTTTATAATCTCAATAAAAAAAATTTTATAATTAATTTTTTTTTATTTTAAATTTTAGAGGTTTAAAAACTTCTTTAAAAAAAATTAAAAAATTTTTTAAAAAATATTATTTTTTTAGAATGAGTGAAAATGATTTTTACTTTGATGATAAACTACTAGAGCCATTGAATTATCTAATTAGGATACCAGGGAAAAAAATACGATCTAAACTAATCGAATCTTTTAACCATTGGCTGCATATACCAAAAGATAAATTAGATAAAATAACAGATATTATTGAATTATTACATAATTCTAGTCTCTTAATTGATGATATAGAGGATCATTCACCATTGAGACGAGGCATGCCAGTGTCACATGCAGTCTATGGTATACCATTGACTATAAACTGTGCTAATTACGCTTATTTTATAGCGTTAAAAAAGTGCATTGATCTGGACAATGCGAAAGCTGTTAAAATATTTAGTGATCAATTAATTGAATTGCATAGAGGTCAGGGTATGGAGATTTGGTTCAGGGATAATTTTATATGTCCATCGGAACAAGAATATTTGTCAATTATTCAAAAAAGTATTTAAAAAAAAATTATTTAAAAAATTTTTTAAAAAATTATTTTTTTTAAAGAGACTGGTGGTTTGTTTAAATTAGCTGTTTTATTAATGAAATGTTATAGTGAAGATACGAGGGATTTCGATTGTTTAATCGAGTCTATTGGTTTATTTTTTCAAATAAGAGACGATTTGGCCAATTTAAAATCAAAGGAATATTCGGATAGTAAGAGTTTTTGTGAGGATATAACCGAAGGAAAATTTTCCTATCCAATGATTAAATATTTTCAAAGCGATAAAGATCATTGTAGATTGTTAGACATTTTAAAAAAGCGGACAGAGGATGTTAATGAGAAAAAAGAAGTTATAAATATGCTGGAAATGAGTGGTTGTTTTAAAAAAACCAATGAGAAATTGCTGGAAATTAAAAGTGTTATGTTTGCAGAGCTTAAAAAATTTGGTGGCAATGAATATTTGGAACTAATTCTAAGCGAGCTATGTAAAATAGTCGAAGAAATTTAAAAATGCCAGTTTTAATTGTTTGTTTGTTGTTAAATCTAGTCACTTATTTTTTTTTAAATAAAAAATATTTTTAACCGTTGATAAAAAAATTTTTTTGTTGATGCTAAAATTTGAGCATGATTTAAAAGATAAGCAATAAGTTTATTCAAGTCAGATTATGATGATACGGACTATTTTTAAGAAAAGATAAAAAAAAAATTTTTTGTTTGAAAAAAAAAAATTTTTTGTTGAGTCTTACAAAATATAAAATGAGGTTCTTGGTGATTTTAATGT
>NTPY01000265.1:331045-345040 GCA_002922825.1 Brachionus calyciflorus
AATCAAGAAATAAATAACAATAGAAATATTTATAATCAACCAGTGATACAGAACAATTATTATTTAGAACAAAATAATCAGAACAGTGATTTAAAAGAAAAACTATTTGTATGTTATTTTACGAATTGGGCTCAATATAGACCAACTAGTGGTAAATTTATGCCCGAACAAATAGACCCAAGTCTATGTACACACATAATATATGCATTTGCCAAAGTAGTCGATGATCGCTTAGTAGCATATGAATGGAATGATGAAGATACACAATATTCTAAAGGTTTATATTCAAAGACAATTGAGCTGAAAAAACAAAATCCTCGTTTAAAAGTATTAATTGGTGTTGGTGGATGGAATCATGGACCTGAGCCATTTAGTCTAATGGTTCATGATGATTTAAAAAGAGCCAATTTTATTCGTAATTGTGTTGATTTTATACAAAAGAATCGTTTTGATGGTCTTGATTTAGATTGGGAATATCCTGGTTCGAGAAATGGCTCGAGACCAAGTGATAAACAATTGTTTACGACTTTAGTCAAGGTTTCACTTTTTAATAAATATCTCTGATTTCTTTTTATTTTAATTCTTTTTTTTAATTTTAGGAATTAAAAACAGCTTTTCAACCATACAATTATTTACTTACTGCAGCTGTTGCAGCTGGAAGAGAAAACATTGATAAAGCTTATGAGATTGATTTAATCAAAAAGTAATTTCTTTTTTAATTTTAAAAACCTTTTTATTGGGGCAATACATTAATTCATATGAATCATTCCTATCTGAATTTAATATCTGAAGAAAAAAACTGACCCATAAAGGTTAGCTAAATCAATTTGAAAATCGATGAAATTCTTTTAATTGAATCCCTTTAAAAAATTCACTATCTATTAGCCACTTTGTAATCAGCAAATTCTACAACGTGACTCCTTCAATTTTCAACATCATAAAGGTGAACTGAAGTTTGTGATCTATTCGCTCGATTCGCTCAATTCAAAAATTTCAAATTTTAATGCATTTTAAAAATTAAATTTATTTTTAATTCATGTGCTCAAGTGTTTTATACTGAAAAAATTTTGTCTTAAGGTCTTGAATTGAGCGAACCGAGCGAATTGATCACAAACTTCAGTTAACCCATCATAAAAATAATCAACTTTTTTATATACAAAATTCTTTTCATTAATCATCTTAATCTAATTTTTTTCTGTTTAAGAATTCCCTAAAACCACGATTGTCTTCTATTTGAATATATTAAAAATATTAAAAAATTTTTTCAAATAGATTTTTTCTTATTAATCTCTTACACAATTTAACTTGGTTTTTATTGTTTTGCAAAACTTTGTGTTTAATCATTTAAGATTTTCCGGTATATCTTTCTTTGTTTGATATTCGTATACATGTCTGGTTCGTTCCTCGCAATTATTTAATATTAAATAATAAAGAAAATAACTTACTGAGATTTATACCGAATCGAAAAATTATTTCGGTGAACTTTGATTTACCAATTAATCCACTTAGTATTTAGCTTGCTTTATTATTTCTTTGATTAATTTTTTTAAAATTAATTAAATATTAAGGTTGGTATAGTTTTCGAAAAACTAAAAAAGCTTTAATACCCAATTATTTGAACAGTAAACGTTTATAAAAAAAAGTAAACACAAAAAAAGCTGAACAAACAAAGGATAGGAATCAGTATGAATTCTTATTTATAAGTAATTAAAATAATTTATCGAGTTTTAAGTTTAAGTTTAACTAAAAGCTTAAAATTGACAAAAAACTTAAATATTTTACCCTAAAACTTAATTAATTGATTTAAGTAAAATAATCTTGTTAATTTTTATCAAATCTGATTAAAAATTGAGCAATATTCAATTTTGGTTTTTGCTTCTACAGGGGTTCTAATTTAGATGTTGCGTCAACCGTTACTTTTGACCGTAACCGTAAACATTAAGCATCTTAAGATTGAAAATTAAGACTAATTTACACAGGTTACGATTGAGCTTACATTGATATTAGAGCTACTGTATACAAATTATTCCTTTATCTTATTACAAGAAATACAAGAAAGAAATTTGCTACTATTTATTTGGGGTCTTGTACCATTCGTGGACAATTGTCCATGGACAACGACATATGCCTGTTTGATGGACAAAATTTTTATGTAATTGTCCAGGTATTTTTACAATTGTCCATCTATTTTTCGATTTGTCCGCCAAAAAAATTAATTTTCCAATAAAAAAATTATAAAAAGAATAAAAGTTAATTTTTAACAGCTTTCACCACCAATGTGTCCAAATTGCATGTTTTTATTTTATAATGATGACGGAATAACATGTAAAAACATGTGTTTTTATCTTTTGTTGCAATTTGGACACATTGGTAGTGAAAGGGTTAATTGATCAAGTTGATCCACGTGCTCCAGTGGCTCAATTTGATCCGATTTTATTTAAAATTCAAAAAGAAAACTTAATTCAATTGTATTAAATCAGTAGAACAAAAAACTGAAAAAGAATTTAAAAAGAAAAAAGTAAAATTGTTTACAAACTTTCCGAGACCGCTAATATCAAGCATAAAATAAAAAAAGGGTCAACTAATTTCATCGTCTAAATATAATTTGAAAAAAAGGAATCTTTTTCTCAAAAACTGAATTTATTATAACTGAATTTATTATAACTGAATTTATTTGATTGTTATGATTATTCTATTAAAATAAAATTTTTTTTGTCCATGGTTTTTTTAAATTGTCCACGAATTCTTTAAATTGTCCAGGTAATTTCACACTTTTCTTTTCTTCGAAAAATTTGTCCACCAAACAGACATATGTCGTTGTCCATGGACAATTGTCCACGAATGGTACAAGACCCTTTATTTGATATTTTTTGACCGTTTTTATTAGAAAAAATTTTATCCAAAAAAATTTATTTTCTAGCATTTTTTTTAACGATATACGATTACAAGTACAGTCACCTCGCGATTATGTCAACCCATCAGTTTCTAGAAAAAAGAGGATATAATCAAAATGGCACATTACAAAGAAAATTTTTTTACAAGAGAGATTTAGTTTTTTACTCTTTTTATAAAACGGAAGAAAAAGTTAACTAACAATTTTTAAAATAATTAGAAATTTTCTATCGTTTAAATATGTTAAACTTTGAGTTTGACACAATTTTAACAAATTCCTAATATGTTTTATTCGACTATAGTCAACGCAATTAAATTGCTCAAAAAAAAGAAACGCACAAGCCGAAAATTTTCACCTTCTTTTATCGATATAAAGAATAAAACATTTTCCACTCGATAAAAGGCGTTTGAATATGCGTGCTTTTTTTCGATTGGATTTAAACTCGAATATTTTTCTTTTTTTTTTAATCTTATACACTGTTAAACGATCAAGACCAAATTCTAGCGCAATATCTCCATCAGATCGACCAGTTGTTTCTTATAATCGACAACTTAGTATCATTAGAAATTATTTGTCTCTTTTTACCCGACATTTTGGCTCAAATAATAGATAATAGAGTAGGAACATATTTGGGAGATGACTGCACTTATTTAAATCGGGTAAAGAAAATTACGCTTTTAGAAAAGTTAGAAATCTATCAAAGTTTAAGAATAAAATCTTTTTTTTCAAAAAGGAAAGTTTCTTTAAAGGCAAATTCTTACTTAAATAAATTTGTTGATTCTTTTTAGAATAATAAAGTTTAATCGATCCCTTTTTTTTGTCGGTTCTCTGATTTTTTAATTATTATTATTATTTATTGAAAATTTTTAAGTCACATTGACAAAATTAAAAAAAAAAAAAAAAAAATTAATGTTAAAAAAAGAAAATTTACACGTATTTAATAAAAATAAATGATATTACTCTTTGTTGGAAAATAAAAATTTTAAGAGATTATTTAGAACTTGATACCAGTATAGAGCATCACTTCTTTGTTCTAAATTTTGGCATATTTTATTGACCACAAATTTTACTGATTCAACCAGACCAGAATTGAGATTTTTATAACTAAATTCAATCAAAGCTTTAACTATTTTGAGTTCATAATCGAAACAATTAATGAATAGACGTTTCTCTGAACATTTTAGTTGTGCACAGAATGATGTATTTTTTTTGCTTAATATTTTAATAAACTTTATTTTATTATTTTAGACATAAATAAACTTTATTAATAAATTTACTTTCGGATGACCATTTTAGATAAAAAAAAAATTCTCTGAAAAATCATTAAAATTTGCTAAGTACTGTCGTAAGTATTCAAATTTTAACTTTAAGTACAAGTATTTGGACTTTTAATTATTAAGTACATATTCCTATCTCTCGAACAAACAGAGGATTGTTGTTTTTTTTACAAAGCTAAAATAACATTTTGCAACACGTGTTCGAACATTTTCAAACATGTTTTCGAACAATGTTCGAACAGTGTCTGTTTCTGTTCGTGTTTTCGTTAACTTATTTCAGCTCTGAACTGTATTTTTTTATTGTCATACCAGTGGCGGATCTCGCCCTCCCAAGGACCCAGTCTTTAGGAGGGCGAAGAAAATTTTAAACAATGAAAATAAAGGTAAAAAATATCTTTTAAGGAAATTTTCTATGAAGAATACCATTTTTACGGTCAAATATATACTTTAGAACTTTTATTTTCTTTTGTTTCCTGTTTTAAAAATTTCCTTAAGCTCCTAAAGACTGGGTCCTTGGGAGGGCGAGATCCGCCACTGTGTCACACACTTTTTTTTAAATTCTGTTTTTCAAATGACCGTTTCTTTTTTTTTTTAAAGTAAAAAGTCGAGCATTTACTTTATTTGAAAATTTTAAAGAAATCAAAATAAAAAAAAAGTAGCTATATGTTTTAATCACTAATAAAAGTGTAATAGTATAGCGTGTTTATTGGCGATTAATACTGTAAAAGAGCATTACCGGATTTGGATAAAACGCTTTCCCTAGAAATAAAATACGAACCGATTAATATAGCAGAAATGTAGGTATATAAAATAAAAATGAATGAAAGCTTTTAGTTTCCCATTCAAATTGAATTAAAAAAACATGTTCCTCTTGACAAATAATAATTGAAATATTAACAGAGTACCTGTACTGTACTGCAGTACGGTCTATAAATATTCTATATCTGAATTTACTAATTAAGTGCATATTTAAAAAATAAATAAACCGATTTGTTGATCTGAAAATAAATAATCTTTGAAATTATGAAAGGCAATGGTTTATTTTTTATTTTCTTAAAGACGGTTTTTCAGAGAACAATATTTTTAAGCCATTTTTAGCATTTTTTTCGGGAAAAATTCAGATGATAAGGCTTTCGAACCTTGACTCTCTTTTACTGTTTAATTTCTAAGAAACGTGGTTAAGTTACTTGATTGAGACTGAGAGTCAAGGTTCGAACCGATAATTAGCAAAATTTTCCCAAAAAATCAAAAAATGACTTAAAAAAAGAACCCTTAAAAATCTTTTTTTTCTATCTTGTTAAAAGAGAAAAAAAATGCCATTTGTAATGATCAGTTGTATCCAAAATTTTCTCTAGAATATTTTTATTTACCTCCAGCAAATTATTGTCTATAACTCAAATGGGACTTATTACCATTTGGGTTATAGACATTATTCATTAGAGTTTTAGGAATTCGCTAAAACAAAAAAAATGAATGCTTTATGTGTTTGCTTTAGCAAAATTACTTTAGCTATCTTTTCTAAATCTTAAAATTGTGGACTCTAAGTTCTCATTGTATCGCATCTTTCATTTTCAAATTAGACTTATTTGAAAAATCTATTTATTTATTAGAATTCAATGAAGTTTTTTTAAGTTTGGCTCTAAGAAAATTACAAATTTAATTTTTACTTTTTCTTAAAAGTGATTTAGATTTTATATGCTTGATGGCTTACGTGAGTAAATTTAGAACGTATATTTTTCTTTATAAAATAAAATTTTAATAAGGTTTAAAAACGTTAGGATTTTCACGGATCATGGGATGAAACAATCGATCACAATTCACCATTATACTCTCGTCGATCTGAAATTGGCGATGCGTCTTATTTAAATGTAGACTGGGCTGTTAACTATTGGTTACAAAGAGGTTTTCCTAAAGAGAAATTCGTATTGGGTCTAGCTACTTATGGTCGTCCATTCAAACTCAAAAATCCTTCATTAAATGAACCTGGTCATTTGAATGATGGAGCTGGTACACCTGGTAAATTCACTAGAGAAAAAGGATTTCTTAGTTATTATGAAATATGCACGAAAATTCTGAAAGACGGATGGACTAAAAAATGGAGTGATGAACAAAAAGTACCATATGCCTATGGTGACAATGAATGGGTTGGTTATGAAGATGTAAATAGTCTTAGAATAAAAGCAAGATACATTGTCGATAAAGATTTAGCTGGTGCTATGTTTTGGAGTCTCAGTTTAGACGATTTTAGTGGGGCTTTTTGTAATGAAGGAAAGTATCCTTTGATAAATACAGTCAGAAATGAATTTACTTCTTATAAACCTTTGCTAAGTCTAAAACAACAACCTCCACAAGACAATTCAGTAAATCAAAAAAATAATTACCAACAAAATCGGCAAAATTATGTTAATTTTCCAATCAAAAATCAAACCTCGTTAAATCAATTTTTAAAGAATAAGCCTCAGAAGGATTCAGAGATTCAAAGCGTTCAAAATGTAAATAACACTCAAATTAATTTCGACTCGTATCAAAATAAATTAAAAAGCCTCCAAAATCCAATTTTAAATAACAAAAATAATCTTGATTATTCACGCGATGATGGAAATAAAAATAAAGAAAAACTATTTGTATGTTATTTTACGAATTGGGCCCAATATAGACCAACTAGTGGTAAATTTATGCCCGAACAAATAGACCCAAGTCTATGTACACATATAATCTATGCATTTGCCAAAGTAGTCGATGATCGTTTAGTGGCATATGAATGGAATGATGAAGATACACAATATTCTAAAGGTTTGTATTCAAAGACAATTGAGTTGAAAAAACAAAATCCTCGTTTAAAAGTTTTGATTGGTGTTGGCGGATGGAATCATGGACCTGAGCCATTTAGTCTAATGGTTCATGATGATTTAAAAAGAGCTAATTTTATTCGTAATTGTGTTGATTTTATACAAAAGAATCGTTTTGATGGTCTTGATTTAGATTGGGAATATCCTGGTTCGAGAAATGGCTCGAGACCAAGTGATAAACAATTGTTTACGACTTTAGTTCAGGAATTACAAACAGCTTTTAGACCTTATAATTTTTTATTGACGGCAGCTGTTGCAGCTGGTCACGAGAATATTGACAAAGCATATGAAATTGATAAAATAGCCAAGTATGTACTTTCTTATTTAAATCTCTGTTTTAAATTTAAAATTGATTTATTCTGTAGCAATTTAATAATAAGAGAAAAGTAAAAAAAAATGCTTTTTTTAAATTTGAATTAAGTCTTTAAATCTTTCAAAGAAAAACATTCCTAATTTTTTATTTTTTAATCTAAATGGCTTTAGTTATTAAATTTGGCAATGAGAAGTTCTTCAAGTTGTTCATCCTCAAAAATTAATTTTTTTAGCAAATTTTTAAATAGAAATAGATTTTTTAGTTCTGCAAAATGCTAAACTAATCAAAATATAGAAAAGAAAATAATATCGAAACGAGAAAAAATAGAAAACCAAGTTAAATATAGAAAAATAAAGAAATTGAAAAACATGTAAAATTTATTTAGATATTTAAAATTATACATATTACTGAAGCCACTTATAGCCGACTCTGATAATTGTAGAAAATGACTATCATTTTATAATTTAACTTTTTTTTTTCGGTTTATTAAAAAAATATTTTGTTCGTTTTGGGTGATAACAAACACTGTTGAGTAAATAAGGTAAAAATCGTATGCAATTTGTTTATTTCACTTTGTTAAGCAAAAACTCTCATTAATAATTTATATTTAACGATTTTCTATATTTTTTGGTACTTCGATATTTTGAGTTTTCTATGTTAATTTTTTCTATATTTCGTAAGTTTGGATATATTTTTTTCTACTTTTTTTTTTATAATAGTTTTCGGTACCGAATTTCTTCTCGTCCTCTGTTTTTCTGTTTCTATTATATCCTTATTTTCAAACTGAATATACCATTCTCAGTAGAAAACATTAGGCTTTCTTGAGTTCGATCATCAATTAATTAAAATCAACCCTATTTAACGTTTTTTTCTATTAGTTGAATTAGAAAAAAGGATTTTTGATCCATGTGAGTAAAGCAATTAGAAAACAAAATTTTGAAGGTGAATTTATTGAAAACTTGTATTAATGCTTTTTAATTGAAATTATTTACAGATTTTAAAAACTTAATTGGTCCAAAGTAAAAAAAAAAACAAAAAGTCAAGTCAAAGTTGAATTTTTTCAAGTTTTGTCAAATCAGATTTTGATTTTTTCACAAAATCAAGACCTAATCTAAAAATATTTTATGATTTGAATTTGGCTTTCTATATAATCTCACTAAAAACTAATGGGGAATTCATAAGTAAAAATTTAAAGTCTTACAACGACTTGGCTTATAAGGCAAGTATTTTTCAAAGTCAATGTGTGAATCGATTTGAACTTCACAGTCCCAGGCATTACTTTGATCAAAAACCAAAAGGAAAGTCAAGTAAAGACTTTTACAAATTTAAAAAAAATTGTTGACATAAAAAAAACAACAAAATTTACCAGATCGATACATAATCAAAATTGTACCATTCACTTTTTTGAATACCAAACTTCACACAAGTCTTTTTTAAATTTCCTATGTTCTAATTAGACAAAAAACACTGTTTATACAGCGATAGAGCTCATTTGAAAAGCGACTCTGAAATTAATTTCTCTTGACTAATTTTGAACCGTGCAATTTTATAAAACTATTTTTTTTCTACTTTTCTTTTAGCTTTGAATAGAAATTGCTACAGAAAACTTTATCCCCAAACATTTTTGGACATTTAAAGATTAGATTCCTACAAGATTTACTCTTAAAATAATAAAAAAATTTTGGATTTTATTCTTCTTAAATGCCTTTTAAAAACATAAATTTCTTTTTGAATTTTAGCTACTTAGATTTTGTATGTTTGATGTCTTATGATTTTCACGGATCATGGGAAGAAACAATAGATCACAATTCACCATTATACTCTCGTCGATCTGAAATTGGCGATGCGTCTTATTTAAATGTTGACTGGGCTGTTAATTATTGGTTACAAAGAGGTTTTCCTAAAGAGAAATTCGTATTGGGTCTAGCTACTTATGGTCGTCCATTTAAACTCAAAAATCCTTCATTAAATGAACCTGGTCATTTGAATGATGGAGCTGGTACACCTGGTAAATTCACTAGAGAAAAAGGATTTCTTAGTTACTATGAAATATGCACGAAAATTCTGAAAGACGGATGGACTAAAAAATGGAGTGATGAACAAAAAGTACCATATGCCTATGGTGACAATGAATGGGTTGGTTATGAAGATGTAAATAGTCTTAGAATAAAAGCAAGATACATTGTCGATAAAGATTTAGCTGGTGCTATGTTTTGGAGTCTTAGTTTAGACGATTTTAGTGGGGCTTTTTGTAATGAAGGAAAATATCCTTTGATAAATACAGTCAGAAAAGTTATTCTTGAATCGTCAAATAATCAAAAAATTAACTCGAGAACTAATAAACCGTTTCAATATGATAATAATTATCAGCAACCTAATTTATTAGATCTTTTGTATCCTCAAGAAATTCTTAAATTAACAACACGTAAAAATTATGTTAATAATTATGAAAAATTTGAGTGTTTAAATGATGGTCTTTTTGCTGATTTTTCAAATCATTGTCGTGCTTTTATACAATGTTTCAGATCGAAAACAAAACATGCTATTAAAGTAAGATTCTTTTGTCCAGATGGTACTTTATTTAATCAAGAAAAAAGTGTATGTGATTGGCCTAATAATGTCATATGCTAAAATTTTTTAAACTTTTTTAAATTTCTTATTTTTCTTTAAGACAATATATACTCTAATTGATTTAGCAAATTTAATTTTTTTTTTTAATCTAAATAAAATATAAATATTGTTCTTTTTTTGGCAAAAGTTCTGGCTTTGAAAAAAAATAAAATTCAGTTAAAAATTTAAAGAAATTAGCCTTTTTCAATCGATTTCAAAAATTTTATAAGAAAATCTGTAGAAAAAAATTTCTGAATATTTTGCCCGGCTCAAAAAAATGGAAGTTTATCTTTTAAACTTAAAAGTTTCAAGAGTTTAGTTCATAGTTTATCTTTTTGCTTAAAAATATTTTGCTACATTTTTCCACTATTTTGTTGCTATATTTCCTTTTAAACAAAATTTAATAAATCAAAAAAACAATTGACGATAAACTAATTTTAAAATAACATATTTGATAAATTTTTATTTTTTTGTTTTAATTTTGGTGATAAAAATAAAATCACAAGATAAAAAATAAAAAATTTAAAAAAAAAAATGAGCCAAAATTATAATTTTTAAGTTGAACTTAGAAAAATGAAAAAATTTCAGCGTATTTTAATTTTAATACCGTTTAGTTTCATAATTATCTATTTTATTTATTACTCAACTAGTGAGCCCACTAGAACTATTAAAATTAATTCAAAAAATGAATTTTTTATAAAAATTTTTGATCTAAATCAAAAATTACTCAATAATTTATCAAATTCTAATAATTTACCAAAAGAGAATAAAATTTACACCAATTTAAAAGACATTATTAATTTTAAATTCAATCAACACAATATATTTCTAATTGATTTAAATCTAATCAAAAATTTATCGAATTCGACTGAATTTAAACCAAAATGGATCTCTTTTGGTATTAATTTTGAAAATTTTGAGAGTTTTTATCGAAATATTAGTAATGAACAATTTCCACAATGTGATTTAACGCTTAGTTCAGGCGAATATTTTACCACAAATGTCCTAAGTGCTCTCTATATCAAATGTCCTTTTTCAACAATTCAAATTTCAATTTTTTATACAAGAAAAAATTTTCTATGGATACCACAAGACAATTATTCGAATAAAAATGAAAAATTTTTTAATGACAAACCAAGAGCTTTTAACAAGTAATTATTTTCTAATATTTAAAAATAAAATTTTTAATTTTTTTTTAATAAAGATTTGATTTGAAACAAATTGATTATTTAGATTTTAAATTGAAAATTCCGTTCGATTTGGATCAATTTTTATACGAGTATAAAAATTCGGTTTTTTTGGAATGTGATTATGAGACAGCTGAACAAAATTCAATTTTATACGGTTCAAAAAATGAGCAGAAAAAGCAAAAAAATGAACTAGCATTGAAAAAATTAAAAAATGTAAAATCAATTTTAGAAGGTTTTCGCAAAGATTATTGGCTAGCTGAAGGTTCTTTATTAGGATGGTATCGAGATTGTGGTATTATACCTCATACACATGATACAGATCTTGGAATGTTCATTGAAGAGTTTGAACCTAAGGTCAAAGCAAAATTCAGAGGAGATAAAATAACACCATTGATAGCCCAATTTGGTAATTTAAACGATAGTTATGAACTCCGTGTAGGCTCAAATGATTTTTGGGTTGATATTTTTTATTTTCATGAGCACAATTCAACACATTTTTATTGTGGTTATCAACTAGGTCGAACTAAACATCGGACTATTTTGACTAAATTTGATAAAATATGCTCAGTTGAATTATTAAATGAAAAATTTCAAGTGCCTTGTGAAGCAGTGCGATATATACATGAAGAGTATGATAAAGACGATTGGAAAGTGCCAAGAAGTAATTACAAAGGTTGGCCAAATGTTTTTAAATGGGGTCAATGGTCTGAACAAGAATATCCCTATGTAATTAAATTTTATGGTAATGATGGAAAATTTTTAAAAGCACAAACTCTTAATTATGTAAATAATTTGTTAAGCAAAAAGCTTAAAAGTTTACCAGTTGACGATTAAATTAATTTTAATGAAAAAAAAAATGTTTTTGGGCAAAATGTAATTTATTGTACATTTTTACATTATTACATTTTTGAGTAAAAAAAATTAAAATCAAAAAATCGAAAAAAAATTTCAAGAAAATTAGTAATAAATTCCCAATTTATTGAAAGGGATTTTCAAAGAATTATCCTTGGTTTTTACATTTTCATTTTTTTAAAACTCCTTTTTAATGATTTTAATTTTTTTTCTCAAAAATATAATACAGTCTGACCTCGATTTTGTTAACGCTGATTTTGTTAACGCTCGATTTTGTTAACATTTTTATAATGACGCTCGTTAACAGCATCTTTTCCCATTATAAAAGAATTCGAATTTGTTAATTTTGAATTTGTTAACATTCGGTTTTGTAAACATAATTTTGACACTTTTTCAAATCATATCTAATCTTTTAACATGTATAAGTCGTTTGATTTTGTTAACAAATTATTTTTTTGCTGTATTATTATGGATAAAAATGGAAAGGTCATCTTACAAACAAAAAAAGAAATAACAGATTGAAAGACACGCCTTAAATTTTTTATTTTATTGATTTTGATAATAATTTAAAAACCTCAAAACCATTAGACATTACAACAATAGATGTAATATCATATTATCTTGAAGTGAAAAATTTAAATTCTACTAAAGAGAAGGCTGATGATATAGAATTTTAACAACTAAAGAAAAAGAAACACTTCAATTGATTGAAATCATCTTTTGATTAAGTCCTATTTTTCTAGTAGATATGTTAATTTTTTTTTTAAATAAAAGTAAATTGTGAATCTTTAAAAGAAAAATTTTCGAATTTGTTAACGTTTGATTTTGTTAACTTTTTTAGCGTCCCCGAGGCCGTTAACAAAATCGAGGTCAGACTGTAATGCACAATTTATTCATCGTGTTAATTATTTTTTGAAAAAATATTATTACTTTTTATGCAAATATCAAAAAACAATTATGCAAACAATGGAAACTTTCGTAGAATAAAAAAGATTAATAGTTTTATTCTTTAAATTCAACTAAAGGACTATTTTAAACTTGATTTGTTCAAATTTCATTCTCTGGCCTTTTTTATGTAAAATTAAAGATCAAAAATATCTAATTAAAAAAGAAACTTTCTAAATGCTTATAGTTTCAACTTTTTCTCCTATACGATTACAAAGATTCGCTTTGAATAAAGACTACTAAAAAATTACTTTTTTTTTTACTTTTTAAACCAAAAAAATTAATTAATTTGCACGACATGCCAAGGTTTTGCTTTTTTTTCTTACCCGGTTTAGGCACCAACCATAGAATCATAAAACCTTAAATGAATAGCACTTATTTTTATATGCTTGCACATATAAAGTTTAAAGTAGTCATGTAAAGTTAGATAATTTCCAGTTTTGGCTATCAATTCAAATCATTCTAATTAAATTAGTTAAGTCAATATAACTATCATAATTCAATTTGCTAATCAGCTCACATTGACTTGTATAAACTTGTACAAAAATTTTCATCACAATCCAATAAATCAATAAACTTTTCAACCGAGTGATCATGATTAAGCAGATAAAAGTCTCCGTATTTATCAAAAATAATTTCTTCACTACTTTCTGTCAGAAAGTTTCTAATGTCATCTCATCACTGTCATCCTCTGAATAAAAATTTTCTTCAGTATAATATTTTCCGAGTTCATCAATATTAATATCTATCATTTTTATTTTTAATTTGAAAGTTTTTTAATATTTGCTTAAAAAAATTCTGAATCTTTATATTTTTTTAAAGTAATTTTGGTGTTTGATTCAGTAATTTTAATGGAAAATAAAAGCCTATTTAAATGTTTTAAAACTTTTATTATTAAACAGCCGAAAATTTAAATAAAAAATATAATTAAGATCTAGACGTTTGTGATAAGATGTGATTAGAACCTTGAATTAATTAAAGAACCTTATTAATTTAGGGGTCGGTTTTCAAGTTGTCACACTCCTGTCAATAATACAATACTTAACAAAATAGAATAAAAAAAAAA
>NTPY01000876.1:17856-45177 GCA_002922825.1 Brachionus calyciflorus
ACCTTTACTTTGAAAATTTGTAATGTTGAACTTCCCTGACCTGACTATTAAAAAACAAGTAAGTGTCGCATAGCTCCTATTTCAAAGAGGACTAAAATTTCTTTTTAAAAATTTTTAAGGGACTTTGTGTTACTTAAAAATTTTTTTTAAGCGTTCAATCTCTTTTAGTAAATCTGGATGTGGTTTTTAATTAAAAACTATTAGATTAAATTCACGTTCAAGACCTATTAATCACTCCAACTTTGGAATGTTTTTAAGAAAACACGGCACAGTCAATATTTTGATTATCTTTGGTCGATTAATCAGCAAACATTTTATGTAAGTTTATCCTTGACTTTATATCAAAATTGATGAAAGTTGTGCGATTAATGGAAATTGCTTTCGTTTTAAATTTAATCTTTGATTATTTATTTTTGATTTAAAATATTTTACTGATTGAAATTACGGAAATGATTCATTCAAATCTATTAATTCGCTAAAATTAAATGGATAAAATTGTGTTTGCATAAAATAAGATTAGTTTTTTGTGTCTATTTGAATTATCACATTCGTTCATCTTTGCTTTTATTTCTTGTTAAAACGTATTTTAAGAAAATTAAAATACTTGTTTTAACTTGGTTTTTTGAAAGACCTGAGCCTTTAAAAATTATGCTTGAAACTCTGAAATTATTTTTTTTTTTTCCTATACTCCATTAAAGACATATTTTTACCTCCTTTTTGTAGCTTTTTAGAACTAACCCCTGTAAGAATCTCAATGAGATCTCATGAGAAATTATTGGTGACCATAATCTCATGAGATCTCAAATAGAGTTACATGTAAATGTATTGTAATGAGGACTGAGATCTCATGAGAATATGGTCGTGAGAATCTCAAATGAGATTTTGACATGGGAATGAAGACCAATAAACCTTTTTGGAACAGATACCTTGTTAAAAACAATCCCTATTTAATCCAAAAAATCGGAGTCTTCTTGGTTTAGGAAGTGATAAAATACCAGGATAAAACCAAGCTAGGTATCTAAATCTGTTTGCCTAAAAACTGTTTGCCTACCAAAAGGAACAATTGCTTAAAGTTTAAGACAGGACATGCACGATAATAATGGAGAAAGTGATATCCCAGAAGGAGTTGGCATAAACGAGACCATGGTAAATGTTGAAGAGAAAGAATTGTTTAGATAGCTCTTAGCAAAAAACTAAAATTTATTTTCAAAAAAGTTAGTTAAACCAGGAAACGATCACGAAGTTCAGCATGGAATAGAAACTGGGGAAAATTTTCCAAGAAGTTGCCCTTCGCGGAGAGTGGGAGTAAAGGAATAAATGAAGATCAATTACAAGACATGCTTGATTTTAAAGTAATCCAGCAATAAAGACGACTCTCTCAGCACTCTAGGTCAAGCGAGTTATTTTTCGACGCTTATATTAAACACAAATTCTTTAATATTATATGATTAATATTATAATACGTTTATCTAAAATTATATATGCTGGCTTACGCTTACCGGTCTTTATCTTTACTAAATTCTTGTTAGCACAAAGTGCGAGTCTGTTGAGGACCTTAGATATGAAACGGGAACAGAAAAAGGATCCTTATCTTCAAACGATTTACAAAAAAGTTTCTCGTTAAAAGGCAAGTTATTTTACCATATAAAATTAGCGAAGGAAAACTTTACCACAGAAGTAACGGCATGTATGACGTAAAAGCTTGTTTGGAGTGTAAAAGGTTCAAGCCACCACAACCCACCAACCAAATCTGCATTTTTTTATAAAAAAAATACTTAAAGCTTAATTGATTTCGGTTCCAGGGGTGACCTTTGCAACTACAGTAGAGTGTGGGGCCCGGAATACCTAAGCTACTTAGGTAGGATCACGGAGTTCCCTTGGTATTGGACTGAGAACATCTACCTATGAAAATGGAAAGGCTCCCAACGAGAGGCCAAAGGCAATGTGTAACACCAAGTAAAGAAACTGACATGCCGTCGTAGGAAGACACATCCGTAGATCCGAGCCTATTTGGTTAAAATAGATAAAAAATAAAATATATTTAAAAAATATATTTTGCTGTTTTCTAGTTTTAAACTCTATTGTATGAATTAATACTTTTAAAAGCTAGGTAATTTAAATATTACAAAAACATCCCGAAAACTTGGGTTTAAGTGCATGCAATACCGCGCAAGGGTATACGGTATGTCAAAACGGACCCGCTCTAGCTCCCGGCAACAATGGACTTAGCCAGTAAATTGTTTTTCTGTTTATTTTGAACTTTTTTAAGTTTCAAATTTTTCAAAAGCATTATTTTTAATTTATTTTTTGAATTTGATCATAAAGCTAAAGGGGTGAAAAAAATAAAGAAAGTAAATTTTGATTTTATTAAGATTTGTTTGGAATAGCCTAAAAGAATTTGTTAAAGGTGATATACTTTTATTTTTATGAGACATAGAAATTTCAACAAATTAATTATTAAACGACTTTAATTTTATTCAAAAGAACCATGTCTAAAAAGCTTTAATTTGAAATGATATGATGCAGGGCTTTCTGAAGCGTACATGAATTTTATGTTCGAATTGATTATCTATACTGATTTGAAAAAAAGGTGTCAGCGTTACCGTTACCATTATTTTTTTAAGAAGTTGAATTTTTATGAAGAAAATGAACTTTTCTTCATGCTACAATTGTACCCTGTTTTCCTTTAGGTTAACAGGATACCATAATACCAAACTATTCTTCTTATTCTTTCAAATAAAGAATGAACTTTTGACAAAGAAATAAATATTATCTTGTACATATAAAACAAAGACAGATGCGATTGGTAAATTTGATCTATTCAAATCATTCATTTATTACATTTAAACTATCGATTAAAACTAAAAAAGATGAAATCCTAATTTGCGATGTCAATTTTTCCGTGTCACGTGCTTTCCTTCAAAAAATGATATCCGCTTTTAAGTACTATTTATATTTTCTCTTATTTTATGGAAGAAAATTTAAAACCCGGCAAACAGATGTTTTAAAACAAATTTGTTTTAGAATGAACAAAAAAAAATATACTTGAGTAAAAATAATTTCCTATTGACCTCAATGGGTAAATACACGATGGTCAACAATCGTGTTAAAAAACAAAAACTCACGATTTATTTAATTAAAATAAAAAAAACAATTAAATTTTTTTTTTAAATAAATATTTTATTCTTAAGTTTCTTATCTTTTATTTATTCCGGATTAACCCGCCTAAATTTCAAAAAAAATATAAAATAAAATTAAAAATTCAATATTTATCTTCTTTGTTTTTATTTTTAAAATTCGGCTTTGACAAAAAAAAAATAAATTTTTTTTTGTAAATTTTACAGATTGACAAGTTTCAATCATGACTCATCATCTTAACAAAACAAATTTTGAAATTCATATATCCGATGACAGTTATTCTACACCAACTAACTTAGCCAAATTTTTCATTTAACCTTATCTAACTAAAACAAATTTTTTTTTCTGTCAACTTTAATTTTTTAAATCCTTTAATTTCTATTAAATTAGAATAAATTTTCAACTGCCTCGCATATTTACCTCTTTTTTAAAATTTTTTTTTGAAATTGAATTAAAATTAATTCAAAAACAAATACTTGTTTGATCAATAAAAATTTAATTTTAAAGTAAAAATTTTTTTTTTTTACTAGCCAGACAAGTTGATATAACCTTTTATGTTGTTAAAGAATTTTTTTTAATTTGGACACCTAATATTTCAAAGAGATCATTTTGTTTCTATTTGTTCTCAGAATGAATGGAGTAAAAATAGCCGGTTTTTTGTTGCAAGTCAAAATCCTCATGTGGAAAATGTTAATTATTTTGAGACGAAATTTAATTGGTTCTATACTCGAAATATTATGTCCTTATTTGTTCTTGTCTTTTTTGATCCTAATAAGATATTTTATAGAGCGTTTTAAATTTAAAACAATGTCGTATATGCCAACAAATGTACTTGAACTTCATCCTATGACTGTGCAGCAAAAACGTAATTTAATACTTTTCTATCCGAATAATGGTTTAGTTAAAAATTTAGTTACGAATGCAACTAAATTTTTAACCATGAAAAATCCCGATTTTTTACCCGTTATTTTTGGTGTAAATGTATCATCGGCATTTTCGCTTCAACAATCAATTATAGCCAAAATGGCTGCTTTTTATTCATTTCCTGTAAATTTAACAACAACTATACCAAATGATGTAAAATATTCAATTTTTACTCAAGAGTAAAATTTGTTTTTTTTTAAATCAAAATTCAAAATAAATCATTAATTTATTATTTTAAATAAGAGATACTTTGAATCGTTACAAAATCGATCAAATATTTCCGAGTAAAGTTGACTATTTGTATAATAGGGCACCTGAGGATTATTGCTTAGGTAAATTAGGCTTAATTTTTGAAAAAAATAATTATTTAAAAAATACTTTTTAAAAAAAAAAAAAAGATATGACGTATTTCAATATTTATCAAAGTTTTAATGCATTTAAATACTCAATGGATGTTCAATTGATAGCTAGTATGACTGGAACTACAATTAAAAACGATAATCTGGTAAGAAATTCTTTATTACGAGAAAAATTAGCGATTTAGAAATTTAGCGAAAAAAATAAATAATCTTTGTTTAAGTTCTTAACTTGCATTATCAAAAAAAAAAAAGCATTATTAAGGATTAAATAAAATGTTTATGAAGACTAATGTTGTGATTTAGAAGCATTTTGTTTATCAGAGCAACAAAATTTTATTAGTGTAAATAAAATAATTTATTTAAAATCCATATTATTTATTAAGTAATGTTCCGATCTTGGTAATTTATTTTTAGTTTAGGCCTTTCTTGTATCTTTGTGAGCCCTGTTTGTCCGATTTGGTTTCCCTCACTAGCCTCATATTGTTTTTTCGCTTTGATTAGTCGCTCTTTTCTTAAACTTTTCTATGAAGCTTAAATTATTTCTGCTATATGGACTCCACTTACTAACAGCATATTCCAGGTGAGGTCTCACTAGTCTTCTATACAAATGTCTAAGTGTCTCTTTATTTAAATATGATATGATAATGAAGTCCTGATTTGACCTAAAATTATATTAGCTTAGGCCGCACCGGTTGTCTGTTTCACTTTAGGTCACTTTTAATATAAACACTTACAGTACAAATTAAAACTAACTTGTACGCATTTTGTTCTTCGACTCTTCCTCTGAAGAAAACAATCGATAAAAGGGTGATTTATATTACTATCCCATAACAAAAAATGGTCAAATCATATGTAATCTTGTAAATCTCTGATCATGAATATACTATTTTATAGTTACACGGATGTTTCTTCCCGAAGATATGGGCCTTCAAAGCTGCGAAAATAGGCTTTTTATTAACTTTTAAAAATATGAAATTTTATTTAACTCATTTAATTTTTGAAAATAATTTCAAAAACAAAATAAAATTAAAGAATTCTAATCATAAGATCAGTCATATTTTGGCTTTTGATGGGACAGTCAAATGGCAAATTAGGGCTAATTCTATAAAATATTTTTAGGCAACCAAAAAAAATAGATTTTACATTTTTTCAAAATTTTTTGCCTATTAAAGACGTTATATTCGTAGCTTTGAAGGCCGATAGTTTCTGAAATGAACATCGGTGCAACTAAAAAATATTATATTCGTGATCAGCTAGTCGAGATCTACAAACTGATATAAAGTTTGACCATTTTTTGTTTTGAACTATAGTGTAACACAATAAAAACTAATATTTTATAACGTATTTTTTTGATTCCTTTCTTTTCTCAGGAAAAGAAAGGAAAAGAAGAAGAAGAGGAAAGGAAAACAATAGTACAGTTTATTTTTAATTTGTATTGTAGTTGACCGGATTTTTGAAAACTCTGTAAGGTTTATCCCTTTTTTATATTTCTAAAAACTTTAAAATATCTTTAATGATATCAACTTTCATTCGAAAAATAAATTTCATATAAACCCATTGAATCTACAGCCTTAAGTTGTCAACGTATTTTCCACGATTCGTGTTCAGAACAAGCACATTTTTTTTATCAAAACAAGTGTCAATAGAATTATAATTTTACTTTTCATATTTTAAGGTTAAATTATTGCCGTTTTATTGTCCTGATTTTGAACAAGACGAATTACTATCAACATTTTCATTTTTTCCATCATTATTAATATCAATAGCATTCATGTTTACTTCTGTATTCACAATAGGAAATATAGTCTCGGAAAAAGCCAACAAAATGAAAGTAATTTAAGCAAAAATTTTACAACCTAAAATTAAATTTTAATTATTTTTTAACTAAAAGGAATATCTAAAGCTAGTTGGAGTAAAATGGTACGCCATATATGTATCATGGTGGATACGAAATATAATTATCTACTCAATTTTATCCTTAATAATCTCAATTATATGCAAAATTTACCTATCACCAAATTCAAACAATCCCCTATTGGCATCAAGAGCTATCTTTACAAACACAAATTTTATTATAATATTTTCTATTTTGTTAGTTTATTCGGTACAAGTAGTCTCATTTACACTTTTACTATCACAATTTTTTAGCACACGTAATTTTTTATAAAATTAAAGCTAAATTTTTTTTTTTTAAAATTTTGTGGTTTATTTAAGCGTTTAATGCAAAAGTAGTATTGTTGATAATTTGGATATTTAGTGTTGTTAATTTTTATGATGAAATACCGACATCGGTTGTTAAATATTTGTTTGCCGTTATGCCCAATCTTGGTCTTGTTTTTTCTTTTCAGGTTTTATTTCAATATGAAAGAAGTTCTGAAACGTTTAATATAGCTCAATTGTTTGATAATATTTATGGTGATCCTTTAAAACTCGGTGCTATACTTATTGCTATGTTGGCTTGGTCAATTTTGTATTTGCCGCTTACTTGGTATTTGGAAAATATTTTACCCGGTGATTTTGGCCTACCTTTACCGTTCTATTTTCCATTTACAGTAAGTTTTTCTCTTTTAATTTTTATTAAATATCTAATACATTATAGCATATTGCTTCACATAAATCTAAAAAGTAGTGATTGGTCAAAACTAAACTGATTTAGTCAAGTCGACTAAAAATTAGCCGAATAATTAACTTTTTTTTTGTCGATTAATTTTTAGTTGGTCTTTTTAGTTAAATAATTTTTTTAAAATTTTTTATTTGTGAGAAAATTTTGAAAAACAATTTATTTTTAAAAGAAAAACTATTGGTTTCCTCAAAATATTGTTAAAAATGCTCAAAAATATAAACCAGAAAGTACAAACGAAAAAACTTCATTTGAAAGTGAGCCATCCAATTTGAAAAAAACAGTAGCCATAACAAATTTATCCAAAGTATATTTTCACAAATAATTCTCAAATCTTTTCAAAAAAATTAAAAATCCAATTTAGACTTTCAAAACATTTCGCACTTACAAAACAGCCGTCAAAGATGTAACTATAAATTTTTATGAAAATCAAATAACTGGTTTATTGGGTCATAACGGAGCCGGTAAAACAACAACAACATTTATGTTATGTGGCATGTTTCCACCAACGTCTGGTAATGCTAAAATTCTAGGTCTTGATCTAAGAAATCAAATGGATCAAATACGACCTATACTCGGTTTTTGTCCTCAAGTTGACATTTTACTAGAAGACTTTACTGTCGAAGAACACTTAAAACTTGTCGCCATGATTAAAGGATTCCCTAGTTCTAAGCTAAAAAGCGAAATTGATCGTATTTCGAATTTTGTCGGTCTTAATAAAGACTTAGCAAAAAGGTCTAAAAATTTATCTGGTGGTATGAAACGACGCCTTATGGTTGCCATGGCCTTAATTGGAGACTCGAAAATAATTATTCTAGATGAGCCAACAAGTGGCCTTGACCCATTCAATAGAGTCAAATTATGGGAACTTATAAGGCGTTATAAAAATAATCACACTATTATTTTGACAACACATTTTATGGAAGGTAATTAAAAAAAATTGAAATAAAAAACTTTAAAATTTTAATATTTTTAAATATTTTAGAAGCGGATGCTTTATCTGATAGAATAGCTATTATGAATCATGGCGAAATAAAATGTTGTGGTTCGCCCATATTTCTTAAGAATTATTATGGTAATGGTTTTCGTATAAAAATAGTCAAGAATGTTAAATTTAATTCGGCTAAATTTGAAAAAATGGTTGGAGATTATTTAGACGAATTTAAAATTGAGATTAATGTTGCTGCTGAGTTTTGTATATCGTTCCCATTCGATAAGGTCAATTTATTACCTGAGTTTTTAAATGAATTGGAAAAGAATAAAGATGAGTTTGGACTTGATTCGTATAGTATTAGCTCATCTACTATCGAGGAAGTTTTTCTTAAGTAAGTCTAAATAGATTTGATGGATTAATTTTAATTAATTTTTTTATTTATATATTATAGAATCGGTAAAATTGATCATAAGGAGCAAAATAATTTAGAAGAGTCTAAAGAAAGTCGCGATATGGTAAATATCGACGAGAATGCATTTAACTGTAAGTTGATTTTATTTTAATTCAAGTTAAACATTTTTATGGAAAAAGTAGAGTTGTTTATAAGTGACTTAGTATACGTCAAAGACATCAAAAGACTTGACTTAAAATACTTAATAAAAAAATTCAATTTATTGACTTAAATTGAAATTTTTACTTAAGTCAAGTCCAACACTTATGGGTTCTTGATCGATTAGGATTTTGACTTGATTAATAAATCTCCAATTATATACAGAGCAACTATTCTTTCTTAATTTATTTAAAAAACTAAATATAAAGATTCGGTAGTCTCTTTCAGACCCTCCGCTCACCCAAATATCAGTTGGTGGTTAATCTAATAATGGAACTCGAAATTTTGAAAACGGTTCATATTGACCCCACCGGTCCTTTCAGTGTTAAGGATTACGAAGCCATACTTTCTGACCGGGTAGGGTCAATAAGAACCGTTTTCAAAATTTCGAATTTCATTTTTAGATCAAAAATCAATGATATTTACGTTTAGTTTTATTAATCAGACTTGTTCAAAATTTTAAGCTAAGTCATGACCGTCCTGACTTAGCTGTTAAAAGTTAAGGCTTAACTTTAAACTTGATTTTTTGAAAGTAAAGTCTTAAACTTAACTTGAGTTTCAGAAATTTCCAAGTCAACGACTTGAATTAAAATATTTTAATAGTCTGCGCTATTAAAAGAATAAAAATAAAGGTACTGCTTGCTGCTGAAGTGATTGCATTTGAGATGAACTTCTTTGTCTTGAAAGAGAATAGAAATCTGGAAAATTTAAACCTTTATCAGAATTAGAAATAACTTCAGGATTTCGTTGATAAGCCCAGTTATATCCTATTTGATCACTGTGATACCATGTTCTAGTCAAGTCGGGTTTTACTGTAAAGGATTCGGGTCCTAACGTATTCTTTCAGGAGTTTCTTCTGTCCATTCGACGTTGCTGATCACTAGCGATTTTAAGTTACTGGCGCTGTTTAGTTTGTAATGACTTCCGTATCCGCTCTGTTTATTAAACAAATTAACTGATACCTTAACAGCAATCGTTGTAAGCGCTAACACAAATATACACTCGCTTGAGTAAAAATAAATACGAGTTTGTTGAACATAGTGCTTTTTAAAAAAATTATTTTTTTTCTAATTTAAGCCGCTAATAGCATACGCTAACTTTGACAATTTTTTATTCATATTTATAAAATGATGCTTTTAAAATCCCTACAAAATATATTATAGAGACTAAATTGAACAACTAAATAAACAAGTTTGACTTAAAATTTTCTATTCTTTAGAGGAGTTTTTAGGTTTTGAAAACACCAAAAGTCTACCTAGGGTTTTTATTTGAGGCATCTTAATTAAAAAATTTTTAAACGATTTAACTTGATACTTGAAATTACTTAAAAATAGTTGATTAAGAAAAAACGGTAACTATTCTTTCTTTATTTTTAGCATTCAAACAAAAACTCGAATTTAAACATGGAAAAAATTTATGGTTTCAACAAATACGCACACTTTTATACAAACGTTTAATAATATTTCTGCGTCGTTACATGCTAGCATGCGTAATTCTACTATGTCCACTAATATTTCAACTAATAATAGTCTGCATAATTCCATCATCGAATTCAGTCATAGACAAAATAGGCAAAACCGAAAACAGTTATGGAGCATTTAATCTTGAAATGAAAAAATACAATTCACATGAAATACCATTTTATACAATTGACGCTAGCCGTGAGAACACCATTAACAAATTACTATTTAATTTTTACTCATACTCGAATCGACCTAGGGTCAATTTACTACGTGTTAACTCCTCAGTTTATGACTATGTCGCTGATAAACACAATAAAAGTTTGACTTCACTATTAAAAGAGAACTTTTTTGGTCTATCATGGCTAAGCTCAGCCAAGACACCTAATGATATAAACTCATTTGAAATAACTGGTATGTATAGTACAACAGCTTATCAAACTCCTGGTGTACTACTCAACGAAATATCCAATTTATTACTAAGTTATTTAAACTCGAATAAATTGGATAAATCAATACAAACAGTTAATGAGCCCATACCACCTGATAATAATAATTATTACGGAAATAATTTTTTAAAATATCTTGGATGCTTTGATGTCTTACCTTTATCTCTATTTAATTTTGCCTCGTCTATTGTCATTTCATTTATTATAAGCATAAATGTAATGCATGTTTCAAAGGAAAAAATAAATGGTTCAAAAAAATTGCAGCTATTGTCCAATACGAATAAATTCGTCTATTGGTTATCGAATTTTATATTCGATTTTGCAATTTGTTTGATTAATATATGTTTTGTTATAGGTATTACATGTTTGATTAGTTCTATACGAAATAACCCCGAGGTTGATATTTATATAATGTCATCGAGGCCAACTGTGGGCTATTGGTTTTTGGTCTTGGTTTTTTCCTCGTTGAATTGGACTTTTTTGGCGTATTTTTGGCTGAATTTTTTCAAGTCAGACGTAACTGCTTTTGTTATTTTGTTATTGTTATTGGGCGTAGCGTCATTTACAGACGTTGTTTTGTCATTTTTTCAATTGTTTCAAAATGTGACTAATCCCGATTTGGATTTCGATTCGCCGAGTACATTAATTATGTTCATAATGAGAATGGTATTGGCTGTTTTGTTTCCTAATGTGACAATTAAGAGAGAATTGTTTAATTTTAGATTACGTACTAATCGTTATTGTATCGATTCGTTAAATCGAATTTTAAAATGTAAATTTAGAAGAAAAAAAAAAATTTAAAATTTAAATTTTATTTTTTTTTAATTTTGTTAAGCTAATTTTCGTTATGATACGGATTATATGGATATAAATGAGCCTGGTAATGGCATTTTTTTGCTAATTTCTATATTTCAATTTGTATTTGTTATTTTGTTAATTGTTGGCACTGAGACTAATGCGTTTAATAAAGAGTATCTGAAGAATTTTTTCATGAATTTGTTTAATGTACAGCCGAAATATATTTCAATGAATGGTGAAGTAAGTATTTTTTATATTATTTACAAGCTAAACAAAAGTGTTGGGTGTTGACTGACAATTTTTATAAAGTCGGCTTGAAAATTTTGTTTTTTTTTCTTGCTTCATTTCTCGTACCGATCCCGTTTTTTTATTTTTTCAAAAAAAAATTTTTTTTAAAAAGAATGCTTACCGGCCCTGTAATTTTTTAGGTGAAGATACTTGCATTAAAACGAAAAAAAGACCATTTCTACGGCCTAAAGTAAAAATAACTATGCATTTAGTGCGCATTTGAGATTCGTTACTTCATCATCGCATTTTAGCCTAAGTATCTTCGCCTAAGAAAAATTACAGCGCGGGTAAGGTAGGTTTTTTACTCAATATAACACCAAGAGATATTTAGGGAACTTATTTGAATTTTTTTGACTTGTACAGAATTTGTACTCTCGACTTATATACAAAAATATTCTCAAAAATATCAAATTAAACTTAACAGAGATTTTCCCAATTTTAAAGAGTTAAACTGGTCACTGAGCTTGTAAAATTAAATTTTAATTCTTAAATAATGATCAATCAATTTGGTTTTAATTTTTATTAAAATAAGTGTTCTTTGGCTAATCTAATTCAAACTTTGAAAAAAAAATGTTTTATTTAAAAAGTTAATAGTTTAGTGATTGGTTCAAAGTGTTTTAAAAGTGAGAGGTAAATTGAACATATTTTCCAATTCTTATCTTCTTGACATGTTCTGCCGAATAATGCTTTATTATTATAATTAATAATTGCTAAATTTCTGTCATATCTTTTAAAGAGAAAGAAAAATTGACAAGTCTTCATCTTATTTATTTTATTAACTGATTTTTTAATTTAAAATTTTTCTTTCAAGATAGAAGAAGATGTAAAAAAAGAATCGGACAGAATTCAAAATTCAAACTTGTCCAAATTAAGTTATCATGAGCCTCTAATAGTCAGTCAACTTTTAAAACTATTCAAAAAGAAAAGTATAAGAATATCAGCAGTTGATAATTTATCTTTTGGCGTCAAGTCTCAAATATGTTTTGGTCTATTAGTAAGTTATTTTTTTTTCCAACAACAAAAAAAATGTGAAATCTTAGAAAATTTTTATTTAATTTTTTAAGGGTATGAATGGCGCTGGTAAAAGTACAACATTTAAAATTATAACTGGCGAAATCGAGTCGAATCAAGGTGAAGTATTAGTCAATGGTTTTAGCATTAAATCTGAAAATATGAAAGCAAGACAAAATCTAGGCTATTGTCCTCAATTTGATCGATTAATCGAGTATTTAACAGTTAAAGAAACCCTTGTATTTTTTGCTAAAATACGTGGTATTGAACCCGAAATGAGCTTAAAATTAGCAATGGACATGCTTTCAATTTTTCAATTAAACGAATATAAAAACACGTTTGTTCAGAATTTAAGCGGTGGCAACAAAAGAAAAGTTAGTTGTGCTATTGCTTTTATTGGTAAGCCTAGTGTTGTAATTCTAGATGAGCCCTCAACGGGTATGGACCCAGGTGCAAGAAAATTTATGTGGAATATAATTAAAAAAGCACGTGATACTGGTATGACTATAATTCTAAGTAGTCATAGCATGGAAGAATGTGAAGCCCTTTGTGATAAACTCGGTATAATGCTTAATGGTCAATTACAATGTTTAGGAACTATACCAGAGATTAAATCAAAGTATGGTGATGGTTATAGACTTTTAATTAAATGTCATCATAGTGATCATTTGGACTTGGATATACTGCGTATAGAAAATTTTATAAAATTAAATTTTCCAAATGCATATTTAGAAGATCGTCAATATGAGACTTTATTTTTTATAATTAAATCCGAATTTAAGGAAAAGCAAAATTTGTCTAAAATGTTTTCAACAATCGAAGAGAATAAAGAGTATTTAAATGTTGAGTCTTATTTTATATCGCAAACAACATTGGAACAAGTCTTCATGTCATTTGCTAATAAATCACAAAATGTTATTAATTCAATAAATAAAACAGTATTGAACGATTCGAAATCGATTGATTTATTCGATTTGAAAAAAACTAAAAAATCTAATTTTAATATTAATAATAAAATTAAACTTTTATCGTATAAAAATTTCGGTTTTACCGATTCGCATAGTTATATTTTTTAGATTCTTTTCTCAATTTTTGTTATGTGTTTTTTTTTTAAATTAATAAAATTTATTTGTTTTTTAATTTTAATGTTAGATACTCAAAAAATTCCATTTAATTATCATAAGCCGACTATAAATTCTTATACTACCGTATCCTCTTGCCTAGGACTCTAAGAAAAATGGTGAGAGTCAAGTTCTTTACTATTAGAGTAGATCCCATCGATTACATGCTATAACAATTTTTAGAATTTTTATTGGAAAACAATTTGACTCTTGGGTTTTTTCAGTACCTTTTCCATTAGAGTAAAAAATTTAATTAAAAATTAATTTCATTATAAGCTCTAAATTTTAATAATGTTTATTCTAATTAATTTTTTATGTTTATTTTTATTTTAACTTTACTCTAATGGAAAAGGTACTGAAAAAACCCAAGAGTCAAATTGTTTTCCAATAAAAATTCTAAAAATTGTTATAGCATGTAATCGATGGGATCTACTCTAATAGTAAAGAACTTGACTCTCACCATTTTTCTTAGAGTCCTAGGCAAGAGGATACGGTAATTATGCACATCTTGACCATGCTTTATTTCTTGATAAGTCAAATATAAATTCCATTCAGTAGAGGATTTAGGAAACTTGATTGAACATCTAGTCCTAAAAAAAGATTTTTGTCTTACCTCTCCCAAATCGTTATTAATGCTTTCTCAGCTTAAGCAAATGGTTTTTAAACATTTAAAAAACATTTAAATTGATGAATTTCTCGTTTTACTTCTTGAATTTTTTAATCAACTTTTCCTCTTAAATAAAATTTCAAAAAATTTTGATACGGCGAAAATTCGATTTTAAAAAATTATTCAAAAAAAGAATAATGACATTAATAATATCAGAAAAATTTCTATATTCAACTAGTAGTACCCGTTGCTACGCTGCCGGATTCTAATATTAGTAAATTTTGTATTAATAAATAAACAGTTTATCGATGGCTACAAATCTGAAACCTTCACCGTCAATAATTAGTCGGTTTTAGATCTGCGCCAGCTCTACAAAATTTAGAACATAATATTTTTCAACATTTAAAATGACCGCCTTGAGCTTTAATACTCTCAGCCACACGTTTTGGCATAGATTCACTCATGTTCTTTACTAATTCATTAGAAATTTTCAAACATTCATTAAAAAGAAAGCTTTTAAATGCTCTACTGACTTATCGTCGTATTGACCATATTATGGTCAATATATTACCATAAATTCTCTATTTTATTTATATTTTGTTCTTTGCACCATTTGAACCTTTTAAACCGGTCCAAAGCAGTCATAAGAGGATTTTTTATAGCAGTATATGACTTTTTATTTTTTTCAAAACCTTTTTTATTTACTTACACCCACATTTGGTAACTTAGCATTAAAGTCAGATGATAGCTGTCTATAGCTTATTGTAGGATTGATTCTGACCTTTCTAAAAATATAAGACTCATCTCAACTGGTAAGCTTTCGGGTCTCTCAGACCTTTGGAATTCTTTGGTCATGTAGGTCAATTCATAATTAAACTTAGTTGGAAATACACATTTTCCCAATACTTCTAATAGATCAACTATTTCTATATGAGATTTTGTCTTTTCTCTCAAAAGTCCAATTTTTAACCATCTTTAAGCCTCAGAAACTTTTTTTTTGCTCATTTTTATGGAAAATCAGCAGTATGGTACAGCTCAATAAAACCAACGATTTTAATAACTAAAAATAATAAATCATGAAACACAAAGTGCAAGTAAACAATAAAAAAGACGTTAAAAACTTTGTATGACAAATAAAAATGGGAAGGTTTGTCAAGGTGTGGTAAAATTTTTGGAAAAATATTAATGTTCTAAACTTTGTAGACTAATTTTTTTTATTATATTTTATCTGAGTATTTTTTAAAAGAGTTCTAGAGTGTTCAGAAATTTTTTTTTTGGACAATTTTGATATTAAAAGAAAACTAAAAGATAATCCTTAAGATCATGTAGTTAGTATTCCAAAAAATCGCTTTTTTTTCAGATTTTCATTTCTTAAAAATTTTTTGAATAATTTTTTGAGATATTCGAAATTTTCCAGACATACTGTATTTACGCATTGTATCAATCTAAGGTTCGAAAAAGTAACAAAATTGGTAGACCATCGGCCCAATATATCGAAAAAATATCAAAATTTTTAACAAATGATAATAGAGCGAAGTTAACGACAGCCGAAAAAACAAAGTATGCCATCGTAAAAGAAAGTTGGAGCAAATTGATTACCGACCCTAAAAGCCCGGCCGATGATGATGATGATGATGATTTTCCCGAGACGCGTTTTATCAAATCATTAATTCATTTTTTTTTTTGAAAAAAAATTTGAAAATGTATAAAGTGAATAAACATAAAGGTCAAGAGGTAAAAAATATTGATGAGTTTATTTCAGAAATAGAAGAAAAAAATATACATAACTAAAATTATCAGGGTCTGTCACAATATGCAAGTTTAAAAAAAAATTTATGCTAGTTCAATAAATATGCAACTTTAATTTTAAAAAGTGTTGCAGATTATGATAGAATTTCAAAAGTTTTTTCAGTGGTAATTTTTTTTGTTTCAAAGTTACCGCTATTAATAAAAAAAGACAAAAAAATTAAATTATTAGATTAGACAGATAATTTTTCTCACATGCAGTCTATTAAGAGGGGGTGTTTGAGAGTAGTCAATTCACTCTTAAATATAAAACTGGCCAAAATATGCATCAAATATGCGATCCTGAGAATTATTATTTTTTTTTATTTTTTCCAATTAATTTCGCGTTAATAAAAAAATGACCTTAACTTTTTATAATCAAATATTTCTATTATTTAAAATTAAGCATATTTTAATTTTTAATTATTTTTTTAAAATTGAATAGAAAAGGCATAATATTTTCCGCAACCATAAAAAAAAATGGAAACAAATATAAAAAATTGTTTTCCAAATACAATTAATTTTAAAATAAATATAAAAAATATGAAATAAATACAATGTATTTTATTTCAACTAAAGAAAATGATTAATCAATCATAGAATATTTTTTTCCAAATAATAAGTGTTGTGATTCAATAATGTTTATTTATTAATTTATTTAATTTATTTAAATGCTTATTTATACTCAATTACTAGTATACTGGTGGCCCGTACCATGCAGCGCGACGTAATATGACGTAATATTACGTCATGTTACTCGTTGTGACACACCCGTCTCATCACGTCTCACTGCGTATCGGACGCAAGGTGACGTCATATTACGTAATGCGACGTAAAATGACGTTACATGACGTCAAGTTACTCTGAAAGCAACATTTCGTAACATAATGTCACAAGACGTAATATTACGCACTATTACGTAATATTACACAAAATTACACAATGTTACGGTTATCTGTTACGTAATGTTACGTAACATTACGTCATGTTACGATGAAAGACGTAATTAATTTTTTTTAGTGCAAAAAAACTGGTTTTGAAAAAAAATCGCGTAACATTCCGTAACATAACGTAACATTATGTTCTTTGTGTAATCCTGCGTAACATTGAGTAACTTACCGTCACAGAAAGTAACTTCGCGTAACAATTAGTAAATTAAGTATAGAAAATTTTTTTATTTAAAAAATTATCTTTTTTTAAGTAAAACAGAGAAAAGATCCGTATACGGGTTACAAGCATTTAGTATGTTGTTAAGAAATTGGTTAGATTATTAATATTTCATCATTAAGTAACTTGTTTTTAGATAGATTTACATGATTAACTCAAGGTTTGAAGCATATTGGGATTCCCTGTACGGGTCTTTTCTCTGTTTTACTTAAAAAAAGATAATTTTTTAAATAAAAAAATTTTCTATACTTAATTTACTAATTGTTACGCAAAGTTACTTTCTGTGACGGTAAGTTACTCAATGTTACGCAGGATAACCGTAACATTGTGTAATTTTGTGTAATATCAAAATTAAAGTTATTATTAATATTAGTGAAACTGTTTACAATTTTATCTAAATTTTTATACAAACTTAATTTGAATTGTTTTAAATCTGTATAAAAATCTAGAATATTTAAATTATTAATTATTGCTCCTAATTTATTTCGAAACATCAAACAACCAAACTTTGTACTTGAAAAATTTGGAAGAACTCTGGTGGTTTTATTACTTCTTAAATTAAAGTGAATATTATTTAACTCAGTTAAGCTAATTTCTTCTTTTAATTCTTCAGGGGCTTGTTCTTCACTGCAGATTTTCGCAGTAAAAACAAGAATACGGGAAATTAACCTATGATGAAAAGAACTGAGACCATACGGTTCTACAATTTTTTGAATTGTCTCATTCGGAAGACCTTCTAAATCAAGTTTAAATAGTCTAAAAAGTGTAAAATAGTATAATTTACAAATCTTTTTGACAAGATTTTTATTTACATATAAAAGTAGGGAAACACAATAGTCAAAACATGGTAAAATAAAGGCTTTAAAAAAAAGAAGTTTCACATCAAAAGGAAGATAAAAAATCCTTTTAATTGAGTAGAGTCTCCTATTAATGGCTAAGCATTGTTGACTAATAAATGCATTAAAATTAAGTTTTGAATCTAATGTTACTCGAAGGAGTAATGTTTAAATAATTTATAAATAAAATAATTTTTTTATTCATATAGTGACGCAAATCATAAACTGTAGTCCTACTTATAAATTTCGAAGCTAACTACGTCCATCTGACGTCACCTTACTCAATGAATTGTATTTTTAAATTAAATCTAATAAGTTTCTCTACAACTTTACGGAACCATTTTTTTTTAAATGTTTATTATCTGAGATTAAAATTCAAAAATAATTAAAAAATGATAGCTAAGTAACTACGGTTTATGGTTTATGGTTTATGGTTTATGAAATTTTTTAGAGTCTATTAGAGGTAAATTTGAGCATTAGACTTAAAAACGTATAATAGAAAAAAAGTTCATAAATACAATCATATGATTATGATTAATACGGAAATATGAAATATTATGTTCTCTTGACTCATAACTGTGCCTTATTTAATCAACATCGTCGTTTGTATATATCAAAAAATTTCCTTTAGTCAAATTGAATCGATCTTTTTTATTTTTTAATTTTTAGTTTGCAAAAATACTTTTTGTCTTTAAAAAGGAACGGAATATGTCTTTTAAAAAATAAATTTTGTAAAGTATAATATCTGATTGAAATTTTATAAATATTGATTAGATTAGAATAATCTGTGTTTATTTCAAGCTAAAATATGTTTAAAAAAAAAATTATTTATGTTTGAAATGGCAAAATTATTGTGTGAGTAAAATACAGAGCCAATAGAAAAATAGAAATGCTAAGAAATAAGAAAAAAATAAAATAAAATTAATTCTGTATCTTAGATATCAATTCTAATAGATAATTTATCAAATTATTTTTCAACACCTTGCCTTAATTTGTAAATTAACCTTTAAATTTATGGCGTTTGTAATCGAACTTTGACTAACTTTAAAGATAATGTAACGATCGATTTTCATTTTTAATTGTTCGTTTGTTAATCCTTTTGATCCTAATGGTTCATTGTCTTTGATATTTACTTCCGAATAATTTTTAGTATTTTTCTGTAATTTTGCTTTCGTTACCATAACTTCTGACTTTTCAATGCTTTGTATATCACTTTTTGATAAACACTTCTTTAGTCTAATGTTTGAATTTTAAATTTCTTTATGTTCTGAATCATTTACTTTATAACTTTTATTTTTAATTTCAACTTGATTATTGTTAAATTTTTCATTATCGTTAACCTTTTTTTCGTTTGATCTAATATTACTATTTCTTTCCGTATAACTAATTTTTACTTTCTTCAAATGGCCTTTTCTTATTAAACCGATTATTGTTTTGCACCCAGCTCTTAGATTTGATTATAATTTCATTATTTAATATTATACTACATTTTTCTCTTTCAAATAGTATTTTATAACCCTTAATTGACAATCTACCGATAGAAATCAAATTAACACATAAATCTGGTACAAACAAAACATTTATGATTTTAATAGTTTTAAATCAAATATTAGATTTTATTTTAGCTTCCCTATACCCATTCCTTTTAGCTCTCTCCCATATTCAACTCTAACTTTATAATTATAAGGTTAAAAATCTTGAAACATGCTTTTGATACAACAAAGATGATTAGTTGCACCTGAATCAAGCAACCAAATATTTTTCGTATCGTTTCTAAAGGAACTTTGCGTATGAAAAATATAATCTTCGTTTTCGCTTTCTTTAATATTTGCATTTGTAGACGTCTTCCAACTTATTTCTTTTGAATTGCCGGCCTTACAGTCACTTGCATAGTTTCCCATATTATCACACTTCATATTTTTTATTTTTAAAATACTTTTTTTTATTCAATTTTTCACCTTTTGAATAAAATGCTTTAACGTCTTCATTATCTCATTGAAGTGAATTTTTTTCAATTCGTCTTTTCTCTTCAATTATAAAAGAATTTATAATTTCATCTAAATCAATATCATCAGCATTTATAGTAAGACATTGAACAAAATTTTCATATTCTCTTATCAATCCTTGCATTATAGTCATCGCTATATCCTAATCTGTCATTTTATGACCTTCAATTTCTTCTCGAAAGTTTTGAATTCTGTTCATAAAATCCTCAACTGATTCATTATCGTCTTGTCTAGCATTTAAAATACGTTTGCTTAAACACATGATGTTTTGAATATTCTTATTCTTAAATCTACTTATAAGACTTATTTCATATTTCATGAGCCGTCTTTCTTGTCAGTCTTCTCAATATCTTATCCTCTATCGATGTCATCAATATCATTTTAGCCTTCTCATCTCAAGTTTTTTCAGGGTGAATCCGATTCAAAATCTTCTTTGATGGCTTCACTCCATTAAGTCGCATTAAGTACTATATTTTTTACAAAGTACAAATTGATTATAATTATTCGCATTATTAAATTTCATTTATGCATACAAATGCGAATTTTGTTTCGACATTTTTTCACATTACAAAAACGTAACGTCCTTTTAACATTTCAAACGCGATTTTGACGTAATAAAAAATCGCGTTTATATGCATAAATGAAATTTAATAATGCGAATAATTATAATCAATAGAAAGGTGAATCTTTCATAATATTAAAATTAAGTTTTATTTTGAATAATAAAATGTACAGCCCATTTCATTGTTCATATTAAACGCTACAGAATCCAGAAATATGGAGTATATGAATATTTTACTGATGAGTTAATTATTTTGTTAATTATTAGAAGAAAACAAACAGGTATCATAAGTGTCTTGTTAGTTATCTTGTCTAAACCTGGGACACCTTTCACTCTGTCGCTTTTAAGAATATTCTTGATTTTGTCAAATGTAGAAGGTTCAAATTCAATTGAATCATATTTAAATAAAGATTAACTCTGATTTATTACTTCTGTTTTGAAAGCTTCGTCAAAACTTAGGTCGTCTTGATTAGAAAATGTTGTTAACAGACTCTCAGCGATAATTATTACATTTCAGATAATTATTTAGGGTCACTAATAGATTCCGAATTATGAACGATCTTCGGTATTTATTAGTTTCGGGTAACTCACTCCGATCAATTTGCCTAAGCTTCTTCCATTGTTTCCCATCTGATACTTACGATAAATAAAAATCAAAATATTCTCAACTTTAAATGGCAAGTTTTTTTTTCAATTTGATTTTTTGATGCACAATTTTACTCAAAAAAGGCCAGAGAATGGCAGGTTTGCTGTTAATAAATTTTGTTGCAAACCAAGCCTCAATTAATCCATTACTTAAATTTGGAGATCAAAGATGTTTATATTTTTTTGTTTTATTAAATTTTAAACTTTATCGATAAAACCTTTGATTTACGCTAACATTGCTTAACTATGTGAGTGTAAATAATTTGTACTTGTCTTCTAAAAAAGTAAAAAAACAAAAATTCGAATTTTTTCTTACCAAATATATAGTGAAAAAATGCCTAAATTTAGGTAGAATAAAAAAGGAATGATATCTTTAAACTCCGAATTTTATTTATTGGCCAGTTTTTTATTTAAGAGTGAATTGTCTACCCTCAAACACCCCCTCTTAATAGACTGCATGTGAGAAAAATTATCTGTTTAATCTAATAATTTAATTTTTTTGTCTTTTTTTTATCTAAAATGTTCTTTATTGATTTTTGATCTATAATTTTGTTTTTTTTTTATATAATCACATATAAAATAATGCTTAAAAAATGATTAAAAAAAATTTTATGAATGAAAAAATTTAATTTTTTTAAAAGTTTTCTATTATGTATTTATCTATGTTGTTTAATTTAATGGTTTCTCGCACCATTAAGAAGTTTAATAACATTGGCATAGACCTATACATATGTTATTCCTGCCGAAACCGAAACCAAAGTTTGTCATTAACATTTGATTCTTTAAACTTTTTATCCCTTCTTCTATCAAAATAGCATTGAATCATATTTTCGTTAAGTCCTTTTTCGAACATAATTCTTAATATAACACCACATCCTTTCAATTGGAATTAATTTACAACATACTTTTCTCCTCACTATTCTTTCATCAAAAAAGACTAAATTATGATCCCAGAGCCCATTAAATTAAACAAAATAGATAAATATATGTCGTAAGAAATAAGCAAAGTAATTAATTTAACTAAAAAAATGAAAAATATAGTGATTTTATTTAAATTACCTAACAAGCTAATGACCATAAAGTCGCGTTTTATGAACTTATTCAAAAACAGATAGGCAACTCCAGGAAGGTTTACAGAAGAGACGAGATTGAGCATAAAATTGAGACGATTTTACGCGAAAAACTTAACCCAAATACAAAAAATTCTCAATCTTACTACTGGTTAGGACGATATAAAGTAATGGGAAAAGGTGGAATAAACCGCCTTATCAGATAAAATATGTTTGTGCGTATGAAAACCTATTTGACGAAATAGATTTACATCATAAACAAGTTGGTCACGGTGGCATTGACAAAACATTTACAGTCAACCCTCTTTAATCCGAACTTCGATATTCCGGAAATCCTCGATTATCCGAATAATTTTTTCGAAAAAAATCTGCACTTTTCAATGGAAAAAATACTTCGTAATCCGAATTTTCGTTAATCCGTACATAATTTTGGTGAAAATTTTTTGTTCGGATTAAGGAGGTTTGACTGTATTGAGTAAAAAATTCGTTATTAGTTACATTCAGCTTTGTTATGGTTGTCAACAAAAAAATGTAAAATCTGGCAGCAAAAAGGTTGTTGTTAAACCAATCGTATCAGATGGATTTATGCATCGAGGACAGCTCGATTTGATAGATTTTCAGTCAATGCCAGACGGACCATATAAATTTATAATGCATTATCAAGACCATCATAATAAACTTTCGCATTTGTGTTCACTGTGTTCTAAAGAAGCAAGATAAGTTGCGTTAAAATTAGTCGAGTTTTTTACATTTATTGGTGCACCTTGTATACTCCAAATAGACAATGGACGAGAATTCGTAGCAAGAATTATACGAGAGTTAAAATTAATTTGCACCCCATACTTGCTACATTTGGAATGGAAATGAACTTTGGTATTGGTAGCTCAGCAGTTCCATAAGATCTTTTGTCAAGTTTATCAACAGAAGAAGAACTATAAAAAGTAAAAAAAAAAAAAAAACACTATTATAATTACTAATAATTTATTCAATTAGATTTTAGAAAAAAATTCACCTGAAAGTATACAGGTAATATTTAATAATTAAAGGTAAATTATTTCTCAATTTTTGACAACTAATTTACATAATTGAAGGTTTTACAAGAAATTCAAGAAATAGAAAATTTGTTAATAAATCCGAGTAAATCAGTAGTAGTAGTAGTAGTAGTAGTAGTAGTAGTAGTAGTGTAGCTCCTTGTTGTAGTAAAAGTTTGGAAAACGTATTTAACCAATTAAAAATGGAAGATGAAGAATGTGAGGATTGTGAAGATGATGAGGAAGAGTCTGATGAATTAAGCGAGCAAGAAATCGATGAAATCATTTTAGATTTAATTGATTCAAATATATTTAATAAAGTATTTCGAGAGATCATAAGTGTTGCTATTGATTTTTTTTCCAAAGAATTAATCGGTAGAACTAAAAATAAATGTGGTCAAAAAAAAAGAAAAGAACCTGAACAATGTATGGAAAGTGATGATTTAGTAATGGAAATTTTATCTAAAGTTAAGAAGCAAAGGTGGGGGATACGGTACAAGTATCGGTTCCAGGTGTGGACAGAGGTCCAGCTGATCCTGTAAATATTTTGGCTTATATCTTGAAAATAAATGAACATGGCCTATACCGACTCGCTACAAAGCATGGTATAATATCTGGTTGGCATACTCGTAACTATTTTCAAATTTGTAAGCAAAAATTGATTAAGTTTGAGTCCTTAAATCTGACTAAAGAGGGTTCTCTAAGAGAGTTAAATGGTCTACATTCGATTTCTGGAGGACAAGGGTTTTTGTAATGTAATTGTATATCAAAATGCCAAAAGAATTGTACATGCAAAAAGAATTGAGCGTACTGTAACTCTATATGCCATAGAGATAAAAACAGTAAGGCATGTTTAAATAGAGCTTAAAATTTAATTTTTTTTTCAAAATCAATTGACATGATTTCTCATTTGTTATATTTTGTTATTTTACAATAAATCAATTTTGTATAAATGACTTTTATTTAATTAAAATTAATACTTTTAAGTTAAATTGACCGTTCAAGTGATCGTTCTACTAAAATAAAGATAGAGAAGCAGAGCTTTATATATGCGAGTAACGAGCCGTTAGAGATTCTATGTCTTAGAAACATGGGTGAGTGTAAATAAAGTTTATTTACATTAGGGAGTAATAACAGAATTAAAGACCAGAAATTAGGCAGCATCTAATTGTATTTTTTTTTCAATAAAATATTTTGAAAAGAAGCTATATAATAATTACCAAATTACTTTAGGTGTCAATATGCTTACACACAAAAATCTAAAACTCAAAAAAGTTACAGTGAAAGATACTTGATAATGAAAGATCTAGATCGATTAACTGAAAAAAATTTAGAAATGAATTATTGTAGCAACTAAAGTGGCATGTCACTATATATTTAAAAATCAGTTTTTTTAGATTTTTTTTCTCAAAAATGTTAAATTTTTTTAAACGTCCATTTTTTTTTAATTAAACACAACTTTTCAAAATTTCAAAAGTAGAAGCTGTATTAGGATAATGGAAAAGTTACTGAAGGCATGGCCATACCCTTACTAAAATTTCTAATTCCAAGTATTACATGCTACTCGAACATATCGACTATAATTTTTTTTTCTTTTTATTTGGTTGAAACTTTTTGGAAGCCCGAATTTTAATTTAAAAAAACTTCTAATAATCGGTTTTTTCTTTTTAAAAAAAAAACACTTAGAAAACAATAAAAAATACCGTTTTTTTTTTACTAAAAAAAAGATAATAATTTAAAAAAATAACGAATTTTTTCAGGTTTTTAAAAAACACTTCTAAAATTTTTGAATTTTTTGGTAATCCCGTATTTACCTTTTTTTCTAGTATTTTTTGCCATAATTCAACCATTTACATTTACAGTTTTTTTTTCTTTTTTATTTTTCTCGGGAATAGAGTGGACTTGAATTCGATCCTTTGAATTGGCTTGGTCAGCTAATTAATCAAATTCCAAGTCCCCCATTCAAAGACACGATTCATTGGGCTATCCGTTATGGACTATAAATTTTAAAGCTAAAAATAAAGTATTATTTTTATATATTATCACTCTGGTTATGTAATTAGATTTAGAACAAAAAAAAATTAATTCACTGTTAACTGAATTTATTTTAATAACAATAAACAGTTAATTGATTTATTTGAAGCTAATTGATTGTTTTAATATTTCTTAAAGGAGTGTGCCGGATTTCTTATATAAATCGGCCTTTTAATGACGCCAAACAAGTAGCGTTTAGATATTTTGTAAATAAGTTAATAATACTTGAGTAAATAATCTATTTTAATATTTTTACGCTACTTGCTTGGCTTGGCCAATTTCTACCAGGCTAAACTTTAATCTTTCTTAATAGATAATTCACTTTTACTCAAATTTTTAAATAGGTAATTAAATTTTTATAATTTATTTTATCTTCAAAAATTATAAAAGCTTTAAAAAAATTACATCCGAGCAAGAAAATGTATTTTTGCAGCTAATCAAAAGAACAACCAATTTTTTATTGAATTTTAGGCCATTTTTCTATTGAAATCCGGCGCCGTCCTTTTTTTATTATAACAATAATAACAAAGAAATTATAATAGAATAAAAAATAGTTCTTTCTTTTTTAAACAAACTATCAATTAGTTTAAAAAAAAAAGGCAGTCGGAAACGACTTTAGAAGAATTCGTCCAATGAAATTCTTGGCTTTCGGAGCCAATCATTTTAGTTTATTTCGATCGAACGAAAAATCGTTCAGCATTCTCGAATTTTCTTATGTGTACATCTGGTTATTAGCTCGTCACGATACTCGTTCCTCGCACTAAAAAAATATATTTTTTTAGTTAAATATTGATCATTTTAGTTAAATTAATCATTTTGCTTATTTCCTACGACATATATAATAGAAAACTTTAAAAAAATTAAATTTCTTAAATAAATCAAAAATCAAAATAGAACATTTTAGGGGAAAAATTATGGAGAATTTGATTTTTTTTATTTGAGTCCGATCGGGATTAATTTACAAGAATTATATTAAAAATAAACTGTAAAAACAAAAAAAAATCGAAAAAATCAAATATTTTGGTCAAAAAATTTTTTTCATAGCTGCAAAAAAATTAGTTGGATAATGGTAAAATCTATATTCTGTATGTTTTTCATAAAATTATTTGCACTCGTTCATTAAATATTCGAATTAATGCGATAAACTTTAAAATCACATTTAAAGATATAGATAAAAAATTTTTAACATAATTTTTCAACCAAAAATTTTCTTTTTTAAAAGGAAACATGTTTATCAAAAGAAAAGTCGAAAAATAATTAGTCGATTTTAGATCTGCGCCAACTCTACAAAATTTAGAACATTCATTATTTTTCAACATTTAAAATGAGCACATTTAACCTTTAGCTTTAATACACTTAGCAACAGTTTTGGCATCGATTCAATCATGTTATTTGCTACATCACTAGGAACTTTCAACCATTCATCAAAAAGAACTCTTTTTAAATGCTCAACTGAGGTTATCTTTGTATTGAACATTTTATTTATGGTCAATATATGACCATAAATTCTCTATTGGATTAAGATCAGGTGATCTAAGGCACCAAGGGAGGATCGATATTTGTTTTTCTTGAAACCAGTTTCGAACGGAATGATAAGTATGTGAACTATCCCGATCTTGTTGAAAAATCCATTCTTGTTTCTGATCAAAAAAAAGTGCTTTTCGAGGATCTCCATATACACAAACTGATTTATTTAAATATGTACACAAATTCCTTGAATACATAGTGAAACATCCAGTACCTTGATGATTAATACATCCCCAAATTCCAACCGAACCTCCACCCCAGGACTTAAATCTTAACAATTAATCTTATTAAATCTTAATAAATACATAAACATCTTTCAATCCAATACCGTTCCTCAAC
>NTPY01000876.1:48859-59687 GCA_002922825.1 Brachionus calyciflorus
TTGCAAACTCTAATTTTTAACAATTGCATGAATTTTTTAAATTTATTATTTTTAAATTCCGTACTTTAATGTTTAAAAAAAAAATTCCGTGTCCGGATTTTAGTATTTCAAAAAAATTCAGTCCGGGTCCGGATTTTAGATAGGTAAAATTCCGTGTCCGACTGTCCGTGTCCGGATTTTAGGGATAACCTTTATTATTGCTGTTCAGTTTTTTATTTTATTACAAAGTAGTAGTGTTTAGTAGTAGTCAACACAGAAATTTATTAAGTGAATTTGAAAATTTCTAAAGTAAGTGTTGTTTAAGATAATCTCTTTTTTTCTAAGCCAAATATCTCATTCGACGAGTCTTGACACCTCTATTATTTTATTTAGCTTATGTTTTTTAAATTTTAATAATTGAAAAACTGGGGGACGTTGAACTGATAGACACAGAGCCACTCATCCGAGATACTTAATGACTGCGAACTCGATTCTTAGACTACGACTTGGCTAGGAACCCCGAAACCAAGCGATACTTAACTTCGTCTTCTGACTAATTTATAATAAATCAGAAGTATCTGATACAAAGGGTTTTTTTTGTTAGAAAAAAAGTAAAAAGTAATGATGTAATCTAACGCAATATCGCGTACTAATACATATTCATTCCTGGATTTGGATTTTAGAGATTAAAACATCAAAATAAAAAAAAACTGACAAAAAAATTTAACATTCTATGTGTTAAAACTAAAAATTTAGTACAAAGAAGGATTTTGTATAAGGACGCAATTTTACGTCAGATAACGTCATTTCTAGATTTTAAGACGAGCCTTATTTTTCTAATGAAATTATCTAATGATAGACTTAAATTACCTACATTCTAAAAAAATCGACTCGAATAGTTTTTTGTTACTCTGGACCTTGTTACGAGAATGCGAAATAAACATATTCTTATGGAAATTATTACGTAAATCTTCTAACATTATTAAAATCATAACTGGTGAAATGTGTGATTAAAAAGTGTTTAATCAACCATTAACTTTTTTCGATTAGAAAAAAAAAAATATTTTCTCTGTTTATAAAGGATCAAAACTTTAAATTGAAAGATTTCTCAAAATTCACAAAAAGAATTTTAAAAAAATGGAGTCAATCTAAGGGAGAAAAACCTAAAAGTCTCAAGCAGATTTTGATTCAATTCATTTTAAATACATTCAATCACTAATTTCTTTTTAGCTTCTTTTAGACATTCAGCTATAATAAAAATTTCTATTCGAATATGCATTTTTTTTAAATTTTACTGTGATTTTTATAAAAATTGATATTATTTTAAGAAAATAATTTTCTCACAAACATTAATATCTTGACCAGAATACAGTGATTCAGTCCACAAAAAGCTTTTACCATAATACTAAAACGATATTTTTTTACCAAATCCTAAAATTTTTGCCATTCCTTATTTTACGTAAAAAAACAAATATCAATTCACAACTGTAAAAAGCGGATATGCTTTTTATGCGATGACTTAAAAAAATTTTCTTTTTCTTATGTAATTTCCAGTTTTAACATAAACTAAAATATTTGAAAAGTTCTGATCCACATTAATCTGAACTGTTAGCCACAATAACATAACTGTTTCCAACAGCGACAACTTCCCGCCACAAAAATCAATTTTATCAAGAAAAAATCTTTTTCAACTATTTTTTTTCACAACTTCTCCAATAATACAGCACTTGCTTCAAAAAAAAGGCGTGAGCGTTACCGTGAGCAAAATTTAATATTTTAGAATGAAAATTTACCATATTTGTAATGTTATTTTTTATTTTTTGAAAAAAGAAAGCTCAAAAAAATCAAACTCTTACAAATTTTATAATTTAAGCAGAAACTACTAATAAATATCACAGATTAACTTACGCTAATGGTAACGGTAACGCTCACGCCTTTTTTTCAAAGCAAGTGATTTATCCTTAAACCTTCAAAAAAGCCAAATCTTAAAACATCTTTTCGCTGGCCACCTTTTTGTATTTAAAACAAGGTTGATTTATCCATGAAAAAAGACAATAAAGACTGATCAAAATTTGCAAGAACTCGAATTTAATTTAAAAATTCTTCAAAAAAAATTGTGTGTTGAAGCTTATCAGATTTTCTTTTTTTTGACCACTGTTCAGCATTAACATTACATTGTTAATTTTTTTATCCAAATTTTTGTTCAAAAACAAATTTTAGATAACTATAGTGGTAAAAAGAAGGAACTGGTTTGCTTTATAAAATTTCCACTTGATTAATTTAGTATTATGAATTAACGCGCTTCAAGTGTATCCACAAAGACGTTTTTTCTTCTAAGTATACAGAATATAAAGTCAGACATCGATTATGTAAACTTTCAAGGAAAACAATAAAAACTTCACAAAATTGAGGTCTCGTTTTTGTAACGAGATCGCTCAACTCTTCTTTCTGTTGTTAACTTATTTGAAACATTTTCTATTTTATTGTTTGAAAAATTAAAAGATGACACAATGGAGATAAATTTGCAATAAAAATTAAAAAATTAACTTTAAAAAATCGAAACTTCACAAAATTAAGGTTTAGAAAATCGAAATTTTTATACATACAAAGTATTTCTAGAATTTCCGTTCTCTAAAATGAGTTTATAAAATCGAAAGTACACAAAATAGTGGTTTAAAAAATCGAATTCTGCCTTCCTAATAGTTAACTTTAGATAAAATAATTTTTTTGAAATAATTAAAATTTTCAAAAAAATTTTTTTTTTAAAAAAGTGTTCTAAAATTAATTTTATATTGAAATTTAATTTTTTTCAAATTCCGACATTTGTAAAATACATTATTTTGATTCATGACGATTTTGCTAAAAATAATGATTGTATACAAATTCTGAATTCAGATTCATATTCCTTGACCAAAATTAACTATTGGTTTTGGAGAGATTGTTGTGTTTTCTTGAAAAAAAAATGTTCTTTTCATTTTTTCTTTACAGGGGTGTTTCAGGGATAGTAATCGGCACATATAGAACATATAAATAACATAGACTCACGCTTTAGAAATATTATATCCTTAATACCATTAAGACTTGTAAGTGACGAATAAATCTATTATGTTCCCTTTATATGTCTAAAGTGTGACAATTTAAGAGATTGTGTCTGGGATGTTACTTAACGTGACTTTGTATGACAAAGTGTGACTACAAAAAAAGACTAAGCGTGACTTCACAGAAATATTAGATCAGCAGTTTTTTTTATAAATTATCGATTCTGTATACAAAATCAAAATTTAAGTTTTAAGATGAAAAAATAAATTTTTATCCTTATTTTATTTATTTCAGCCTCATAGGCAATAAAAAAAAATTTAAAAAGCTATAAAAGTGTTCCTCATTTAGCAAATTTAATTTTCAAGAAGACAATATATTAAAAGGAATTTTCATCGAAGGAAAAATAGTTTTTAAAATGTTTTGGCTGCTTAAAAATTTTATCTAAAAACTTAAAATTTTATTATGCTTTTGTATACAGAATCGATAATTTATAAAACCGTGACGTGAATCGATAATTTAACTGCTGATCTAATATTTCTGTGAAGTCACGCTTAGTCTTTTTTTGTAGTCACACTTTGTCATACAAAGTCACGTTAAGTAACATCCCAGACACAATCTCTTAAATTGTCACACTTTAGACATATAAAGGGAACATAATAGATTTATTCGTCACTTACAAGTCTTAATGGTATTAAGGATATAATATTTCTAAAGCGTGAGTCTATGTTATTTATATGTTCTAGTTATATGTGTCGATTACTATCCCTCAAGCACCTCTGTATAATAGTCTATCATAGAGAAAAAATGAAAAGAACAAAAAGTTGAAAAAAAGCCAACTAAATTTTATCAATATATTATTATATTTTGAATATTAAGGATATAAATAAATTCCAAATTAAATCAGGCTTAAGTACAGAAAGACGGTCGATTTTTAAAAAGTTGATAAAAACTCAATTAATCTGAAAAACTTTCTTTTCTTAAAATATAAAATAAATTCTTTGTAAGGCAGCTAAGAAAAATGAAGCGAAGCGACTTTACCTTGTTAATTAAGAAAATTTTTTTACCAAAAAAAAAATATTTTTGGCCTTTTTTACAGCTAAATTACACTTAATTCGTCGACTTTTACTTTGATTAAAAGTCTAAAAAAACTTTCAAAACGCTCTTAAATCATTAATTATATTATTATCGATCTTTTTATTGATAACTTTTGATGATCAAAAAACTCATTTAACCTCGAGCTTTTTCCTACAAATTGATACCTATTTTGAAAAAATTGATATCTTTGTTTCCAAAAAAAACACGGGACGACCAAACTTTGGGAGGCAAATTCAATAGGGTTTTTTTTCAAAAAAAACTAATGGTAAGAGTTAGTTCAAAAACTATTTCTAATTGTTTTTTACACCTCGAACCGATTTGTCTCTTCATCAAAAAAGAGAAATAATATTTTTTCATAAAGAAAATCCAAAAATTAGTCAAGTTCATTTCAGTAATAAATATCAAGTTAATATTGGAAGTTCTACTATCCATGACATTTATATACTAGAGTCTCAATTATGTAAACTCGGGAATATACGAGATGTTGAATCAAAACGTTTAACAAAGGGTCGTTTTCCTTTAATAGAAGATTGTTTAAAACTCTGGATAAACGATATAACAGCTCATGGAATTAGTATTAGTGACGAAATGGTACGTGAACAAGCGAAAATTTTTGGTGAGCGTTTGGGATATGGGCTGGAAATTAAGTATTCAAGTGGCTGGGTTGAAAAGTTTAAAAAACTTCATGGTCTTTCTTCGTACAGACCATGTGGTGAAAGCGCAAGTGTTGATATGCAAGTTATTAGAAATGAAATTGACGTGCTAAGAGCTGTTGTGGAAAAGTATGAATTAAGAAATGTTTTCAATTTAGACGAAACAGCTTTATTTTATCGCCTCCAACCAAACAGAACACTTGCCTCAAAAGCACTAAATGATACTCGTACAAGTAAAGATAGATTTTCAGTGGCTGTTTGCTCAAATGCTGATGGATCAGATAAAAGACGATTGGTTGTAAATTTGATCCATCGACTATTGTTGAGTATTACTCAAATGCCAAAGCATGGATGACGAGTAAAATCTTTAATATTTGGTTAACTGGTTTTAATAAAAAAATGAGAAATGAAAACCGAGAAATTTTTTTTAATGCTTGATCGCATCAAGTCAAAAGGTTGAAGGCGAGAATTCAAATGTTAAAGTTCATTATCTTCCACCAAATACAGCTTATATGTTGCAACCGATGGATGCTGGTATTATCAAGACATTAAAAAGTTATTATAAAAATAATCTAGTCAAGCACTTGTTGAGCAAAATTGAAGTAGAAAACCAGTTAATTTTGCCTAATATCAAAGAAGCTATCATAATGCTTCAATCTGCATGGTCAAGAGTTAGTTCAAAAACTATTTCTAATTGTTTTTTACATTGCCAATATTTTTCTAATAACAAAGAAAATAGAAGTAATGATTTGGTGACTGAGCAAGCCAACACAAAATATGAGTTGAAAACAAATATGGAAAAATTCAATTCAATTGTTAATGTGACAAAGTCAGATGTAATTTCTGTAGAAGAATTTTTGGATTGTGATGATTTGTTGCCTACTGGTGAAAAATTAAGTGTAGACGATATAGTTCAGCTAGTAAAAGATGATAAAGGATCAAAAGAAGATGAGAACGATGTTGTTGATGTAAATAATAATGAAGAAAGAGAAATTAATCACAAGGATGCATTATTAAGTTTGACTAATTTAGAGTCTTTTTTGTCTAATTCAAGTTCATTTACCACTAAAGATGTTGATCTTCTTAACCATTTAAAAGAACTTATTCAAGATATAAATGAACAAAACAAAAAACAAAAAATTATTATTGACTATTTTAAAGTTGTTTAATTTATCTTTTTATATTTTTTTCCCAATTCTTTGATTAATTTTCTTCATAAATTAATCATAAATAAACTCGTTTTTTATAAATAAAATTTTTTAAAAATTTTTCTTTTCATAAATCCGACAATTTAACAAATATTTCTGATTCTGGATTATCGCATGTCCGACAATTTCGATAATCCGACAAAATATCAAATCCTAAAGTGGTCGGATTAACGAGGGAAGACTGTATCCTTTAGAGTAAATATTCACGGTCTGCCTGATCTAGGACGAACTTGTTATGATTTTGATTAATTGTACCGATCAATTTATCTTTTTATTCACGATAAAGCTCTTTTCAAATACTTTTAGAAAGTTTTCAACGTTTTTCCTTGTTGCATCATCGTTACAGCTTTGATTTTGTCCTCAAGGGTAACTGATGGGCGATTTTTGAATTCTAAAGGCATTTTCTAACTTATGATTTTATTCAAATCGACTGATTTTTTTTTGTGGAGTTATCTTTAAGTTTTGTTAGCATATATACAAAAATTCATAAGGATTGGTTGAGAATTTAAGAAAAAGGAGAGTAAGGTTAACGTTTTTCTCTAAGTTTTTCACAAAAATTTTTTTCAAAAAAAAGGAGCATTTTTTTTCCACTCATGCAGAGATTTATTTGAATTAATTAATTAGGAAGTGTTGGCTTATTCAAAAGCTGATAAGAACAGTTTTTCATTAAAAAAAAAATAATTCCAAAAAGTTCATCCATTCGAAAATGACAACTTTTTAAATTCAAAATTAAGAAAAATTTAATACTTTTCTCTATTGTTTTCACAATGCTGTATAATACAGTACAAATTAAAACTAACTTGTACGCATTTTGTTCTTCAACTCTTTCCAACTCTTCCTCAACTCTTCCTTTCCTCTTCCTCTGAAGACAATATTTAAAAACTAATATTTTTTAACGTGTTTTTTTGAAACCTTTCCTTTCTCAGGAAAGGAAAGGAAAAAGAGAAGAGGAAGAGTCGAAGAAAAGTCGAGGAAGAGGAAAGGAAAAGAAACGTACAAGTTAGTTTTAATTTGTACTGTAAGTCACATTGACACTCACTCACAAATACTTTTAGATATTTGCGGCAGTTATGGTACCAAAAGAAGTTAAAATTTAACCCAAGGCTTATATCATAATATTTTTCAACCTCTATTTTCGTCTAAATTTTATCTTAATGGCTCAATTCTCGAAGAAAAAGGTTACTATTGAAAATTATGCTTTCAATTTCTTTAAAAATTTCGATTTTAATGGCTATTTATTTGTTTCAAAAAAGAATGATTGTGGGTAGGAGTATTAATAGTACTTTTTTTTGCGGGCATACAATTTTTTATGCAGTGCGAAAGGAACAAGAGGCTTTTGCAATTACTTTTTATTCATTGACCAGTTTCGGTTTAAGCAATATTTATAAAATTAATCGGTTCAGTCAACTCTCTTTAATCCGAACAACAAAAATTCGCTTAAATTTTGTTCGATTAATCAAATAATTTGGAATAAGTAGTTTTTCCATTGAAAAGTACAGGTTTTTTTGAATAAAATGATTCGGATAATCGAGCATTCCGGAATAAAGAAATTCGGATTAAAAGGGTTGACTGTATTCATTAAGTTTCATTTTTTGGCCTTGAATTCTTAAGAAAAGTGGTTAACGCCAAAAAATGACTATATAGGCACAAATAAATTTTAATTATAAATATGAATTGATAATTATTGCTTAAATAACAAAAATTTTAACCGCTATTTTTAGCTCTTTTGTAATATTTAAATTATTTTAGAATTTTTTTGACGCTTTTTTGAAAGCTTGCTTAAATAAGGACAACTTGTGTTCACCTAAATTTAAAACTATTAACCTAAACTGTTCACCTAAAAACTTAAAATCGACAATTTCTGAGAGGAAGGCGATGAAAAAAGTTAAGAAAAAAATATTAAAAACCGAACTGAATATTCAAAAAGGAATGCTTCTATGTCTAATTAAATTTAAAAAAAATAATTATCTTCTGTTAATATGTTTCTAAATAAGCTTATATTTAAAATTATTAAAATTTTCGCCTCAGAATTGGTCAAATTTTAAAGTCAAACTTGAACTTTATAAACTTAATTTTATAAAGTTAAACATAGACTTTCCTTTGGTAAAAAGGATTTTTCAAAGTCAAACTTTTATTAGAGTTTTGTGATTTCCCTTTTTTAAAAATTGTTCACCTAAAATTAAATTTGTTAAACTAAATTTTAAAAACCAAATCAGATTTAATTTTAGTTTAAAATTTCTTTTTGTTTAATATTTCAAAAATATATATTTCTTGTAAGACTGGTCAGAATTCAAATGCATAACTTTGCCAATTCTCCATCCACCATTACCATCAAGATGCCAAGATAGTCTCAGTGGATTTTCAATATCAATATTATCTGCCAAGTCTTGACTGATTTTATAAGCTGGCGAAAATCCAAAACAGTAAGGTGAAGTCCTATACCAATAAGCAGATCCAACATAAACTGGCTTATTTAATTCCGTAGGCGTTAAAACACTTCGACATATTGCACATGAAACAACATCAAGAATTGTTGAATTTACCAAACCACCTCCAACACATAAAATTGAATTAATATTACATTGATTTTTAATATTATCTAATTCTAGTGATGTAGTAGCATGTGAATAAAACTGATCATAAATTAATGTAAATCCAAGACTAATTAAATTATTCAAATAGTAATTTGTTCTTAGACCTGGGTAATCTACTTTAAAAAAAAAATTCAAAAAAATTCAAAATTAAATTGTAAAAAAAAATCAAACCTAAATTTTTTTTATACCAAAATGTTCCATCCAAAATTAAATCAGCGATCGTAAGTGAATTAAAGAGATTACAATTGGTTATTTTGTATTGAACAAAGAAGCAATTCTCATTTTTCGAACATAAGCTTAAGCAATAAAATTTATTTCGAATCAAAAAACTTTCAATTATTTTAGTCTCAAAATAAAATTGCAAATTTTCACTAATTGATTTTATTTTACCGAATGAAGAATCTTAGTAATGATTATCAATTAATTTATATGCTTTATTAAAATTGGATGCTTTATGAAATTTAAATCTTACCGAAATTTACTTGACCGTCAATTGAAAAAACAAGTATTAAGAAAATCAAGACTTTCAACATATTTAGGAAAATTATATAGATTTTTGAATTTATTTCGATTTGGGTTCGTTTGGGAACAGAAAATTTTTAGCTGCATATTTAATTTAAAAAAAAAGACACCACAAAAACGTGTTTGATGAAAAGTTTTATGATGTAAACTATGTTATTTAATGTTTATTTTTACAGTTAATATTTTTATTAATAATGAAAATTTGATTGAATTTGATTAATTTTAAAAACTATCAAATTTATAACTTTTTTTTAGACTGAAAATTTTCTCAAAAAAAAAAAGCTTATAAATATTAAATAATCTCCAGAAAAAGAAATTCTTTTGTAAAAAAAAATTTGATCTTAAGGAAAAATTGCGAAGAAATTTTAAAAAGAGTGACAACACAGTCCTTAAAATCAGTTATATTATTACTAATTTTTTTATATTGTACTTTTAAAATATCTGTGATTTTTGCAAATATTGTGATGTTCTTTGTGATATAAGGAAATAAGAGCTACATAGAGCTATATTAATCTAGCCACATTTTTTACTCACAACATTAAAAAATTGTATGTAAAATTTTAATAGAACAAAAAAAAGAAAAAAAAACAACTTCTACTTTTAATATTTTGAATATGACTTATGAATTTTTCTTATTTTGACTTATTTATAATTTAAAAATTATTCCCATTAAAAAAATAAATGTATTTTTCCCACCCACTAGCATACATGCATCAGCTTCTCAGTTGATGTGCTTAGCTAAGTGTAACAGAATTTTGGCAAAAACTTGGTTCACTAGTTGATTTTCCAAAAGATAGTGGATCCGGTATATTTATTTAAATTTATTTTTTTAATATTTTGAAAATTAAAATCTTTTATAAACAAGGAACAACGAATGACGGTAACACGGCAATGAGTCATAAATTATTTTCAGCTATAACGGGTGCGAAAGAAGGACTCATTTATCACCTTTTTAACATTTTATGCTTTTTGTGAAATCAACTTAAGCTTTCGACCTAGATTATTTTAAAAAGTATTGTGAAGATACTTATAATCTTTATATCAAAGAGTACGTTTGGTTCTATATGCCGGTTTCAACGCGCAAATTATTAGTTCATTCGTCTCAAATAATCCCAAACTATGACTTACCTATTGTTTTTTTTCAGAAGAAGCTTTAGAAGCAAGAAATAAAGATAATAAATATATTAGGCTATTCCAAACACGAAAATTTAATAGTGTTACAACCATGACTGATCAATTTAATAGATTGCTAGTGACATCGGACCCTATTATATCAACAATTTGCAGATCATTCAATCGTTCAAAAAAAAAGGATTAAAATTTCCAACAGATGCTGCCAAATTAATTAAAAACTATAATTTAAAAGAAGAAATTTCTTAATCGGAAGATTAAGAAGAGAGTGAAATCGACTTTTATGATGATAATTAAGAAATAAATTTGAAAGGATTTTTTTTTAAATTTTTATATTTGATTAAAAATAATAAAATGTCGTGATTTGAGACCAAGAAATGATCCTATCAAAAAGTTTTTCAAAATTTGAAATCTACGACTAAAATTGACCCTAATAACATGGTTTTTTTTTTAATTTGATTCATAAATAATTACGGCAAAAATCGAAGTTTTTTTTTTAGCTTAAACGATTTTATTGTAAAACTTTTTGCAGACGATACCACGTTAGGGATCCAATCAAAATAAAATGCTTCAAAATAAAATCAATTAAAAAAGCAGATCAACTTTT
>NTPY01000876.1:61511-79504 GCA_002922825.1 Brachionus calyciflorus
TTTTAGTAATTTATTGAAAACTGAAAAAAATGCCTAAAAAACGTAACATTTTTTGCCATTTTTTATTTAAACGCATTTTGACGCGAAATAATACGCGTTTTTTTTTCGGGTGGTGTAGTTTTAATCGCATTGATATAAATTGGAGTAAAACGAAGGTTATGTTTGTAACTAATAAGAGATATATAAATCTCCCAGAATCAATCAACATTGAAAATGAACAAGTTGAAGTGGTTAACAATTTCAGGTTATTAGGTGTTTCGATTGACAATAAACTAAATTTTTTGAAACATGTTGGAGATTTAAAAATACTTATAAACAAAAGACTCTACTCAATCTATAGGCTTTTCTACCTGTCCTTTGAAGTAAAACTCCAATTTTTAAAAACCTTTATTCTACCGTACATCGACTATTGTTTGTCACTCATAATCTACTTTCCAAAATATACGATTCAAAAGCTATCGAATTACTACAACTATTGTCTATACAAATTATTAAAATTCAACGATAATATTAAGTTAGCCGAGGACTAATCTTCTTAATAATAAGCTGAACAATTTAAACCTTGATTGTTTTCAGCACCGTGTAATTAAGAGACTGGCTATTTTTGTACACAAAATGAAAAACAACAATTTAGCACCATCTGGTTTGAAAGATTGCTTCGTCTTTAACCACGAAAAACAGAACAAATACAAACTGAGAAATAGTTTTCAAATTAGTATCCCAAGCAAAGGTTTTTTGAATGACAAAATAGAAGATACATAAAGCTACTTCTTTTCAAAGTTTATCAATAATCTGATAATGAATGACCTATGTATTGATTTTCAATTTTTCAAGCAAAGATTACTCAATAATATAAACATTTATTTTAATAAATTCTATGTGTTATTTCCTAAATTTGACTTACATTACAAATTGTTTAAAAAAAAAGATACTTTTTTCGCTTGTGAAAAAAAGGGTAGTGAATAAAGTAGAATTACTATCATTTTAGGATTAATTTTTTTTTAGGATTTATTTTTTTTTTGATTTTTCAGAAAAATATTAAAATATGATTTTATCAATTTAGGATTTTTGAAATAATATCAAAATATGATTTTTATTTTTTGTGACTAATTAAAATGAGATTAATTAAAATATATGATTATCTAAATAATTGTATAAAAAGTTAAACAAAGGCAAATATTATCTAAAACTCAATATTTTACCACGGTATATCTATCGAGATGATACGGTATGATTTTTCTAATGCTCAATTAAATTAAAATTCTTTATTAGAAATTACAAATTAATATAATAAATTTACCTAACACTTATGGTTACGGTAATGCTCACGTCTTTAATTTGAAGCAAGTGCTGTATATTCTAAAATTAATGACTATGGATATTCATAAAATTTCATTTTTTGACCTTAAATTCTGATGAATCTATAAAGTGATTTCATTTCAACACAAACAAATTTTAATTTTTATAAAAAATGGATGGATAGGATATTTTTGGTTTGAATTTACTTTTTGGTTTCAAAAGAAAAAAAATAATTTTATACTCTTAATTTGAATTATTTTTCAATCGATTATGTATTATCAAGTATTTATTTGATTTACCGGTATTCTTATTTTTAACCACAAGTCACTAGGGGTGTTTATTTAAATTTTACAAATGGGACTGTTTCAATTTTATGTTTTTTTAATTAAAAGTTAAAATCTTAAAATGATTGAATCATATTTTTAATTAATCCTAAAATGATAAAATCCCTAAATTTAAAATCATAAATTGATAAAATCCCATTTTGATAGAATCATTTTGAAAAAAAAATCCTAATAAAAATTAATCTCAAAATGATAATATACCAATAAAGTAGTATCAGTACAGCTTGATATACTTTCGATGAAATTAATTAGGTTTCATGTTAAGTATTTACATAATTACATGCCAAATAAAATCTCGCAGCTTTTTTTTTATTCATAGTTCAATAAAGCATATTTTTTATCTTATACAACCTCAGACTATTCAAAAATTGTTTGACTTCTTCAATTAGAAGAACTAAAGAAATTTTGCAATTTTTTTAATTAATTAATTTAAAAATCCAAACGTTATTTAGAGATTTTTAGACAGCATAGTATCATTTTTAAATATAGCGAAACGAGGCTTAATGGTGAACTAAAAATAAAGTATTGTGCCAACATGATTTTACTTTAAACAAATATAAATTCTTATATAAATTATCAATTTTTCTTGTTGAAAATCCATTTAATATCACTTTTTGTTTTTATAAATTAAAATTCAATTGAATAAATTTAATTATCAAATATTTTATTTGGACCTTTTGGATCAATAAAATTTAATCTAAAAAGCATTTGAAAGTCAGATGAAAGTAAATACAAAAAAAAGTTTAAAAAAATTTTCAATTTTAAAAAATTCAAAAGAAAAAGTAAGTTAGAGCAAGAACAAAAGAAATAGAAAAAACTAAGACTCGGTTTCTTTTATTGTATACCCTCTTTAAAATGACTTATAAATCAAAAGTTTAGACTAAAGCACTTACTTAACTTGAAAAATGCACCTTTTTTTAAAATTTTTTTCTCTCAAATTTTAACATAAAAATTATGAAATAAATTTTCATAATAAAAACAAAACATGTGATTCATTTGTTACTTAAAATAAATTTCTTGCTTGGCGTTTCGACTAAGAATTCAAAGATTAAGTGTTTGCTTTTTGACTGTGTGTTGAAACTACAAGAGAGAAGAAGAAAAAGAAAAAAGAAGAGAAAAGGTTTGTATTAGCTAATAATATCAAGATCGTAAAAAAAATTTTTTTTTAATTTTAACAGTGTTATAATAACGTTACACAGCAATATATATTTTTATACAACCGAAGTTTTTTCTCTTTTATTTTCTTTCTCGTTTCAATCTGTATCTCATAATAAGAGTCCTTTTATATTCTAATAAAAATGCTAACAAACAAAGGAAATAGCTTTGAAACTCTTCTGTTTTTTTTTTTTGCTTCTTTCGATACTAAATTTTTATTTTTGTTAAATCTTATTAAATAATAAAATTTTGTTTGAAACTAAAATGTGTGAAGATTCTCTTAAGATGGCCACGGAACATAATGAATCTGAAGAGGAAAATCAATATGACAACGATTACTTTGAAGAGTCTACAAGTTTGCTTAGAAATTCGACCAATTCTCAGACAATAGAACATAGAGAAAATTCTGGTATATCTTGGTATTTTGCTGTTTTTCTTATAGTCAATGCAGCTCTTGGTGCCGGATTGTTAAATTTTGCCAAAGCTTTTCATAATGCGGGTGGCATTTACATCTCAACCATTTTTCATTTAGTAATTTTTCAAATTTTTTTTTTAAATAAAGCCATTAAAAGACCTTGACTAATAAACTTATGCTAAGGTATTGTTAATAATTATAGTGGGCGCGTTAGTTATTTTAGCCTATTGTACAGACAAGAAACAATCGGCTAATTTTCAAGATGTAGTCTATGGTATGTGCGGTAAAAAATGGCAAACTATTAATTCATTTTGTATTATATTGTACATGTTTGGGTGTTGTATTACTTTTTTTATAATAATTGGCGATCAATTGGATCAAAGTAATTATTTAACATTCAAAAAAAAAAAATTTTTAATTTTTTAGAGTTTTCAAACTTTGAACTTTACCCAAAAAATTCAAAAAAAAAATTTAATTTTTTTTTAAAGTAATTAGTTGTTTATATGGTGAAAGTTCCTTATCAAATTGGTATTTTAGTCGAAAGTTTACAATATCTTTGACGTCAATTTTATTCATATTACCACTATGTTATCCAAGACGAATAGATTTTTTGACATACCCAAGTACTTTAGCAGTTATTGCAATTATTTATGTAGTTATACTAATACCAATTAAATATGCTAAATTAAACACTGAAAATGTACATGTTCGAACTGAGCCTGAGCATTGGATGGATATATTTACTGTATTGCCAGTTATTTGTTTTGGTTATCAGTGTCACGTAAATGCAGTGCCAATTTATGCTTGTTTAAAACGAAAAAATTTATCTGAATTTTCCAAGTCAATTTTTGTGTCAATTTTAATTGTTTTTTCAGCGTATACAATTACAGCTACATTTGGTTATATGACATTTGGTGATAAAATTGACGATGATTTGTTAAAGTCTTACGACTCTAAAGATGTCTCTGTTCTAATTGCTATTATTATGTATTTGATAAAGACTTATACTTCTTATCCACTTAATTTGTTTTGTGCTCGTACAGCTATTGAGGGTCTTTGGATTGAAATGAAACAATTAGATTCCTATTCAGTACAACGCTTTGAAAAATTTCGACGAGTTTTAATTGTTACTATTTGGTTTTTTTTGTCATTATTTATTGCTTTATTTATTCCGAATATTACAATTGTTATACATTATCTTGGTGCTTTAGCTGGAACTTTTATGTTCATATTTCCTGGTAAGTCTAACATTAAAAAAAGATTTTTAGGGAGCTCTTGGAAAAATTTTCATTACAAGCTAAATGTTGTAAAATTAAAGAGAAGTTTCTATAAAAATTAATTTAAGATGCCATACCATTTTTAAACATGTGTCATTATCTAATGATGCGATGAATTCACCATATTTTACGAAAAAAAAGGTAATTTTAAAATTGGTGTTTATGGTAATTTACCCATAATTTACAAATGGGAGGAAAAAAAATTTCTAAAAATATTTTTTAGATCGATTAATTTTTTAAGAAAAAAGAGATCGAATTTTATGGAAAGAGTGTTATTTTAGACAAAAAATTATTTTAAACATCAATTATCGCTAAATAACCATAAATACCAATATTTAACCAAAAATTACGATTGTTAGATTAATGTTTTTTTTTTAGGGTATTATAAAAAACGTTAATCTAACAATACGTAAAATATGGTGAATTAATAGCGGGACTGTATGTGTTTGGAATTGTTTTTAAAAATTGTTTAAGCTACATTGTAAATTTTTTAAGGTGGAAATTCGCTTTTATGAGAAAGTGGGAAAAAAAAAGATTAAAAATTCACATTTAGGGTGCTTTACTTTTTTATTCATTAAATCTGCGGTATAAAATCCGAGTTTACGGTTTAGAATTTTTTTTTAGACAAAAAGTTGACTCATGGGTTTTTCAAGAGTCTTTTCCATTAGAATTAAGATTAAATAAATAAGAGTAAACATAATTGAAATTTATTTTTTCATTTCGATCTTAGTTCTGGAAAACTTACTTACACAAAAAACGCAGAAGTTAACTTGTTGTACAACAAAAAAATTCTAAAAAATGTTGCTCCCATTTTTCTTAATATTTTTTAATGTGTTTAAAAAAGGATTGGCTCTTTAAAAATTCAGTGTTTGCAAGTAATTGCGCACCCGAAGGAAATAAAACACGCAAGGACACTGTTTAAACGGCGTTTAAATATGAATGTTTTATTAATAGAAAAAACGCTTTAAAAAATGTGAAAAAAACACATTAAGCGGCAAAATATTTTGCGCAATAAATATGCTTTTTTAACATTTTCAAGCGATTTTTCAATAAAAAAAATGTCAAAAAAATTGATTTTTGTTTTTAGAATCTGTTTTTTTAAAAAAAAAAAAAACACTTTTAAAACACCAAAAAACGCCTTTTTTTTTTCTATAAATAAAGATTAAAATTCGAAGTAAAAACGCGATTTTTGATGAAGTTTTTTTTTAAAAAAAAAACACTTTTAAATGCCAATTTTTACCTTTTTTCTAGTGTTTTTTTTTCGCCATAAAACACCAAAGAAGCAGACAAAAAGCAGCGTTTAAACGACGTCTTATGAGTGTTTTTTTCCTGTTTTATTTTCATCGGGATTTAAATTAAATTGAAAGATGAGCAGAAATTTTAAATTTGTCGAAAAATGTTTCGAATTTGCTTAAACGTTGAAAAATTTCGAAAAATCTGAGCCGTTCTTAAACATTTATTGAACTTATTTTGTTCAATTGAATTTTTTCTAAATTTTTAGTTAAATTTGTTTTGTTTATTTAAGGCCTTTGCTTGATGTTTTATGCATTGAATAAAGACAATAATGTTGTAGAAAGTATAAATAATGAATCCATGAGTCGCCGTAAACAAAATTTACTATTATTAATTGCCATTTTTTACATAACAATAGGTACATTTATAATTGGCTTAGTCGTAACTCAATCATTCCTTTCCGATATTAATTATTAAAACCATAAAAATGTTAAACGTTCGACTTTAATTTAAAAAAACAAAAAATTTAATTGAATTTATAGTTTGTGGAAAAATAATGTTTTTATTATTCATGTGTTTATTATTAATGGGTGTTAAAGAAGGAATTATTTTTTAGGACTTAAATTTTTTTGGACATACTTTTTTTTTTTCTAATTTAATAAAATTTTTTTAATTTTGTATTTTTTATTTTTTTAGTTGAACTAAATGTTAGCTTGAGTCTGTTCAAGACTTATTATTATTATTATGATCGCATGCAAATTAAAATATTTTAATTTTTTTTACAACTTGCAATGTGTTTTTCAATTCTCTCTTTATTATTAATTTTGAAAATAATTTGAATTTAAAAAATAATTTTTGAAAAAATGAAAAATCGACCTCCAATACAAGGTAAAAAATTCGCTGATATTCTCAGCCGTTTCCGCAATGATGTAATGGAATTTAGTGAGAAATTTGGCGGTGTTCAAAAAACGGATAAGAATTTCAAGCCGCAAATATCACGTAAAGAAAAGCGTAAAATGGAGCGTAAGTTAAAACACGCTAAAAAATTGGCTTTTAGTCGTAAAGAAAAAGCGCCAACTTTAGACGATATAATTGTGTCTGAGTCCAAGGGTAAAAAAAGTAAAAAACTAGTTAAACCAGTCGTGGAAAAGTCTTTTGAAGTAGAAAAACCAATCGAGAAACCAGTTAAAAAAGAGGCTATTAAGGAGGAGAATTTGAATACTGTTCAAAAAATTGAGAATAGAGTTAAAAAAGAGAAGAAAGAAAAACAAAAGTATCTTGATTCGTATCAACATACGCTAAAAGAAAAACTTGTTAAAGACAATGAGGAGGATGAAAAAGAGATTCGCAAATTGGAAAAGTTATTACATATTAAAAAGGATAGTAAAAAGTATAAGCAAGTGTTTTACGATGAGGGTTTTTCGGATTTATTGGATTTTTGCGATGAGGAAAAGAGACAAGAAATGATCAAAAATGAAAGTAAGTGATTCATATTCAATTTAATAAAATCATCTCTCTAGAGATAGGCGAGGGTTTGGTTAAATGAAAAAAAAGAACTGCAGTTCAAAGTGAATGAAGTTTCAAGGAATTGCAGCTCCTGTTGTAAAAATGATTTTTTTTTAATTTGAGAATTTTTGCATTGGAAATTCAACAAAATCGATAATTCGAAATTTACTTATCATTTTGAAAAACCTCACTTATTCTTGTACAGAAAAACTTACTCTGCAAAGTCAATAGGTTTGTGTCTTACCGTAAAATTAAAAATCGCTCTTTTGAAGGATGAAATCATACTAAACAAAAATGAATTCCATGGACTTTAGTGTTGTCTATTTGATAATAACAAAATTTTTTTTTCTGCAAAAAATTCACAATATTTTGTGGTAGAAAAAAGCCTAAAATATTCAAAAAATTTGTTTAAATATTAAAATTACAGTAAAAATTGGGAAAAGTTTTAAGAGGAAAATTTTTTTCCCAAAAAGTCGCTCCCTAGCTTGGTTAATTTAAGTATGAGGAATTCAACGCAAAAGGAATTTTTCATCTATCTTGTTTCCTTGAGGAGCCTTAGCTTTTTGAAGTCATAAAGACAGTAATTTTTAAAAAATTGAGTATTTTACTGCTGAAAATATTCAGCATGTATCCAAAAAAAGCTCTAACTAAACTTGAGTCGCTGAACACGAAATTTAAAAAAAAAAATTGGTCCAAAATGTTATTCTTGTAGAGCTTGACACATGGTAAGATTTTTTTTGCAATCACCTTGGTTGACCCTCATAATCAAAAATAGGCTATTGGTTTTGTCTAAAAAAGCGAGTTCAAATTATGATCTCGGCAACCTTAAAAAAGAAAGGAAAAAATACTGTGATAAAGAGATTATATTTAAAAAATACTATACAAAAATTTTCATTCATAATTTTATCTCGCAAATTGAGGGGTCATAAAATTCTCATTTTTGATAAGATTAGTGGGGATATTAACTTGAGCAAGCTTAAATATTAAACCAGTGTTCAAAAACTGTTGTCTGAAACCGCTTCAAAAAACTTCTGACATAAAGTGAAGTCTCGAAACCTGTTTTTTTGGTTAAAGCTTTTGCGAAACAGTTTAAGAGCCTGTAAAAAAAAGTGACTACTAAGCTTTGGCTTAAGCCGTAGACGTTTCGATGCGGTTTCAGAGCTACTTTAGCCAGGCGCCGAAACCTGTTGACTTAAAAATCTCATTTTTTCTCTTTTTATTTTCAATATAATTGGAATTACTTTTGACCTTAATTAATTTTTTTTAAAAGTGAACGCTTGGCTATCGGAAAAAGATGTGAATCCCGATGAATCTGTAGCCAAAAAGCAAAAAAGAGAAAAGATTGATGAACTAAATAAAAGACTTAATGACGACGAATCAGACAATTCAGATCAATCCGAAATCGAAACTGAAGAAGAAGAAGAGGGTTCAGACAATGATGAAAAACAAGACGATTTTTTCATTCACTCAAATTCCAAACAAGCCAAGAAGAAAGTAAAATTCTCTAAAGCTGAAGAGGAATTAGAAGAATCAGACGAATCTGGATCACCATTAGTAAGCGATGAAGACCGTACACCATTAGGCAGTGACAATGAGGACAATGAAGAAATTAATAATGAACAAGACGACGACGAGGAATCTAATTTTTCCGATCAAGAATCAAACGAAGAAGAAGAACATGAAAGTGAAGACTTAAGCGAAGAGGAAATGCTCCAAGATTCGGAAGACGATGATTTAATACCATCGAAAAAATCCAAAAAAGAACCTGAATTAAAAGAAGACATCTATGGTCGTCTAGTCGACAAACAAGGCAATGTAATCAAGACCGAAAAATACATACCACCAGCACAACGTTTAAAAAATCTCATAGAAAATTCCACAAACGAAAATGCCATAAAACTCCAACGTCTACAAAAACAAATAAACGGTCTATTCAACCGTCTCAGTACATCAAACATAATATCCATTTTAAATCAAATAGTCCAATTGGTCTATTCGAATCAATACACTCGATATGACATAATGGAGACCATTTACAATTTAATAGACTCTTCATTAATCAAATCCGCTTGTATGACTCCAATAAGGCTAATCATAGAACACGCTGCTTTATTATCAGCGTTAACAACAAGCGTTGGAGTGGAACTAGGTGCCAATTTACTCCAACGCTTGTGTCAAAAATTAAATCAAAATATTCAAGATTTAACTTTTTATAATCTTGAAAATAAAACATTTGACAATTTAATTCTATTCCTATGCAATTTATACCACTTTAAATTGTTTTCATCGAATTTATTAATCGATTTATTAAATGATAATTTAATAGAATCGATTAAGAATGATGAAAAACTAGAGAAATTAGTCGATTTAGTTCTAATTATTTTGAAAAGTGTCGGGTTTAGTTTGAGAAAAGACGCACCAATCGAATTAAAAGACTTAATTATTAAATTACAGAGTAAAGTAAATGCTTTAAAAAGCTCGACTTCTAGTTCAGATGAGATTAATAATAGACTTAAATTTATGCTCGAGAGTATTAATGCTATTAAGAATAATGACATACGTCGTTTGGACTCGTATGATCAAGCGCCAATTGATTTAATTAAGAAACAAATGAAAAATTCGTTTAAAGAAGATCAAATTTTGTTGAATATTACATATAAGGATTTGATTAATGTCGAACAAAGGGGTAGATGGTGGATAGTGGGTTCAGCATGGAATAATCGAGAGGAGAATGAGGTTAAAAGAGATGTTAAAAAAGAGAAAATTATAACAGAAGGAGTTTACAGTGAGAAAATATTACAATTGGCCAAAGAGCAACGTATGAATACGGATATAAGAAAATCAATTTTTTGTATAATTGTCTCGGCTGAGGATTATACAGATGCATTTATAAAATTAGTTAAACTTTCACTTAAAAAACAACAAGAAAGAGAAATTGTCTATGTGATTGTACACTGTGCTTTAAATGAGAAAAAATACAATCCCTATTATTCTTATTTGATGCAGAAATTTTGTGAATATGATCGTCGTTTTAAAATGACACTTCAATTTCATACATGGGATAAATTTAAGTTGTTAAGTGAAATGACTAAACAGCAAATAAATAATTTTGCATTGATGTATGCACATTTAATATCAAATAGTGCTATGACGTTAAGTGTACTTAAGAATGTTGAATTTGGTGAAATGAATAAATGTTTGTTGCAATTTTTGAAAGAGTTTTTTGAGAATTTGTTCAATAAGAATAATCATGAGAAAATTCAAGAGATTTTTGTGAAGATTTGTACAATTAAAAAATTGTATCAGCTTCGAAATGCATTAAAGTAAGTTTCAAGAAAATGAAAAATAAAAATTTTTTAAAATTAATTTTTTTTTAATGAACAAAAGGTTGTTTTTTTGTCATTTTATGCTTACTGATAAAGGTAAAACAATTGAATTGGATGAAAAACTCAAAGAAAAAATTGAATTTGCTGAAAAAATTTTAAATTTAAATTCTGATTAATTTTAAAAAAATAATAAAAGAATTTATTCAGAATTTGAATTTGATTGTTCACCTATTACGTGAACAATTGTTCACATAAGACATTAGACCCCATATAAATTGTTTTCATATTTTGTTATTGAAACGAAATGAAAATAGAGGGAATGACAATTTGAAAATATTATCATTTATGACATCAAAATATTTAATAAAACATTTAAAAACAATTCCAAATTAGCAGAGTTATAATATAAAACCTGTCTTTCTAATTATCATCCTTTTTTTTTTTTGAACATCTGGCCCCATAAACATCAATTATTTTTCGATTTGAGCTAGTAATAACAAATGGCTCAACAAGAGGTCATTTTTTATGTTTATTTTTTTCACTAAAAAGTTTTCGCTTAATCATATTATTTGAACTCTTTTGACAATAACAATATGTACCGTCAGCAATAATAGCAAGTTGATGATCATTCAAATCAAAAAGTTCCTTTATTATAAAGGTGTTTTCTTCCAACCATTGATCTCTTGATAAACGCTTTGCTCCAGGAAAATCTGTATTAAAATTGCTTTCCGCACTTGAGTGCAAATATTGCTTACACTTTGTTTCAGATAAAATCAGAGATTTTAGTTCATTAAATATAAAAAAAGTTCTTTTTTAAAGCCTGCTGTTTAAAAGCATTATTTTCGGTAACCGTCGAAAAATTAGTAAACTTGTTAAAAATAGATAACTTTTGATTATCACTAGTTTTAAAACCTTCTAAACCGTTTTGTTTTTATTAAGATTATATTAATCGTATTTTATATTTGATGATGTTGTAGGTTTTACATCATCAATATTAGTATTTGACGTGGACGCCGGTTTTAACTACCCTGATCAAATAAAAATTTAATGAAATTTGTATAAAATAATAACAGTAATTTAGAAAATTCACAGGAACTCCCAGGTCAAAGGAACTCCAAGGTCACAGAAGCCCCCAGATCACAGAAAAGTCTTACTTGTTGAATAATCGAATAAAATCTAGGGGTAAAAAGTCTAGAAAAGGAAATAATCGTATAATCGAATAATAGTTAGTGGTAAAATGTCTAGAAAAGGGAATAATTGGTATGAGTTAAAAGGCTTACTTGTTGAATAATCGTATAATCGTATAGTTGGTTTTTAGAAAACTTTGCCCAAAGGTGATGCCAAGAAGATTAAATGCATGAATAAAAAACAATTGGGGAGTTTTACGATATTGACGCGACTTAATATTACCTGTGTTTTAAAAATTATTAATTGAGTGACAATAAAAATGTTTTGATTAATTATTTTCATGTTCAAATTATTTTATTTTTTGTCCAAAAATTTATTTAAAATTAATAATGCTTATTTTTTTATTTTAGTGTCTAGAATTATTAATAAAATGAAAAAAAAATATATAAAAAAAATTTATTGCTTTTCAAGAGCTTTTTTAGCTTTACCTATTTGCCTGCCTTTTTTTTGGGCTCAATGGCTGCTTTAATATAACGAGTTGGAATAGTAATACATCCTTGATTTAGTTTGAGTAGCAATTTTTAAGAGATTTTTTGTGGAAATACTTAAACGTATTTTACTAGCACTAGGTATTAAATGGTTATAATCCAAAACAAATGGCTCATCATCATTATCAGGTATAGCTAAATTACTTTCTATCCATTCTTGCAAATCACCATAACTAAATTTAGTTTTATTTTTGCCTTCATTTAACTCAAGATTTGGTTTTAATGTGTTATGAATGTAATTATTAATCTGCTGTCTAGTTGGTTTAATAAGACCAGGAACATATAAATCATTTATTGACGCTCTTTTCCTTTAGTTTTTTGACGATATTGATGTTTCTTTTGTTGTTTTCAATAAATTAAAAACTCGATTTTCTCAATTTTTTTCACAATAGTGTAATTTTTTTATTCAACTTAAAAAAGTTTAATTTTACAACATTTAATAAACTGAAACAACGTACAAATATAAAAAAAATATTTCAAAAATTTTAATTTATTTTAAAATCTTAATAATTTTGGTTAACTGAAGTTTTTGATCAATTCGCTCGATTCGCTCAATTCAAAACTATGAGACAAATTTATTTTAATATAAAACAATTCAGTACATGTATTTGAAAAAAATTAATTTTTTAATTGCATAAAAATTTTAGAATTTTGAATTGAGCGAATTGATCAAAAACTTCACTTTACCAATAATTTTTCGTATTTCAAACTTTCGAAAAATTTCATCTAATTTATCTGAAAAATTTTTATTTAAAAAATAATAAATAACAATTGTGTATGAACACGAAAATAAATAGAAAATATTGCCAACATCAATAAATACCGAGCAATATTTGACTTGAGACATGCATTCAATTTTTAATATTTTCAAATAGACAGCATATGTGTAAAAGCCCAATTCCAATGATCTAATAATAAGCAAAATAAAACAATTGACAAACACAAAATAGGTTGCTTTAAATTTTGAGTTTTCAATTTTTTTCACTTTATTATCATTTAATAAAAAATTTCGATTTACTTGAATATACGTTTTTAACACTGAATTTAAATCCTGTCTAAATTGAATTAAAAGCAAGAAATCAGTCAAAAAAGTAAGTAAAAAAAGCAAAACTGTATTGATTAAAAAATTCAATGAAAAAAATGTAATTAAGTAAATATTCGGATGTCTAAAATCAATAACCATATCCGTATTCATTGGATCTGATAGATATTCCCAACTTTTAAATGAATTTCTTACTGGATATCCTAAGTAATCCAATTCAGTGTAAGGAAAAAAATACTCATTAACAAAACTATTAAAAATTTTTTCCAAATTAAATAAATTTATCAAAACTATGAGAATTAAAATCAACCATTTTTTTCTACCATTTAAAATTTTATAATTTTTACCATATTTTAATGTCTTATATCTTGTAATTCCAATTAAGACTAATAATATATTGACTATTGTCTTTAAAATACTCCCTAAAAAGTCATAAATAATTATTTCAAAATATTGAACAACAATTAATTTTGACAAATTCAAGCAAAAATCTCCATTTGGTAAAAAACAAAAGTTAAATAAGTGTAGAATATTGATGAGAAAATAAACTAGTGTTAGTTTCGTATTCAAATCCATTAATGAATATAAACTCTCATTAAACTCAAACTTAATTTTTCGAATTATATAATAATTTAAAAAATTTGTTAGTAAACCAAGAGCACATGCTAACGGTGTTAAATAAAAAATTATAAAATTTGCTATAATCCCTATTTCGAACATTAAATACAAATTTGAAAATTTTTTTTTTGGAATTTGAAAATTTTCTTGAATACAATTGTTCAAAAAATTTTCAAAATTACAAAGAGAAAATTTTTTAGGACACAATCGTGAGCCTATTTGATCACCAGCAATCCAAATATATGTACAACTACATAACATTGGATATATAACTAAAAAATGAATTCGGTTATAAGAACGAACATTTTTAAAAATACAAAATTGTTCGTCCGTATAACGATGAGTTAATGCCAGTGTAAAATTTATTGTTTTTTTACTAGAATAAATTTCTAAAGTTTCGAATAAATTTTGATTGTAAAATATAAAATAATCCACATTCAATAAGTTCAAATAGAAATTATTTATATTTAAATCTAATACTGAAAGGGGATCTATTTTATCGAGTATTCCATCAGTACGAAACAATTCGGTGTTTTGAAAAAGGTCCTTATTAAAAAAATCAATACCCAATTTAGTCTTATAGGATAAAACAAAAATCTGCTTGATACTTGAATTAAAACTTTGGTTTACATTTGAGAAACCAATTTGGTTATTGTAAATGAAAACATTTACAAAACCAAAGAATTGTAATTCATTTAAATTTACATCTTTGAAAATTAAGGGACATGTGCTCGTTGAAAATTTAACTGTGTTTGAAAATAAAACAATTTCAACATTTTTAAAAATATTATAATTTCTCATTTCACATGTTTTTAATGAAGTATTATTCGAGTATATTTTTAATGTTGAAAAATAAAAACTTATTTGTGTTATATTTTCATTGAAAATGTTCAAATTTACATCAAAACCTTTTAAATTTGAGAATATAATCGAAATTTCAGTTTGAATAATTGAAGGAAAATTTAAAATTAAATCATTGTTTAACACAATTTTCATTTCAGTATAAAAACGAAATTTATATTCCATTTGTTTTTCGTATAGCAAACATGACGAATTAAATTGAGTGAATTTTTTGAAGAATTGAAAGTTAATTTCATAGTTAACATCACTGGTTTTTCTAACCAAAAGAAATTTTTTCATTAATAAACACTTGGTAGTATTTAAATCCAATAAACTCTCTGGTTTAACAATAATAATACTAGCCACTATTAATTTAAGAAAAATTGCATTTAAAAATATAAGAAATTGCATTTTTTTTCTCAGTCTGACTTAATATTAAAATTATTTTTTGATATAAAAACGTTAAATGACAAAATAAGCGATTTATTATGGATAATAGTCAACTATTATCATCATCAATTTTTTGAAAGAAATTAAAAATGAAAAATGGATTTAACCACTTTAAATTTGATTTTTAAATTCGTCAAAAAATTAATTGGTATTTTTGTCTGAAAAGCAATTTTGTTTTTCATGTGTGTTGTATGAATCAGTTAAGTAAGAGCAGAGTTAAATAAGAATGTGGCTTCATCGAGTGAAATTTTACTTAATTCTTCGCGATTTTTTGAAAAATTAACCCAAGCCATAAATACATGCCAATAAGAGGACGCCCATTAAAATAAAAATTGCTAAAATTATAAAAAATTTTAAAAAATGACATTTTTTATTATTTTAAAATTTTATTTTCGACTGAATGAAATGACTTAATTTATTAATGAGAATATTCCGAACCACGAATTTTTTAAAATGGCAACTTTTTTTTGTTATCAAACTTTTTCTTTTTATGGCCATTAAAAAATATAATTGCCCATAAATGTGCACGTAAGCAGTTACTGATATGATAGAAAGTTATAGAATGCATTGTCCGCATCTCGAAGCTTCTGAAAGAAGTGTCGAACATATGGTATTAATTACTTATTTTAAAGCATCAATTACAGAGCTGATACATAAGGGATAGGTTGGTAGCATATACGGTTATAAAAATTAAAAAGCTAAATTGAATTAAAAACGAAGAAAAAAATGACATTATGTGAAAAATTTTATTTAACTAAAAATTATATTCTAAGGAATTGTTGAAAAAAGTGAGAAAAAATTTTTCAAAAAATAGCTTTCTATTTTTTAACGACACCAGCTCTAATTAAACTCTCAGCCATATCAATAATTGAATCTTCAAAGCTTGTTGGTTTAATTCCTAAAACTTTTGTCATTCTGGTTGTATCTGATCTATTATTTGGATTTGGAGTCGATTCAAATTGAGTGGTCAATTTAAATCCTTGATTGGCATACTTTTTCTTTAGTATATCAAAAGCTTGTTTATTTGATGCCCATCTTGTTTCAATTATATGTCTATGACCCGCTGCTTGTGGCAAAAAAGCCGCTTTTACATGAGCTTGAGCTACATCACGTACATCACAATAACCAATATGAAATTCAGTAGCTTTCTCGGGGATACCTTGTAACAAGCCAGCAATTAATTTTTCCGATGTACCTAAAGAACTTGAATCACCAAGAGATGGTCCCATTATAAAACATGGATTTATAACTGCCAATTCAAAACAATTTTTACCATTTTTTTTCTTTTCTTCCACAAAATCCCAAGCAGCTCTTTCAGCTAGAATTTTGCTCTTAGCATAAGGTGTCGTTTTATCTGGATCGTTCCAATCTTTTTCAGTGAAAACAGTGTTTGTTGCTACAAAATTATAAACTGATGCACAACTTGAAGTAACAACTACTCGGCTTACATTAGCATTATAAGCTGCATGTAGGACATTTTTAGTACCTTGAATAGCTGGTTTATAAAGTTGATTCTCCGGATCTTGTGGATCATCAACTGGAAATGGACTTGCCGTATGAATTACAATACTTTTTTTTTTTGAAAATTAATTATAATGATTTTTATTTTTTTTAATAAAAAAAATACTCGACGCCTCTACAAGCATCAATCCAAGAGTCAGGATTTGTAAGGTCACCAGATACTATTTCAATTGGATATTTTGATTTATTCGATGCTCTTTTAATTATGTCAACTTTAGTTTTATCATTGACATTTCTGACAGTAGCTCTAATTTTATGATTAGTTTTGGATAATTCTTGAATAACATTGAGAGCTACAAAGCCACTTGCACCAGTGACTAGAACTAATTTTGTTTGACTTTCTAAAGGACAATTTTTCAACATTTTTCAAAATTTGAATTTTTTAGGAAAGGAGTAAAAATTTTCAGTTTTATATAGGATGTGATTTTTTTTGCGGTCGTAATGAGTAGACAAAATTTTTTCTAAATTAGATCTTTTTTTCTCAAAATTTTACTATTACGAGGCGAAATTTTTTCATTTAATTTAGCTAAATTAGAAAGGTAATTTATGCAATTTACTTTCAAAAAAATTAGTCATCATTTACATTACATTAGATTAAAAAAATGACTGTGCAACTAAAGAAAGATTTCATCTTATTTTTTAAATTGAGCTACTTATTTTAGAAGTAAACAAGCTCAGTCAAATAAGTAAATTTAATTTTGGAATTTTTATTGAAAGCAAGGTTTTCAACAGATTTAAATTTATTTTTAAATAAGAATATTTTTTAGCTTCAGACCAGAGTTAAAAACAAAATTATATTAGTTTTTGGAATTTATTCGAAATTTTTGATCGCAAAACTGATTGAAAATTTCCTAATCACAAATAAAACTGGTCACAAAATTGGTGAACAGTACTGGTAAAATAACCGGGAAGGTATTGCCTGGTCCAAATTTTTGATGTTCACCAAGTTTTAAAGTTAAAAAGATCATTTTTTATTTAAAGGCAAATGCACCATAAATTCGAATTCGGGTTTAAAATCAATTATCTAGAAAAAATATTTTTATTTAGCGTACATTTTTATTTTCTCAGATTCAAGATCGAGTCGCTATCTTTCGAAGACCTTCTATTTGAATTTTTTTGGTTATAAGAAAAAATGACTCAAATAGAAAAATAAAGATTCCTAGGAATTTAAATTTTAAATAAAACAAATTTTTAATCGAGTTATTTTTTGAGTCGAAAAAAACTCGAATAAAAGGTTTTTTGGTCCGTACGGTAAAGATCACTCGACTAGAAGAATTTATTTGATGTGTCG
>NTPY01000876.1:94781-137351 GCA_002922825.1 Brachionus calyciflorus
GTGACCTATTTAAATTAATGGTCACATAATTTTTTTTGGCAAAACTTTTTAAAACTGGTCACATAAACTTAAATTGAATTTTAAAGTAAATTCTCTTAGTAAATATTACCTTGTTAGTGATTTTATCTTAAAAGTGTTGAAGATGCTGAAGTAGTTTTAAGCAATTCAAAGAGGCTAAAGTTTTCAAAAGGCTTAACAAAAAAATTTTAAAAAAATTAAAAAAATACGGGACATCTAACTAACCAATAAACCAGGGCCGGCGCTACATGGAGGCTAAAAAAGCTTTAGCACCACCTAGGTTTTTAAAGTCGTTCTGTATTTGTTTTATTTTATTTTCACCAATCTTTGTTTGAAAAAAAATAATTGAAATTTAAAATAAAAAGCTGACTTTAAAAACCTAGGTGGTGCTAAAGCTTTTTTAGCCTCCATGTAGCGCCGGCCCTGGTTTATTGGTTAGTTAGATGTCCCGTATTTTTTTAATTTTTTTAAAATTTTTTTGTTAAGCCTTTTGAAAACTTTAGCCTCTTTGAATTGCTTAAAACTACTTCAGCATCTTCAATTTTATTTAATTATCTTATACATTTTTGTACTAACCTTTCCCTTTTTTTCTTTCTAAAATTCTAGAATGAAGCAAAATTTTGCGACAAAGATGTTTTTGTTAACTGCTATACAAACTTTTGTGCCAACATTATCGGAAGACGGAGATCTTCTTTATTGATAATTAAGAAAAAATTTACTTTTTTTTACAATCCAGATATTCAGTTAAACCAATAAGAGAAATCGGGTCTATTCCATTTTGTGACCAGTACTGGTCACCTATTTTTTTGAGGTCTAATAGGTGACCAACAAAAAAAAGTCATAAATTTCAAACAATTATGTGACCAGGTAATTATTTTTGTGACCAATATTTTTTTTATGTGACAAGTTTTGTAAAAAATTAAAAATAAAACAAAAAACGATAACGAAATAAAATAAACATAAAAAGTTTTTATGTTATTCAATCTTTTCTTGTTTTATTAGTCTTTATTTCTATCTGATAAAAAAGTTCCTACATAGTTATCAAGATAATATTGTCTTCGATATTACTTAACGTGATAAGTAGCGACACAACACTTTTAAGATAAAATCACTAACAAGGTAATATTTACTAAGAGAATTTACTTTAAAATTCAATTTAAGTTTATGTGACCAGTTTTAAAAAGTTTTGCCAAAAAAAATTATGTGACCATTAATTTAAATAGGTCACCAAGATGTAATTTACGTGACCAGTACATAAATTAGGTGACCAAATATTGGTCACATTTTAGACCTCAAAAAAATAGGTGACCACCCGAGAAAAAAAAGCGCGTTTTTTTTTGCGTTAAAACGCGTGATATTTGAAAACGTTAAAAAACGTAACGTTTCTTAGCATTATTTGATCAAAAAAAAATTTTTTTAATTAAGCGATCAAAAACGGAAAATAACGTTAGTAATAAACGCGTTTTTTCAAATCTTTAATTAATTTTTTTTTTGACAAAAAATTTAAAAAGTATAAAGCGATTAAACATAAAGGTCAAGAAGTCAAAAATATTGATGAGTTTATTTTTAAACTACTTATTTAATATTTCAAAAATTGAATAAAAAAATATACATAACTAGAATTATCAGGATCTCTCAAAATAAGCAAGTTATAAAAAAGGCATATGTCTAGTTTGTGAACTTTAGATCACAAATTTTGCCTCAAAAATAAAAAAAGTGAACTTTTGCATAATAAATAAAACGAAGTTCACAAATTAATTTGCTATTTTTAATTGGTGAACTTTTTTTTTATTTCGCAAAAGTTCACTTATTTTAAAATGACTAAAAACGAAATTTATCAACTAGTGAGTAGGTAAAATTTTACCTAATTTTTTCTATAAATTTTCCTAATTTTTTCATAAAACCTTTGATTAATCAAAGATTTTATGAAAAAATTTTTTGTAATAGAGTACAAATTAAAACTAAATTGTATGATTTATTTTTTAAAATTTTCCTTTACTTAGAAAAGAAAGGAACGAGAAGAGTAAAGGAAAGGCAGTAAATTTTTTTTTTAATTTGGGTGAAAATTTTTTGTGGCAGGAGTGGGGACTTGAACCCGGACCCTTGAATCAACTAGAAAAAAACTTTCATATTTCAAATAATAAATAAGCTCTTTTTGAAAAAAAACATTCAAATTTCAAATAACAAGTAAGCTCTTTTTGAACAATACAATATTCAAGCATTTGTCTTAGAGTCCTAGGCAAGCGGATACGGTAATTAATATAATTTAATTATTTAATAAATTATTTTTTAAAGTTCACCTTTTTTTTGACACATAAAAATTAGTAATCTTTTTTTTTTAAAGTTCACATATCACACTTTAAGCTTTTTGATGTTTTTTGAGAGTTCACATACTTGATATATGCCAAAAAAAATTATGCGAGTTCAAAAGCGAGATCAAGATGCATAAATATGAAACTTAAATTTTTAAAAAATTTTACAGATTTTGATAGGATTTCAAAAATTATTTCAGAAATAATTATTTTTGTTTCAAAGTTACCGCTTTTAATGGAAATTTGATAATTTGAGCAAAAAATTTTTTAAAATTATTTTTTTTCGAACTGCTTGATTGTGAAGTTTCAAGCAGTTCAAATTTTTTCTTAAGATATAGCAAAAAAAATTGTACAAAAGCTAAATTTTACATTCAACATATAATTTAATTACATTCAACATATAATTATTGGCGTAATTTCCCAACATTTTTCAGGTTTAAAGCGATTGAATGTCAAATAATTCGATTTGAAAATACATACAAAGTTTGAAGTCTTTTGCGAAGAGAAAAAGCATAAGTGTATCTCATTAATTTCTCAGTAATTGAATCGACAAAACAAGGAAATGTTTATAAATTCTTTCATTCTTTCATTCTGTGAGCTCTATAAGTTGATAATATGTAAGATAAAATTTGAGAGACAATTTCTGAAATTAAAATTAGAAACTTGTAAATTATAATATGCTTTAAAATTGATTTCTTGATTAAATCTTTAAAAAATGGTTCCTAAACATAAATATTTGATTACCCACTTGATTTGTTCTTTTTGTTTTGATATTGCTTTAATATTAATTGAAAATAAAACTTAATTTTAAATTTTATGTAATATTCACCTTTCTTTTGATTATAATTATTCGCATTATTAAATTTCATTTATGCATACAAACACGATTTTTGTATCACGTTAAAATCGTGTTTGAAACGTCAAAAGGACGTAACGTTTTTGTAATGTGAAAAAATGTCAAAAAATGCGTATCTAGACGCGTTTAAACTCGTTTAAAAATGCGTTTTAACGAATTTAAAAACGCGTTTATTTTTTCTCGGGCAGTACTGGTCATATAATTGGGGTGATATGTCTGGTCACAAAATAGGTGACCAACTGGTCACAAAATAGGTGACCAACTGGTCACAAAATAGGTGACCAACTGGTCACAAAATGGAATAGACCCGAGGAATCAAGTTAATATTATTTTGCTGTAATGTAATTCATAAATTTTTAAAAAAAGATAAACCCCATTCTGTAAATTTTTTTATTTTTTTAATTGTATAATTTCTATTCGATTAAATTTTTTTCTTTACTTAAAAAATTTACTTTGGCTTAAAATTTATAATATTATATGTCAAATCTTCAAAATATTTAAAAAAAAATCTCTTTTTCTCTAAAATCTTTTTCAGTATTTTTCTTCTATCTTTACAAAATATTTCAGTTATTTTTTCTAATTGAAACAAAATAATAAAAGTAATTTTATCTGATAATTATGCAAATGCAACAGCAGTTACTCAAAAATGGCTCCAGAAACCTGAAATATGATTTAAGAAATAAAGATCAAATAATTGAATGTGGATCAAGAACAAAAAGTGTTGAAAAACATTTAAATATATCGCTTCGACGCACAAAGCCACGTGCTAAAAGCCAGGCAATTAAAAAGTATCAAAAAGCCACACGTGATTTTTTGATATTTTATTAGCCCAATTCAAAATAAGCACAAGCCACGCAAAAAATGCAAACAATAAAATAAATGTTTATATAAAGTTTTTACAAAAACTACAATTCATTATAATTTGAAATGAGTTTAGAATACCCTGAATTTGAATATATTCAAAATGATAAATTTAAAAAAAAATTTGAGGCAAATGGAAATCCGCTTAAAAAGGGATTTCATGTTTTGTGTGATGGATATTGGCTTTTTATTTTTTTATCACTATTTCTTATTTAACACCAAAAATTCTATACAAAAAATAAAATTTCTAAATTTTTCAGACGAATATTTTTTTGACTAAAATTTCTAATTTGCATTTATATTTCTTAATCTATATAAAATTTCGTCAGTAAAATTTCATATTCGTGACGTCAACTGACGTCAGTTTTATTTTTATGTTTAAACATGATATATATTAGCTGACGTCACATGACGTCACTTGACGTCAATTAGTTATTAGACTATAAAATTCTGTTTTTTTACATTTTCAATTGTAAAAATAAATGAAATAAAAATAAATTAAAGAGAAATTTGTTATAAATTTTTTATTTATAAATTTGTAGGTCTATTGCCAATTGACCTTTTTTGCCTATTGCTTTGCATAGCAAAGGCCCATGCTTGGTAAAATGTTTTACCAATTGGGGTGTATGGGTTCATTTCACCTTTTTATACTATTTATCCAAATAATTTTTTTAAATATAATTTAGAAATTTTACCTTAGTAGTATTCCTTGGCAATTTTTTTCAGCCTCTATTACTGGCTGATTTTCCTCTTTCCCCACCCCTTTTCCGAATTCCCTGCAATCCTATTGGACAGACATAAATTAACGTAAAAAATTGATTTTTTCGGACAAAGTAATCGTGTCACCATTCGATCACCCCCCTCCTAACCACCGAGGAACTTACTTTAAAATCATCCAATAAAATCTTTTTTATAAAAATATATTGTAGATAGCTATAAATGCACCTGTGTCCACTTGAAATAATCTCTAAATTAAATTGATAAAAGAATTTGAACAAAATTCCATTATAACAATTAAAAAGCTTTAAAAGAATTATTGTTGCTTATCCCAACTTGATATCAATTAATACTTTAAATTAATCTTCTTTATCTAATTTAAAAATTAATTTTTAATCTTGACTTATCCACTGTGTAACAATAAAATTAATTAAAGAACCACTTATAAAAATTCACATCACTCTAATCCCAACTTTAGAACAAAATAGAATTAAATTTATCTACATAATTATATTATGATAAAATTTTTAAATATAAATCTCGAGTTATACACTGTGCAATAATCCATACTTTTATTCTTATTTAATACTTGAAAAGCTTAGTACTTTTAAAATTAAAACTTTATGTCATATTTGAAAATAAAATCCAAAATAAAAATGCCTATAAATTCGGAAAAAGAGCTAGGGAAAAATTATTTATTATTGAATAACAAAATTCATAACAATTTTTAAACAAAAATTATAAAAATTTGAAAAATGAATCACATTTGTCCAAAATGTTCAAATAGTTTTTGGTTATGTAAATGTCAGATTTCTAAAGCAAATCAAGGGAAACAACTCTGCTTAAGATGCTTTCTCAATCACACAGAAAGAAAAAGATTTATTAAAAGTAAATAACAAATTTTTATAAATTTTATTATTCTTTTCTTATTTTTTTTTTAATTACAAGATATTGATAAGACAATTTCTCAAATGGCTGAGATAAGACATTTTAAACAATTCTTTAGCAGTAAAAGTTTTTATCAAATCTACGATGTTATGGCGATAATCAATGTAGATTTAGAAGACTTGTCTAAAGAAACAATTGAGAAAGTTAGTTCCATGGAAAAATATTATGAGGTAAATGAAAGAGAGATTCGTTTTTATGAGAATTTAGAAGATGAGATCCCATCAAATCAAATGGCATATTTTCAAAATATTTAAACTTTGATAATTTTTTTTATTTTCAAATTAAAAAGAAACTGTTTTTTTAAAAATTCAGATTTTTTCTTTTAAGAAACATTTTTTACGTTATATTGAATAATTTCAATAAAAATTTTTTTTCTTAAATTTCAGAATAAGATTTTTCAGGAAAAAAAACTGTACAACTTTTTTTTTTTTAAACTAAAAAATCGTCCAGGGCATGACGTTAAACTGCTTCCGGTCGAGTGCTGAGTGGTCGTGTCCCAGCACATAAAAGACTTAAATTTTACACGTCGAATGTAATCAATGAAGCAAAAACAAATAAATCGAGATACTGGTTCAGTCGTCGCCCAGGTTAAAAAGATTGACTGCGATAGGAGTTTCAGTACCTTGACTTCTATTGATAAATTGACTAAAGGTAAGTCTCAAGAAGATCAAGAGGACAAAAATTAAACGATTTTAAAATAGCGACCTATAATGTCAGAATACTGAATGATACAGTAAACGAAAACGATTCGAAAACCGTTAGAAGGAAAATAAACCAAATTTTCAACGGATGTGTGAAATACAATTTAGATATCGTGTGTATACAGGAACATCGCCAACACACTGATGGCAATCAAAAATTGAAATATGTCAAATATGGAAAATGGACATTGGTGCACACTAACTCGAGACATGACTCTCATGGGACAGCCTTACTTTTAAGCGAGAAAGTAATGCAGCGGATTTTATCAATTGACCAAATATCACCTCGTATCATCTATGCACACATAGATCGAAACCCAAAGTATTGTGTTTTATCAGCTTATGCGCCAACAGAACTAGCAACTCCAAATGAAAAAGAAAAGTTTTATAATGATTTAAGGGACTTTCTTCTATCCCTCCCACAACATACCTCAACAATCCTTGCTGGAGATTTTAACGCAAGAATAGGTAACGATAAACACGAAGTTTTTCCTAATATAGTTGGAAAACACTGTTTTCATGAAAATACAAACGATAATGGTCAAAGAATGATTGAATTATGCAAAATTGCTAAATTAAGACCACTTCATTCGTTCTTTCCAAATCGAAAATCAAGTTTCGCTACCTATAGAGACCCAAAAGGAAATATGTTTCAAATCGACCACATAATGATCAGCAAAAAATGGTGGAAATCGATAAAAAACTGCAGATCATACAATACAATAGATATATCATCTGACCATCTCATTGTATGTGCAAAATTCAAGCTTAGTCTTAGAACATCTAAGAAATCCTGTAACAGTAGATGCAAGTTTAATACCGAAAAACTAAAAGATGTTAAAATCAAAGAATCATTTAACATTGAGCTCGAAAACCGCTACAACGCTCTGTTAGATGAAAGCAAAAGTGATTCTGAGGAAAGTATTCAAAAAAGTTACGATATTTTTGACCAAGCCATAAAAGAAACATGTGAAAAAGTCCTTGGAAAGAAGAAATGCAAAAAGCAGCCTTATTGGGTAAGTGAACATACAGAAAATTTAATAGAAGACCAAGAAAATTTCCGTAAGAAATTTAAAATGACTCGAAAACCTGAGGATAAAAAAGTCTGGCGAGAGATACAAATTATCCAGAACCATCAGCAGATAATATAGAAATAAATACCGAATCTATATCATTTGAAGAAGTAGAAGAAGCTGTCAGAACATTTAAAAATAAGAAGGCCCCAGGTAATGACTATGCTTTAACTTCGGATATATTAAAAGAGGGAGGTGACTTTATTTTAAGGAAACTGCACCAAATAATAAACATGGTATATGAACAACGATGTGCCCCTGAGCAGTGGACCACAAGTCTTATTGTACCTCTTCCGAAAAAAGGAGATCTTCAACAAATGACAAACTATCGGGGAATCAGTTTAATGTCAATAGCGGCAAAAGTTTATAACAAAGTTTTATTTAATAGAATTAAGAAACCAATCGACAAAATACTACAGAAAAACCAAGCAGGATTTCGAACAGGAAGAAGCTGTATACAGCAAATAAACATCTTAAGAAGAATAATTGATGGAGCTATTATTCAGGACATTTCCTTGTTTATTACCTTCATCGACTTTAAGAAGGCCTTTGATTCAATTAACCGTAAAATGATGTTTGCTATTTTAAGACACTATGGTATCCCATCAAAAATAGTTGATGCAATCAAAGTTCTTTATGACTCATCTAAAAGCAGAGTGTTCTTTGAGGGTTTAACATCAAAAGAGTTTCCAATTACAACTGGAGTTCTTCAAGGAGACTTATTAGCTCCATTTCTCTTCATTATTGTCGTTGACTATGTAACAAAACAAGCAGAAAGAAGTTTTGGTTACCTTACCCACAAAGGAAAACAACAACATTTAACTAGAAAACTTAGAAATTCATCAACTCAAGTTGAGAGAAAGATATCAGATTTAGATTTTGCAGATGATATCGCACTGCTTGAAAATGATCCAAAGAAAGCTCAAGATCAGTTAAATAGCTATAGTGAAAACGCCAAAAAAGTAGGGCGTAAAAGTAGTATATCTTGGCACTTTTTTTCAGCATCTATTATTGGCTGATTTTCCTCTTACTCCTCCCCTTTTTGAAAATCCCTGCAATCCCATTGGACAGACATAAATTAACATTAATTATTGATTATTTCGGACAAAATAATCATGTCACCATCGGATGACCCCCCTCCTAGCTGACGGGGACCCCCTCTAAAAATCGAACCAATAAAATTCAAATAAAAAACATAATTAATTCTTTGCATAATTCATTTGACCATGACTTTTTCCCACTTGAAAAAAAAAACAAACAAATAAACAATTAAAGATAAGTGCTTAATTGATAGTACTTATCATACATTATCTACTTGTGATAAAAAACAATTATTTTTAATTTTGCACAATGCTCTTCAACAAAAAGTACACTTGATAACGTTTAAAATTTGAAACAAACTTTTGTCTGTCATCAAAAAATAATATATAAGTTTAGAGTTAAAAAAAATTATTATTCATTAATAAAAAAATAAAAATTTATTAAAAAATGCAGCACAGATGTAAAAATTGTATTTTCTGGATTTGTCCATGTGAATTATGCAAAGAAAAGGAAAAAATTCAACTCTGTATAAATTGTTTCTTTCGTTTCACGGAAAGAAAAAAAATTATTCAAAGTAAGAAAAAAATATTTTTTTTAATTTTATAATTTATATTTTTTAATTTTTTACCTATAAGAATGTGAAATGGAGATTTCTGAATTGAAAAAAATTAAATCGCATAAACAACTTGTTACAAACGAAAACTTGATAAAAATTTATAGAGTTTTAGAAATAAATAATATTGCCTTAGAATCACTTAGTAAAGAAACAATTGAAAATGTCAGATATATGGAAATGTTTTTTGGTGTAAACAGAAATGAAAACAGAAATATGGAAATGTTTTATGGTGTCAATATGAATCAAAACAGAAATATGGAAATGTTTTATGGTGTCAATATGAATCAATACAGAAATATGGAAATGTTTTATGGTGTCAATATGAATCAAAACAGAAATATGGAAATGTTTTATGGTGTCAATAGGAATGAAAACCACTTCCATGTTAATGAATTAGGTGAAATTCCTGGCAATCAACAAGCATATTATTTTTTAACAGATAGTGCAGTCTTAATCAATTTTGAGTAAAAAGTTTTGTTTTTTTAAAAAAGATTTTTTAAACTGAATGTGTTTACATTCAAACTAGAAAAAATAAGATTTTTGACTTTTTAGATTATAGAAAAAAAATGTAACTCGAAGTTTTTTTTTGGTGTATTTGGGTTTGGATTTTGTAACACTTTTTTACTGTTCTTATTCTAATTTTTTGTTTAAATTTTTTATCAAAAAAAATTCAATTTTTTTAATGAATTTACAAAATTTTTAAAAACAAATACTTAATTAAAGTCCCTGTTATCAAAACCTTTGAGATGATTCATAAAACATAGTTTAAATCTTTTTTACATTTATTATGAGGATTAAAATTACTAGAATAATAACGTTTTCATTTCTAATTTTCCATCTTTAATTATCAATCCATGAAAATAAACCATAATTTTTGAATAAATTGTCATCGACGGAAATAAAACATAAATCTTTTTTACACCAGTAAATAATTCACTTCTAAATTTATAAATATTTTTAACGGTAAATTCTTTATTTACTTAGGTTACCAAAAAATTTTTAATCTTAATTCCATTTGATACACTCCATAACATTAAATTGTCTATAACCTAAAATAATATATACTTTTTAAATAAGTAGTCAATTAATTAAAATATGAATCCAATCTTTTAAACACGTTGTTTTTATCAAAATTATTTATCTTAAGTGATTTCAGTTTTCAGAACAGCATTCTTACTTCTTGACTTGACCATTTATACATTTATTAACGAACCAACTGATCAAAGATTGTTTGTGAAAGTCTGTTACCCTAAAACCTTCAAAAGTTGAAGGTTACCATGTTGACGACGCAGTGATTAAATTCGATTATACTGGAGAGCATGGATACAGTCAAAGCTTTTTTTGATCGTCAAGCATAACAAATATAATTAATCATAATTTCTTTAGTCCATTTTTAAACTCAGACAAAAAAATTAATTTTATTTTTAAGTTATTATAATACTAAGAGTATGCTTTTCTTTTTTGTTGAATAAGGAAGTAAAATAAAATTGATGAACTTAAAAAAAATAATTTAGAAAATTTTAAACTATTTCGATTGTATTAAGATTTATTTTACTACATTTTCGTCGTCATTTAGTAATAATAAGTTGAATTAAAAAGTAGGTATTAAATGCATATTTTAATTTATCTGGAAAATTAAATCTTCTAGCTTAGTCCTTAAATTAAAAATTTTTTTCGTTAATAAAAATTGTGCAATTTTAATCAGAGTATTTTGAGAAAAAGTAAAAAATAAAAATTCATTAGTAAAGTTGTAATTAATGAGATATATCGGGTCTAAAAATGGTTTATTTTTAATTTAACTTACCTAGTTTTATTTATTTTTGAAATTACAATAAAATTCATTTTGTACTGATAAAAAGTGTTTGATCGTTTTTAAATAAAAATATGTTAGAATAGTTGTAAGGAGTGTTGTCAACCGAGTTGAAAAAAAAAGGTCAATATTATTTCTGAGAGTCATTCGTAAAAAAATAGTCAGTTTTAGTCAAATTTTTTTTTAAATTGATTAGTAAATAATTTCTTACTGTTTCTTTTATTTTTTTACTTAAAAATGAGGAGAAAATAATAATCTTTTTAGTGAAAAAAAAGTTAAAAAGCAAACGAAAACAAAAGAAAAAAAGATCGGTCAGACAGAATTTTTAAAAAAAAAACGAACAAAAATTAATTTCGATTTTTTTTCTAAATGTGATTACTCCATGGAATTATGATAAATTTCAATTCAAGATATTGACTTAAAGAACTTTTTATAAATTTGATGAAACAACATTATTTTTTCTAGAATAAAAAAAAAATTTTGAAAAGTGTATTTCAATAATTTTTGAAAAACTTCGGAAAAAAATTTAATTTTCTTATTTTTACCCTTTTAAAAAGCAATAAATTTCACAAAAAATTTGTAGTAACTTTTCTTCAACATGTAATATTATTTCCTGAACATTTTGTTATTTAAATGTGTTTAAATGTGTGAAAAGTTAGTAAACTAAGATTAGGCGATTTGAAGTTAGGACTCAATTCACACATATCAATGCATCAATTCAACATTTAAATAAAAATAACACATTGTTTATCCAGTTAAATTTAAAAAGAAATGTTGTAGATTGTTATACATTTAATGTAGAATCATTTAATTATATAATTTAAATTTTCAAAATTTATTATTGAATCTAATTGTCCATTAATAATTAGTTAACAAAACTCAATTCAAAAAGTTAATTTAGAGAAAATTTTTATCAATTAAATGTGTTTTGGTCATCGTTTTAGTGACAAAGATTTAATAAATCATGAATATTTAGATTTTACATAAAATGTAGAACCATATTCTATATCTAAACATTTTCCAAAATTTGATTAATAGAATTTTATTTTTCGTTGTTTTTGAATTGAGTCATGAATTGGTGAATTGATACCTAACTTCAAATCGACCAAGATTTATCGTTTTGGAACCTAAATTAAAGATAAAATTTGATGAGATCAGATTAAAGAAACGATCAATCCAATACAATAGATTTATTTTTTTAAAAATAAAATGACGAGAAGAAAATAAAAATAGGCAATTTTTGTTAAATTTTTAATATTTTAATTTTTGATAAATAAATGATATACTAAATTTTTTATGTTTTATACAATCAAAATTTTTCTTTAAATAAAAATATTTGAACGCCCTGACAGTTAATATTATTGTCGAATTTTAAACTTAGTAAGAACAAAAGTCTATTTCAAAATAAAAAGTTAAAAAATCTCTTTCCTTGTAAATATTTTTTAAAATATTTAATCCAGTTTAAAAAATAGTCGATTTAGCTGTGATGTGATCTACTAGTTGACGCATATAAAAAACGATCTAAGATATTTATTTAAAATTTTTATTCTTTTTAAAAATTAATTTAGAATTAAATAATGAATATTTTATTTATTTATTTATTGAATAGAATTAACCTCCAAATTTTGGAGAAAGTATAAAATTAAAGTAAATTAAATTAAAGTAGCGTTTCGACGGCCACAAGCTGGGTTAGTTAGGTGTTTTACTCAATATAACACCAGGAGATAATTTTAAACGAAGCCGTTTCTCAATTAATGTCTGAATTTCCAGGCATTTTTGAGCAAGTCGATAACTTAGAAGAAAATTTAAATAATAATCGAGTTGGAAACTTTAACGATAATTTTACATCAAACATTCAAAATGGAGGAAATTTAGACCATTTTATTACCCAAACAAAAAGTGTTCATAACAACAAATTTAGCGACTTAAATAAAGATCAAAGAAAAGTGATTTATGATAAATGTATTAGTAAAAATATTGAATTTGTTAAAAGTGGAACGAGATATGTAGTTGTGAGTATTACGATTACTAAAATTAGAGTAGAGACTGAACCAAAATCTGATTTAGCCAACGAACTTAAAAACTTTGAGTCAAATTGAGTGTCCACGCGCAGAAAATGTAGCGAAAATATTAACAGAAGATGAAATTCCAATTAAAGGAAAAAGAGGAAGACCGCCAAAAAAAATAAAATTTTTTTATTCTACTAATTTAAGTTTATTTACAAATTGATGAATATTCAATTTTTTTTTTGAAATAAAAGACAAAAAATAATTTTTGATTAATTAATTGGTCATTAAATTATGACCAGGTAAATTTTTTCGTGACCATTAAATTTCTTACCTGGTCACAAATTTACCTGGTCATAATATTTCATGACCATTGGTCACATTCTTTACAAGACCCGTAAATTTTCGTTTTAAAATATTAAATTTTGTTCACGTTAAACGCTCACGGATTTTTTTCTCATATAGTAAAGAACTCAAAAGAACAAAAATTAAAGGTAATCTAAGATGAAATCGTAAAGTTTAGGAGAAATTCTTTGAAAGCTCTGGAGAAAGTTATTTTTTCTAAATTATTTAACTAGAGTATAAATCTATAGGCAAGTTAAAATTTTTTACTTATTTTCTTTTTTAAATTTTTTTTCTAATAGAAAAACAACATTTTAAGTCAAAATTTTGAAAAAATTTTGAATAATATTACCGATGCAATTTGCAGCAAATTTTGCTGCATCGAAAAAAGTTTTTTTTGGTTCAAATTTTTTTCAAAAAAATTCGTGCAAAAATACAGGAAATTAATATTGCGCAGTTAAAAAAAAACATGATTAAGACTTTGATTTTAACTGCGCAATATGTTTGCAGAAAAATGCAAACTTAACAAAAATTTTAGTTTTCGACATTTCGAGAAAAAAGAAATAGGCAAAAAACTTGAACTTGCCAAATCTTTATTTGAATTGGCCTGAACCAATGTTTATTTATCGCTAAGGATGAAAAAATAATCAAATAAACTACGATACTATTCTTTTTGTAAAAATTTTTTTCGGACTTATAAATATGTAAGTATATCTTGGCACTTTTTCACACATTTAGTCATGAATTGGTGAATTGATACCTAACTTCAAATCGACCAAGATTTATCGTTTTGGAACCTAAATTAAAGATAAAATTTGATGAGATCAGATTAAAGAAACGATCAATCCAATACAATAGATTTATTTTTTTAAAAATAAAATGACGAGAAGAAAATAAAAATAGGCAATTTTTGTTAAATTTTTAATATTTTAATTTTTGATAAATAAATGATATACTAAATTTTTTATGTTTTATACAATCAAAATTTTTCTTTAAATAAAAATATTTGAACGCCCTGACAGTTAATATTATTGTCGAATTTTAAACTTAGTAAGAACAAAAGTCTATTTCAAAATAAAAAGTTAAAAAATCTCTTTCCTTGTAAATATTTTTTAAAATATTTAATCCAGTTTAAAAAATAGTCGATTTAGCTGTGATGTGATCTACTAGTTGACGCATATAAAAAACGATCTAAGATATTTATTTAAAATTTTTATTCTTTTTAAAAATTAATTTAGAATTAAATAATGAATATTTTATTTATTTATTTATTGAATAGAATTAACCTCCAAATTTTGGAGAAAGTATAAAATTAAAGTAAATTAAATTAAAGTAGCGTTTCGACGGCCACAAGCTGGGTTAGTTAGGTGTTTTACTCAATATAACACCAGGAGATAATTTTAAACGAAGCCGTTTCTCAATTAATGTCTGAATTTCCAGGCATTTTTGAGCAAGTCGATAACTTAGAAGAAAATTTAAATAATAATCGAGTTGGAAACTTTAACGATAATTTTACATCAAACATTCAAAATGGAGGAAATTTAGACCATTTTATTACCCAAACAAAAAGTGTTCATAACAACAAATTTAGCGACTTAAATAAAGATCAAAGAAAAGTGATTTATGATAAATGTATTAGTAAAAATATTGAATTTGTTAAAAGTGGAACGAGATATGTAGTTGTGAGTATTACGATTACTAAAATTAGAGTAGAGACTGAACCAAAATCTGATTTAGCCAACGAACTTAAAAACTTTGAGTCAAATTGAGTGTCCACGCGCAGAAAATGTAGCGAAAATATTAACAGAAGATGAAATTCCAATTAAAGGAAAAAGAGGAAGACCGCCAAAAAAAATAAAATTTTTTTATTCTACTAATTTAAGTTTATTTACAAATTGATGAATATTCAATTTTTTTTTTGAAATAAAAGACAAAAAATAATTTTTGATTAATTAATTGGTCATTAAATTATGACCAGGTAAATTTTTTCGTGACCATTAAATTTCTTACCTGGTCACAAATTTACCTGGTCATAATATTTCATGACCATTGGTCACATTCTTTACAAGACCCGTAAATTTTCGTTTTAAAATATTAAATTTTGTTCACGTTAAACGCTCACGGATTTTTTTCTCATATAGTAAAGAACTCAAAAGAACAAAAATTAAAGGTAATCTAAGATGAAATCGTAAAGTTTAGGAGAAATTCTTTGAAAGCTCTGGAGAAAGTTATTTTTTCTAAATTATTTAACTAGAGTATAAATCTATAGGCAAGTTAAAATTTTTTACTTATTTTCTTTTTTAAATTTTTTTTCTAATAGAAAAACAACATTTTAAGTCAAAATTTTGAAAAAATTTTGAATAATATTACCGATGCAATTTGCAGCAAATTTTGCTGCATCGAAAAAAGTTTTTTTTGGTTCAAATTTTTTTCAAAAAAATTCGTGCAAAAATACAGGAAATTAATATTGCGCAGTTAAAAAAAAACATGATTAAGACTTTGATTTTAACTGCGCAATATGTTTGCAGAAAAATGCAAACTTAACAAAAATTTTAGTTTTCGACATTTCGAGAAAAAAGAAATAGGCAAAAAACTTGAACTTGCCAAATCTTTATTTGAATTGGCCTGAACCAATGTTTATTTATCGCTAAGGATGAAAAAATAATCAAATAAACTACGATACTATTCTTTTTGTAAAAATTTTTTTCGGACTTATAAATATGTAACAGTACTAAGTAACTGTTCATTTAAAATCTTGTGTCTGTATTTAGATATTGATGAATATAATTATAAAAAAGTTTGTTACAGTCAGACCTTGATTTTGTCAATGGTCTGCGTAAAACAAAAATCGTTGACAAAAACAAATAATGAAAAAATCAAAACAAAAAAACATGCTAAACCATTGCTCATCTAGCCTAAATAGTAAAAAAATTAACTTGACAAAATTAGGTATTTAAAAAATCAAGGTTTACAGAATCGAGCTCTGACTAAATTTAATTTAAAAGTTGTTCTTACAATTAATAAAACAGAAATTTCGATTGAGAATGTACGATTTTATACATTATCTATCGATATTTTATATAGATATGAATAAAATTCAATTTTTTTTCAAATAAAATTTGAATTTAATTTTAGAATTTTCTTAAATTTAAGATCTTATTTGGATTCTACTTAAGATTACAATATGAAATTGTGAAAAAATTAGAGAAAAAAATTAAAATTTTCTTAGTTTTGAATTTAAAAAATTGAAACAGTATGGAAAAAAACTCCCCTTTTTTTTAGAGGAAATTTTTTGTGAAAAATTTAAAGAAAAACATGAACTTTTCACTTAATTCTCAACGAATCAGTATGAAATTTTGAATATAATCTAAAACAACCTTTTGTTTTTGATCGGTACAATGAATCAACATCATATCATATTCGTCCTTGATAAGGCAGACCGCGAATATTTGCTCTTAAGGATAATAAAAATCTGATCAGTTTCGTTAAAGAAACTTGAGCTTTCGGCAAAGCATGTTAAAGCTAGAAATGCCTTTTTTAAAAAGGTAAATACATGGTCAATCTCTAAGGAGATAAAAATTCTTTTCAGTGATGAGATGAACATTGAAGTGGACAACTGAAAAAATTAAATGGTTCGGTTGGAATATGGTTTTGGATGAATTTTTGTGTTCTAAGTATTTATTGTATCTTTGATTAGAGATTAGATTAGATGCAACCAGAAACAAACAAATTTTGAATAAAAACTTGATTGAATCGATGGAAAAGCTACGCCAAAACCAGCCAGCCGTTCATATTTCCGTAAGACAATACACCTTGCTTTTAAAGATCATGTATTTTACGGCTATTTTACTTGTCTTTAAATCGATAAATAATAAAATAATAAACAATAAAGTTTCTTCACTATGCTTTATTTAATAACTTGGCCGCTTCTTTCCAAAATTTAACAAAAAATATAATATAATAATAAATGAGAACAGAAAAAATAATAATAATTTTTATAAAATAAACACTGATATTTTATACTTTAAATCTAAGTTTTAGACTCTTTAGATAAAAATTATAAACACAGCTAAATAAAATATTTTTATTTAGAGTAGTTGAAGTCATAGAAGAGGACTACAGATTGCCATAGAGCCAAAAAATTAACCGAAGTTATCCCTGATAACAAAATACATTGTCTAAAATGGCCAGCTAACAGTCCAGATTTAAATTTCTTAAAAACTTAAGGAGTTGGCTAGACAGAGAGCTTGCAAAATTCCATGGACGAGTTGAAAGAATTCGTACCAGAAATCCCGGAAAGCGTCCCAAAAAATGTAACCGAGAATCTCTTAAATGTATACATGAAAAAAAAATGAGGGAGTAACATGATATGACGCTTTTTTTTCCTTGTTTTTACTAGAGTGAAGTTTCGAATTGAATTTAAAAAAAAATTAAAAAAAAAACAAAGAAAGATATTGTTCTTTTTACCCGAAAAAAGTCATATGAACAAAAAAATACTTTTCACACTCTATAGTCAATTATATTGATCAAATAAATACCGCAATGGCAAAGATATTCCGACCATTCTGTAAAATAAGTAGAGAGGGTGAAAAGGATAAATTGTGATTTATCAGAGCTTTAAAATTTTTAAAGCATTCATTTTTTCGACTATCTTTAATTGTGGCAAATTAATAACTCAATGGTTAAGATAATTGTATCGCGCCGTTAACTTATTAACGATATTTAAGTTATATAATGTACATTTAACATCGGAATAAATTGATAATACTAATGTTTACCATTATCAACCCTTCAACCAGGTCGGATGACCCGATATAAGTGAATTAGACTTTTTAAATTTAAAATAATTGATACAGAATGGTCGGAATATCTTTGCCATTGCGGTATTTATTTGATCAATATAATTGACTATAGAGTGTGAAAAGTATTTTTTTGTTCATATGACTTTTTTCGGGTAAAAAGAACAATATTTTCTTTGTTTGTTTTATTCTTTTTTTTTTTTTGAAAAATAGTATTGAATTATCATTGAATTATTTTTTAACTAAATCAATAATTCAATTAACTTAAGTCGAAACTTCACTCCAGTCTTTCTTTTAGGGTTTTTCTCTAAATTTTTCAAAAAATTTTCTTTTGCTCTTTTTGAGAGTTTTTTTTTACTAATTTTCTAACATAAATGAAATTCGCTGATCTTCTTGCAAAATATTTTTTTATCAATTAAAACATTTATGACTATTTAATTGGTTTGTCAGAATAAATTTTTTTTTTCGTATCTTTTTTTTTTTATAAATAAAATTCATTATAAAAACTAGATTTTCTCTAATTTTTTCACAATGCTGTAATATTTAAATTTTTAAATTCTCTAAGAAGCAAACTTGAATTTAAAAATTTTTATTGAATAGAAATTATATATTCTTTTGCTTTGAGAATTTCAAATTTCTTAAAAATGAAATTCGATTTCATCACTAGCATTTATATTACCCCTTCAATTCAAAATTTAAATTAACTAATTTTCCAGATTCATCTTTCACAAACCAAGTTAACTTTAATTGAGATTTTCGACCTAAGATTATCTTAAAACTTTTGAAAATTATTAACACTCAAAGGACCGGCGTGTCAAATTTGACACTTTTTCAAAATTTCAAACTCCATTTTCTAATAAACCATTACTCATAATGATATGTTTTTATATTCATTTAAAAGATTTATTAATTGACTTTTATATTTATTACTTCTCAGGCTACAATCTTTCTTGGAGCCTATGTTATAGTCAATCAAATTTTTGGAAAAAATTAGCCGGTCCTTTGAGTGTTAAATACTGTATTTCATACGGATCCAAAAGGTTTTTTTTTTGATTTTTGTTCTAATAAGTTCCTGTCACTAAAATTTGGTATTAGACATTCATTTTCAAAAACAGGAACTTATTAGAACAAAAATCAAAAAAAAAACTTTTTTGGATCCGTATGAAATACAGTATTTAATAATTTTCAAAAGTTTTTAGATAATCTTAGGTCAAAAAACTCAATTAAAGTTAATTTGAATCTTTATACCCATAAAATAAATAATCCTAGGTAAAAAATAATATCAAATTCGAATTTTTAATGAAAAATAAGATCTTGTATTTTCTCTATATTTTTAATGTTTTTTGAAAAAATCGAGGGGGTGTGTAAATTTACGGTATGCTTTTAGATTTATGAATTTTTTTCAGAAAAAAAAAATACTTAGAGGAAAACCAGAGGGTGTTTTGTGTACACCAATAAATTCTCTACAAGAAAAAGCAAAAAAATTTGGGGTGTGAAAGTCATCAATAGGGGGTGTATGAAGATTTTGTCTTATTAAAATATGTTTTTTACAATTTTTAATGCAATTATCCCTAACAAGTTGCCTTAAAATGCTCTCAATTAAGCTCTTGAAAAGAGGAACTTAAATTAAAATAAAAAAATCTGCCAAAAAATTTCATTCAAAAACACACCTGGGTGTGTGTTTTGTAGGTATCCAAATAAAAAATACTTAGGTATTTAACAAAAGGAAACTTATAAAACATTTAACAACTAGACGAGTTGTATTTGTTCTAAATTTTCTAGGTAATTAAAGAAAGCTTCATAAGGAAAAAAATTGATTTGCAGGGAAGTTTCATTTTCAAAATAATCTTTTTTAATGGTTTTCAATTCAAATTATTTTTTAAAAAAATTTATTTTAAAAATTGCAATATTTTTTCAAAGTTTTTATCTTGAATTTTAAAGTGTGCAACTTTTCATATTATTAAGAATTGAATTGAAATTTTCAAATTGAAATAAAACTTTATTTTGCCTATTTTTTCGATTGACTCTTCAAAAAATAAAAAAAAAAAGATTTTAAAATTATTTTTCTATTAACATTTCAACTTTAAAATTTTTGAACATTTAAAATAGGCATTTTGTGGTTATTTCGAATAGCTAAACTCATTGTACCTTTAAAAAAAAAATTATTTTTAGTCTGAATAGGCTTGTCATATAAAATAATTTTAGACATTTTTTTTTTACTTAAACATAAGGCTTTTAATACGAATCCAATTTCAATCAATTTTAAAAGATTGTTATTTTATTAAAAATCAGCAAGCAATTTCATATCAAAAAGAAAGCATATTTATTGTCATTCATGTGACAACATTTAATTACATTTATTTAATTGCATTTAAAAAAAAAAGAAAAAACATGGAACATTTCCTTTTGTTTAAGAATTTATGAATGTTTTTTTTTCCAAAGAACAATTCTTTTTTTCCTTTAATTTCTATTACCTTTCTCTTCGTTTTAGAACATACACAATGAAAGATCTGGTGGAAATTATTTAATGAAAGACTAAGACATAATTAAAATTTTTTTTTAATTTTTCTCTAAAGACTTTAAATATGATTTTTAATTTTTTTAGAAAAAGGCGTCGATTATTAGGAGACTTTTGAAAAAAAATGTTGTTTTGTAAACTTTTTTTATCGTTTCTAAATCCGTTTTAGTGTTTAATATAAATTAATTTGTCGCATTTTTTTTTTGGATTAAAGAAGCAAGTTAATATAAAATTTTTAGGTACCAAAAAAAACATTTTCAAATTCTATATAAATTCAAATTCATTTTGATTTAATCAGATTCTTTAGTAATAAAATTTTAACATGAAAGAGGTCTATTCAGTTGCATGCAACTTCGGGTATTAAACCATGCGTTATTTAGCGTAAGGCCTTGTTCAAACCAAATCGTAGCCAAGATAAATAAATTTGATTATAAGTTTTGAAGAAGTTAAGTAGTGACATGTTTTGTTAAAATGTTGAAGTTCTTTTTTTAGCTCTTTACTTAAGTCATATTAGTTAAACAATTTTTTGTTTCGATTTCTATAAATTTTAGCTTCTAACTCAATATTAAATATATTTTTTTCAATATTAACTTTTTTAAACTTTTTAATTTTAAACAAAAAAAGGGAAAAAAACACTAATTATTTTTGATATTTAGTGGTTACGCAAAATACAATTTAATAGTTTTCCGTTTAAAGTACTTAATTTTGAAAAATATTTTTGTTTTTGTTTGTTTTTGGTTAAAAAACCATTAAATCAAGTGTTTTATTTAGATTTATTTTTAAAGCTTTTTTTCTAATTTTTTAGTAATAGCTAAACTGAAATAACCCGTATAAATAACTTTATAAAAAACACATTGAAATTGTAATGTAATTTAAACTTTTTAGACTATCATTTTTCTTAAATTTTTTACAGAAAAATTCTTCAGAATTTATATTCAAAAAGTTTACTTTTTTTAAATACTTAATTAATTTCGGCTTTGTTTCAAAAAATATACAAATATAAATTTTTTTCAAAAAATTCGCTCTCTTAATTTGTTAATTTAAATATGAGATAATAAAGTCCCTGATTGAGTTGTTGTTTAGCAGAACTGAATTTTTAGCCAAATATAAGATGGCTATACAAATATAAAAAAAAGAAGTTCAGATGGAGGCTCTGTACAGTAAATTTCAATTCATCATTTCAATTCATGCAAATTCAAATAACTTTTGAACGGAAAGTGATAAACTTATTTTTTAAATTGCTACAAAGTGTAACAATTTACAGAACAACTTTATCACTTTCGTTTCAAGAGTTATTTGAATTTGCATGAACTGAAATGACGAATTGAAATTTACTGTACAAAGCACAGATGGATCAGTTCAAAATAAAAGTTGATTAAGGAAAAGGCACCAAAGTAGTATTTCGAACTTCAGAAGTGGTAATACATGACGATATATTTATAGATGCTAATAGAGTTACATGAATGGACAAAAAATAAAATTTAAAGGGTTTTTATCAAAGAAAATATTTATTCGGGTTTTCATTTTTTTAAAAAATTTATAAATTCAATAAAAAGGCTATTAGGGTATTCGGGTATTCAAAGTATATGCGAATTAAAAAGGATATTACATCGAGTAAGCGTGTGGAAGTGAAAAAAAAATCGCTTCATAGATCAAAAGATTCGAAGAGAGAAAAAATAGTAAAAAGAAAAAACATCTCGGCTCTGTGACCTCTGGGATATGTGTTATCTGTTTGTTAAAACTTTTACTAAAAAGAAAAAAATCAGGAAGTTAAAAACCGGGGTCGACGGCCCATCCGAATAAGACCGTCGACGTCGGTTTAACTTTCCCACGCTTCCTCGATCAAAAGATTCGAAGAGAGAAAAAACTATTAATGAATACCCAATACCAGAATAGACTTTTAATTTAAAAAAATTGTCCATATCTCTGTGAATGGATAAATTTGGTAGAAACCGAAGCAAAGAATCAAGGGATACCTAACATTCGTTTCGTGGGAAAGATTCAAGTCACAGTTATTAGTCGGTTTAAGATCATGGCTAATGAGTATTTAATTAACCTCCAATTTCGAATAGAGTGTATTTAGATTCCAAACTAAGCGTGAAAACTGAACCCATTGTTCTTTCAAAACTTTATTTAAGTCCTAAATATTAAATATTCATAAATAATTAAAATTTATCATGAATTTTCATCTCGAAAATTAAAAATTTCTTTCTAAAAGAAATTCCTTACCCGAAAAGCCTAAAGTGAAAAAATTTAATTTTTGTCCATTTGATTTTAAACTCTTAATTCACATAAGAATTAACTTTGAAAGCATTTTTAATAAATTTGCATTTTGTTTTTCCACTAGGGATATTCATTCTTTTGGAATTAGATTCTTAATATATTTATATACAGAAGCAAAATTTATTCAATTTTTATCCTCAAGAATGTCATTTGATAATTCAAAAATATGATGCTTTAGTGACTGGCTGAATTTAATTAAGCTAACTCAAAAAAGTGCTTGTGGGATTCAATTTCATGTTGATTATTATTGAAAACAACCATTCAATTTTAATAATGTGAATATTACCTACACCAAAAAAAAAAAGAAAAAAAATTCAACAGCGCAAAAAGTTACCAAATAATCTTTACATTTGAAAATAAAAAAAAAAAAAGAAAACGGAAAATCTTTAAATAAATTTATTTATTACAAGGGAAACTCTTTTATATTTAGTTTTAATTTCTTTCATAAGTGTATTTAATAAACATGCCATTTTTTACTTAATTTTTTAGTTAATATTATTTTTTCTTTTTTGTTTCTGTTTTTAAAATTTTTTTTTTTAATATGAATTTAGTAAAATTTTAAAAACGAAATTAAAGAAAAAATAAATATTTTTGGTTTAAATTTTTCAATTGATCATTTGGTGTAAATTTCGTGTTAAACTTTTTATATGAGAACGAGAAAATTCCGACTAACAATTAGATTTTTAATGATTTGGTAACAAGAGAATATACGTTTAAAATTTTTCTATTTATATAAAAAATAATTTTAAAAAAACCTATAGTGTCTAAGATTTTTACAATTAATCAAAATGCTTTTTGAAAGATTAGTTGTCAAATTATTTTTATTAAAATACTTTTTTTCTCAATTTGATTGTTAACGATAAAGAACTTTTTTTTAATAAGTTTCGAAGCGTGGCTTAAGTCGCTCTTGAATCACGTGGAAATCAAGTTTTTAAGAAGCTTAAGCCGAGCACAGCGCAAGGCAATAAAATGGCTCCTAAACTTCGGATTAAGCCAGAATTTTTTGAAAATCGGTTTAAGAGCCAGACTTAAGCCGAAAAAAAGGGCTCCGAAACTTTGCCTAAACCCGCTTCAAAATTTTGGCTTTAGCCAAGTATAACAAGAATGTACACAGTGTTATCCAGACTCTTCAAATTCTCTGCAAAAACACGTCATTTAAAAGGAGTAGAAAATATTTTGTGCAATTTTAGCAGAGAATTTGCAGAGGCTGGATAACAGATGTACAAATTGTGTACATTCTTGTACAATTTACAGAATAAATTTATTCAATTCACAATAAAAATTATAGCGGTTTATATTTTTGTAAAATAAATTTTTGTAACAGAAATTCACATAGCCTAAATTAGTTAAAAATTGTACTCTATAATTTAGAAAAGCAAATTATATTAAGAATATTTAGAGTAATATAATAAAACCTAAATTTCTTTTTTCTAATAGAACTTTTAATTCTTGATCATTCTTGGTAAGGGTTTTACGTTTCTTATGTTATCTTTAAAAAAATAACAAAGAAAAAGAATTTTTTTAAAGAAAATCCTCCGAAAAAAGTGAAAATTGAAACTTTGACAATTTTTTATTCATGTTTATAAAATGATGATTTTTAAATCCCTACCAAGTATTATAGGGCCGACTATATTTTATCAACAATTAAATTATCAATTTATTTGTATAAAATAATTTTATCAACAGAAAAAAAAATCAACAGTACAATTTGTCAACATTTTTTTTTTCAAAAAAAATAAAATAAATAAGTATATTTTTTCAACTTTTATAAACTTAAGGCTTATTTTTTTTAAGATTTATATACCGGTTTACCGTCTCCAAGAGTTTGTACCAGTAAAGGATTTAAAGTTGGTTATAAAGTTCAAATAAAAATTTCATGACTGTCAGTATTTGAAGTTTTTTTCTTAAATTTTTCGTTAAATCACATTATCAGTTTTAATCACAATCACACAACATTCACATCTATGAGTAAACTTTTTTAACCAGTATCTATTAAATTTTTTGGCTTCTGTGACCTGGGAGTTTCTATGATTTTTACTGTTATTGCTTTATAAAAACTTCATTAAATTTTATTTGATCAGAGTAGTTAAACTGGCGTCGATGGGCGATCCAAAAAACGGACATCGACGTCGGTTTAAATACCCACAGTCCTCCCATGTCAAAATCTCCACCGAGAATTTTAAGAGTTTTACAATTAAAAATTTTAAACATTTTCTCGAGTAATTCTCAAGGAGATTTTCAAGAGATGTCTCGAGAATTTTTTTTTACAGATTTGGGGAGTATCTCCTATCAATGTTTTTTGTTTAATTTGGGTTTTTGCGCTAAAAAATCGATCTTTATTGATTCTATTAAAATATTTAAGGACTTGACTTAATAATATCAAATTTAAAACGATTTCTAAAAAAATGACCTTCACCTTTGATCTTTTAATTATATGCGTTTAAAATTTAATATAAATAAAATTGCAATATTTTAATTTGCATTATTATTTTTTACCAATATTTTTTCATAACTTGCAATCAAGTACTAAAAAGGGGTTTGTTAATTTTTTTTTAAATTCTTTAAGTTATATTTTTAATTTTTTTTTCTTAGAGAGCAAATCAATTTAGTCATGTGAAAAATAAATTCAATAAAAATTTTATTTAATTTTCGCCGCCTTTGCCTTTAATTATCTTATTAATAAAAATAATATAAACTTTTCTCCTTTTTTTCTAAAAAGATTTTGATCAAACTAATTTGAACTAAATTATTTAATTGATAGATTAGCTATAAAAACAACTGAAAAATTAAAAACGAATTCTTAATTCATTTTTTTAATCGAAATAAAGACCTTAAATTTGAAAATCAATTTTTTCTATAATTTTAATTGCTAATGATTTCAAAATATTTAATTTTTTGACTTTCCTTGAATAGTTTATTTGTTTTCTTTATATCTATCATCGAATAATATATGAATAAATCTTTAATTTAATATATTTTTAAATTGAAAAAAAGAAAAAAAATTTCGTTTTATTCTCCTAGAATTCTCGAACATTTTTTTTCTGAGGAGTTTTGTATAAGAGATCTCGAGGAGTTTTTCATGCGAGAAATGTAGGAGATATTCTTTTCAAATCTCTTCGAACACTCCTGGAGTTCTCCAATACATTCTCGAAGAGTTCTCCTGGGAGACGCATAGGAGATTTTTACATGGGCTGTTACTTACATAGAATCTTTTCAAATCACCCTAAAGAAATTAACCAAAATTGGGAACAATCGAATTATTTTTAAGGGTAAAACTTATGTAAATAAATTGCTGAGAATATTTTTAAGACTTACCAAAGTTTGATATGGATACAAAATTTAGGAAAATTTCAAAGATTTCACGACTTAATTAAAAAAAATAACATAAATGTACCTAAAAATTCATCCCGAATTATTTGGAAGTTATTAAAACAAGTAAAAAAAAAGTTGACAAAATGTACTCTTATCATCTTTGTTTCAATTTTTTTATAAAAAAAAAATTATTTTTGTTGATAAATTATACTATTGAAAAAAAAAGTTTATTGATAATTTTATCTATTGATAATTTATTTGTTGACAAATTATACAGTTGAAAATTCAATAGTTGACAAATTAATTTTGCCCGTATTATAGAAACTCAATTTAACTACTCAATAAATAAGTTTGACTTAAAATTTCCTATTCTTTGGAGGACTTGTTAGGTTTTGAAGTAGGGTTCATGACCAAAATTCTAACTAGGGCTCATGATTTTGAGCACCTTAAATACCTAATATTTACTTTACTAACTTTTTTCAAATTTAGGTTTACTGGAGTAAAAGGAATTTAAAAAATGTAATTAATATTCAATAATTTTTGATTTATCTAAATAAGCGAATTTAAGTCCTAAATAAGCGACTGGATGATTTTTCAAATAAAATGGTCCTGTTAACTTCTAAATTATATAAGATCAAGTGATTTAAATTTCTTTAAAAAAAATCCTTTACGCTTTAAAAAAGTGTCAAGTTTTATATAAATTGAAAAAAAATCCAGTCTTCAGCCGTTATTAAATTTAAGGCGCTTTAAAAATTCTTTTTGTCGCTTTTATTTTTCAATTGAGTTTTTATTCTACTTTTATTTCTTTTAGATTAAATTAAAAATTTAATATTACTTCTACTTAAAAAAGTAAAATAATAATTTCCTATTTTTTTTAAGTAGAGTATTATTGAAATTTTAAAGTAATCTTTATATACGACAATTTTACTTAATATAAAAAAAATTAACTATTTGTTAACGATTTACTAGTAAAATTAAATTTGAGATTAATTTCTTCTAAAATATGCTTCTAAAAAAATTAATTTTTCTAAAAAAATAATTATTCCACCAAAAATTAAAGCCTTTTACAAAGCTTCTTTTTTTGAATAATTTTAACAATTATTATTGACATTAAAAGTGTTAAGTTTGCAGATGATTAAATTTCTCGAAAATCTCTTTTTAGCTTAAAATCAAGTTTAAAGTCAATGATCGATTATGTCCCGTCACAATTATGTCCCATTTTGTTAATATCCTCAAAAATATAAAGAACAGAATTCCTGTAATAATTTATAATGTAAATTAATTTTTTCAATATCCCATTTTGTCGCCCCATTATTTAATTACATCACATGTTTTCTTAAAAATCAGACTAATAATTACATTAAAAATGAAGCATAATTGTGTCCCATAATTATTTATTTTAATTTTTGGAAAAAGAATAATTAAAAAGTCAATAAAAGGGGTGTTACTAAAACACGGACCGGTCCCAGCAAGGCTTTAAACACTTCAGCCAAATTTCGACCACCATTTTCCTAACTCAAAATTTTGCGAGCTTTCACGCAAGACTATTATCTAAGCGGTCGGATGCTCCCTTCGTCTTGCAGACCCATCCAAAAAATTTAAAAAAAAATAAGGTTTTGCGGACCTATACTTTCCGACTCTAAACTCTAAAAAAGCCCAAAATAGTTCAGTAATCTCTCGGACAATTACTTCGATTTTCATAAGCATCAGAAAAAAGTATTAAAAAAAATTTGAAAATAAAAATAAATATACATGTTCACCTTATAAATTTTTTTTCAAACTCCGACCACCGATTTTCTAGGACAAAATTTTACGAGCTTTCACGCAAGGCTATTATATAAGCGGTCTAATGCTTCATACGTCCTAAGTTAAATATTATCCTTACCGTAATTTATATTTTAGTTAAACCATTTTCTAACTTGTTGTAAACAATAATTTAATAATGAAAAAGGTTCGGAATTTGGCTGAAGTGTTTTAAGCCTTGCTGGGACCGGTCCATGTTTTTCAAAAAATTGGCGGTCCGTGTTTTAGTAATACCCAATAAAAGTTCAAGAATAAATTAAAAAATTTGTTCAATTTATATCCGCTTCTTTTTTCGTGAACGTTGGTGGAAAAAACCACCATAACCCGATTTTATGAGCTCTCAATTATGTGAAATAAATTATGCCTTACAGTCGAGGTTCATAAAATCCGGTCTATACTGTACTTAATATTTTAAGATAAAAGAAAATTCAAATGAAAAACCGACTTAACCTAGATTTTAAAAATAAATAATCCCCTTTTTTAATTTTGAAAAAATATTTTTTCTTAGACTGAATAAAGCGGTTTATTTATTTTTTAAATTTGCCATTGGTTAAATCAGATTTCATTTAAAAAAAACATTTTAAAATATCACATGTATAAATTATAAATTTTAATTAAAGTTTCAGTTTTTTGAAATTGACTGGGTTATAGAAAACTTTTAAAAGAGACAACCTTCTTAGAGCACCAGTATCAATTCAATCCAAACAATATGTGTAGATTGAATTTATCTAATTATTATATTTGAATGATTTTGTTTAATACATTTTAATAGGAAAAATTAGATTCATATTGTTAAGGTCTAAAAGAAACAGCTTATTATCAAATAAATTTAACAGGAAAATGTCTCTTTATTTAGATTATTTTAATTTGAATATTGTTTTTTTTTGTGAGGCATCCTGAGCCAAACCATTTAAACAAAAAAATTAATCTATTTGTTTAAAAATTCAATCGAGAATAATTAAGTTCCTTTCATAAAAATTCGAAATTTTGAATCAATATTTTTGTTCCATTAAAGGCGAGGTTAAGTATGCTTTTTAAGAAAAATCATAAAAACATTAGGATTAATATTAAAAACGATTAAAAAATTCAGAGGTGATTAATCTCAGTAGAAAAGTGAACAAGTTGACAGATAATCTAATCCGTTCAATAAATAAACATCAAAAATATTTTATAAAGCTTTGAATCTATCAGCAAGAATTGATTCCTTGATTAGTTTTAAAATGTTTATAAAATTCAATTTTTTTTCGATATAATTAAAGTGTTTTGAATCGAGGGTTCTTTACTTTTTCTAAATCAAAAAATGCAAAATGGCTTTTTTTGTTGTTGTTGTTGTTGTAAAAAAGCAAAAGGATTAAATTAGTTAAGTGATTTCTGTAATAAACGAAAAGTTCTTCAAGGAGTCATAAAAAAAAGTATAATAATTAAATTAAGTTTTTTTTTCTATACCATCTCTTATTTAGAAAAAATAAAATTAAGAGGAAATAAAAATCTTTTTTTTTAATCTTTAAACACAAAAGCTCATTTCAAACAAGACGGAACATATTATTTCTTAAATAAAAATATTGAAAGCATAAAAAAAAAAGAAAATTCTTAAAAGATTATTTTTTTTTTAATAAAAAAAAAAATCAATTTTTGAAAGATTTTCAAATAAAACAATTTAAGAGTCTCGGAAAATATTGAAGAAAAACATTAAATTTTGCAATTATTAATTTGAATTTTTCTTTATCACATTTTTTTTTGATGAATTTGATTAAATCAGCGTTTAGGATTAATGTTTCAACAAAAAATGGCGGATAGTTATGTTTCCAAATTAGAGTTTTAAGCTCACTAATTAAGATCAACAGAAAAATGAGTTTCCAAAGAGGTAAAAGGATCGGACCGACCTTTAAAAGATTCAAAATTAAAGATTTTTAAAAATTCCATAAAAAATTTCTTTTGGAAATAATGCTTGGTAATTTAACATTTTCTTTTGTAATATCTGTCAAACTCATCTATTCTTTAATTCCATTTTTTCCTAAATCAAATTAGAAATATTTATTTATTAGTTCTAATTTAATTAGCTCGTTTTAGCAATTTTCTATTTTAAAAAGTCAATTTTTAAATTGCTTAAGATACGCATATTTTTATGCTGTATTAAGCGTTTTAATTGCTTTTATTTTTAAAGCAAAATTGAAAACATTAAATTTACAGATATTTTTTACAATGTAGGACCGCATTTCAGATCAAATGAGATTTAATTGGAAATTTTTCTTTTCATTTAGATTTTTTTGATGTACAATTTTACTCAAAAAAGTCCAGAGAATGAAACTTTTATTCAAAATAAATTTTGCTCCAAATCAAGCCTGAATTAATTTCTTACTTAAATCTGAATCTAAAAATGTCTATCTTTTCTTATTCTACCTTAATCTTGGCATTTTTTTTCACTTATTTGAAATGAAAAAAAAATATTTTTAGTTTTTTTTACTTTTTTAGACGATAAGTATAAATTTTGTAAACATACATAGTTAAATAATTTTAGCGTTTAGTCTTCAACAATCCTTTTTACAGTACAATCCGAAACAAAGTTTACGAAAACATAAACAATGTTTAAACAGAGCATACACAAAAACGACACAGAACGAAAACAAAATCAACACAAAACCATTTTAATTGTTCTGCTATGGTTTTGTGATTGTACTGTGTAAACAGTGTTTGAACAGGTCGTTAACTTTGTTTTAGATTGTACTGTACAAAAAGCTTTCAAACAATATTTTTTAATCTTTTTAAAAAAGGATTGACTATTTAAAAATTCAGCGTGCAATTAATTTCCTATTTTAATTTTTTGGAACATCATACGATTTTTAAACCATGCTTGAATTTTATAAAGTTGGTGGTAATATTTTGTCGCAATGTAAAACAGAGGTTAGAAATTGTATATATGCCCAAAACTTCTGGATCAGCATGCCATTGACACAAACAGTTTTAAAGTTAATTTTAATTTGCCACAAATTTTCGGAAATTTTTAACTACAGTGAAAAAAGTATTATTTGTAAGTCTTTCAAAAAAGTAGAATTTTTTCATTCAGTGAAAAAAGTAGTAGATCCCTGTTGTTCATCATTCCTTGATAATCTTTTATTAATTCTAATAGTATCAAATTCAGCCATTTTTTCACTCGAAAAATAATTAAGAATTGAATATTCTTTATGTATTATAGAAAAAATGGGTCTTGCCTGTTATGTGACCAGTTGGTCACATATTATGTGACCAGGTACTTTATGTCGATTAGGTGACCAGATATTTTTTTTGACTGGTCACATATTCACTGGTCACCTAATATGTGATCAGGATAAATTATTATTAAAATAAAGAATTTTTTTTTTAAAAAATTTTATTATTTTTGTGACCAGTTATTAAATTTATATGACCAGTTTTTTTACTTTCGTGACCAATTTATAAAAAAATTTAAAATTAAAAAATTCAAAAAAAAAATTATTTATGCATCATCGATCTCCACAATTTTGCTTTTACCACCCAATTTGAGATTTCTTTTGTCAATGTCAACCGTGCACAATTGTCTTAGACGAAAAAATAACAATGCCACTGTATTGCGATGGACTTCATGCTCAAAATGCAATTTTATCTGGTCAACAGTTTTGGCGATTGTAATCTGTGCAGCCCAACATTTAATTATTGCAAGAACAATTTTTAATGGCTTTCGAAAAAGTGAGAAAAAAGAGTCCTCATAAATTGTTTTATACGATGAACAACTGTTACATCGCCAAGTCAACAGGCAATTTTTTGAATCCTTAGAACGCTTTCTAGTTGTTAAGTTCATATTTTGAGCTTTTTTTCTACAATTTTCTTTCGTACATTTTTGTACAGCAAATATTAAGCCTAAATCTACAAGTTTGTTAAAAATTTTTTTTTCTTCATTCTCGTTTTCCATTTTTTCCTAAATAATAGTAAAAATTTTTTGATTATTATTATTCAAACTTCAATTTTACATCATCGCTTAAATAATTTCTATATTACATCAACAATAATGAAAAATAAAATTTTGTGTAGTAAAAAATATCAAATCTTGCAAGTATAGTTGAAATTGCAATTATTTTATTATATTATTATATTTACATTTTATTTAATTTAAAAGAAATTTATGTGACCAATTGCAAAATTTTCGTGACCAAATGTTTATTTTGGTGACCAGGTTAAAATTATTTATAAACATTTTTCGGAAATAAATAATTTATCCTGATCACATATTAGGTGACCAGTGAATATGTGACCAGTCAAAAAAAATATCTGGTCACCTAATCGACATAAAGTACCTGGTCACATAATATGTGACCAACTGGTCACATAACAGGCAAGACCCGAAAAAATCTTGATGATTGTATGCATCGTAAAAAGTTAAATCAATTGTCAATCAGATCAATAAAAATTTTTACAAGATTAAAACATTTTGGTTCTAAAATAATATCGTTTACTATCTTGTGAACCTTATATTTTAAATCACCAAAAACACGTCTTAAAAATTGTTCTTGGAATATTTGTTCTCTTAAAAACCAAGAAAAATTATTCATTAATAATACTTTCTAAAATTTGACTAAAATAAAAACTAAATTAATGTCACAATTTATTACATTTAAATACGCATCCATTTTTAAACAGTCAAAAATTAATTTCTTATATTTAAAAAAAAAAACAATCAAAATCTTAAGAGTTGAACAAGTATTCCCCATCCAAATCATATATCGCTATATAATCTTTTTATATTTCTACGGGTCTGGTTATAAAGCTGGTCGCGCTGCTTCGTTCCTCGCACAAATATGAATCCTTTCAATGTTAGATTTTATGAACTAAAAGAGTCCTTACAACCGTGGTTCATAAAATCAGGGAAACACTATATAACCAAAGTTTTTTTTTTTCAATTAGATTTTTTTCAACTGCAATTTTACTTAGTTTTAACTGGATTTGAAAGTTTCAACCCTAGTTCGAACATTTTTTATCTTTTTTCAATTTTTTATTGAAAATGGAATAAAAAACAGAACTTTAATCGAAAATTTAGCTAAAAGAAAAATAGATAAGCATCTTCTGTCGAAGAATTTAATTAAGAGGCTAATTCAAGCTAAATTTATACCATAAATAATCCTTAGGTATTTTTTCAGTAAAATTTTAAATCCGAAAAATCTAATAGAAAAAAATTTTCATAAGTAAACCAAGTCAAATCGAAATCATAAAATAGTAAAGGAGAGGAACAAAAATATGCCATTATTGAAGAAATGTATAAGATTGTTTGCAACTTTTACCAAATTAACTAATAATAAATCTGCCCTTTTTTCGAAAACTTAAAAAAATACTTTTTACGGATTTTTAAATTTCACTATGAAATTTTTTTCTACACCTTTTTTATTTCAAGCCCTGAGGCATTGAACATAGAGAAAAAAAATATTACATTGTAGGTGTTTAGTAATTTGAAAAAAAAAAGCAATAATAAATTTCAAATAAATCTGTAAATAATTCCAATAATTATTGACAAAGAAGAAGACGAAAAAAAAAAATTAAATAAATTTTTTTAATCTCAAAATCCAACATGAAAAAGAAAAATTATTAAATTTTTAAAAATCATGCAGTCTCATTTTTCAAAAAATTATTTAAAGAATTTTGATCAGAGATTTGAAGATTAAAAAAAAAAAGAAAAATTTTTTTTTAAATTATATTTATTTCAAAGTAGTTAATGTCAGGAAAATGTATTCCGTGCTGAATTCTAATGGTATTCTCTTTAAAATCATGTATAATGAGACATAAGTGAGTTGATTATCTTTTATTAAGTCTCTTTGTTCATTAGATTTTGAGACACTTTTAAATATTCGTAAAACAATTTACTTACGGAAAATTATTGCTATTTGTTTCTTTAATTGATCGTAAATTTATTTATTTCAAATTAGTTATGATTATGATCTACGGAAATTTTTTTCCTGAGTCAATTTTTTCTAATTTCCCTCGTGTTTTTTTTTCCAAGTTGAATAATAATAAGAAATTGTCAAAAATGACAATTATATCAAGAAAAGAAATTTATAAATTTTCAACTTCCTCTCAAGCTCATGTTATGTTTTTTTTTTATCAAAATTATTAATTTCGACCTATCTTAAAATTATTAGTTTCCGTAAAAGCACACATTCATATTCAGAGTATTATATTCCCCTTATTACTAGTTGTTTATTTCGCATTCAATATCCTTTAGTTCAATAAGAGAATATCTTCATTTTTTGTTTATGTTCAAATTCTGAAAATGTTACATGACAAATATGCTGAATTTTTTTTTTTCTTTTTTCTAATTATATTTCCTTTATTGTTTTAGTTTAAAGAAAAATTGTTTAATCGTTTATTCTTCTCAGATATAAACAAATAAATTCATTTAAGTACGTTCGAAATCAATTGATTCTAATTAAAATTTTTTGTTGAAAACAAACTTTTAAAAGTAAATTTTTTGATTCAAACAAAAAAACATTTACTTTTAAATAAGCTAAAAATCGCCATTTTTTAGACAAATTTCAATAATTTTCTAAATATTAAACAATATGTTGAATTAAGACGTTAAAAAAAGAGGTTTTTATTTGTTTCGTATTTAAATCAGTTCTTTTTTTAAAGTAAAAATCTAGTTAAAAAAGCATCATACTTAAACAAAATTTTATTAAATTGTTATATGGTAAAAAGCAAAAAAAGCCCAAATTTTCGTTTTATAACAAAAAAGGCTTAATCTTAAAATTTTTTAGGAAAATAAATCGGTTCCCCCTTGTAAGTTTTAAATACGGTTTTTGGGTCTTCTTTTTTAAATTCTCAGATAGAGAGATTCATTAATTACAGTTGATCTTGCACAAGTATCAACTAAAAAGAAGCTAATGTATTTTTGAAAATTACTTTGACAGTTATAAAAGGTTTATTTTCTGTTGAATTAAATTTACTTCAGCAAAGTTTCGATTATTTGAATCCGAATTTTGCTGATTTAGTCTCGATTGAAATCTTGTTTCATATCTATGTTTATTTCGATAATTGCTTTGAGAACGCATTTTATCATTATTATACAGTACAATACAAAATAAAGTTAACGACCTGTTTAAAGACTGTTTATACAGAACATACACAAAACAAAACCAAACCCAAACAGAAACATTTTTAATGGTTGTGTGTTGATTTTGTTTCTGTTATGTGTTGCTTTTGATTCGGTTCTGTGTCGGTTTTATGTATGCTCTGTTTAAACATTGTTTATGTTTTCGTTAACTTTGTTTTGAATCGTACTGTAACTATTCGAATATCTAGCTCAGTTATAAATTTTGAACAAAACATCATAATAAAACGATTACAGCTTTTAGAAGCCAATTTTATTAGCTATTCAACGGTATATAAAAATTAATTTTTTAAATTTTTTTACATGGAAGTAAATTTAGCATTTAAATATGAGGGTCAGGGTAATATAATTTATACAAAGATAACACATAGGAAATAGTTACTCAATATTCAGTCCATTTTTGCCTAAGTCTTTGACTATTAATTTAATTAGACTTTCAAACCTTGAAGTTCATGAAGAAATTTCAAGTTGAATTTCGGTATTTTAAAGGTTTCTTCTAACAAAAATATTTTTACTGGAAATTTTTTTTCTTTGAAAATACTTAAATATATCAAAGTTTTATTTTATTTTGCTCACTTTTATACTTCTTGTAAATGTATTATTTTACGTAAAAAAATCTTTAATTGACCTTAAAATAAGAGAGAATATAATGTCAGCAGTTGTTTAGGTCATCAAAAGCTAATTTTTCATAGCTTAATAAAGTTTCAAGTATATTTTTTTTAAAGCTTTAAAGTTGACTTTTTTCAGAGCATAACAAAAACTCATATCGATTTCTAAAAAGTTCATAAAACTGATTTTTCAAAGTTTTAGGTTCTACTTCAATGTTAAAAATAATTGAAAAACTTTAAGGTTTAAAAACTTCAATAAACAGTCCTGCTAAAGTCTAGTCTTGTTATAATGAAATACCGTTTGAAAGATTATCTAAAGTTAACAAACTTTTTTCTGAGCTAGAACAAAGGGATAGCTTATAGGTCTTACATGTGAAAAAATGTGGTTCTTTTTTGCATAGAAAATTTAAAATCCCCAAATCTATTTCAGTTTTAGTAAAATTTTGGTTTTAGTGCTTTTAAGTGGTCAAAAATTAAAATTAAAGTGAAAAGATGTGAACTTTATTGAACTTTTAGTTTTTACATCTAAATTTGAAAAACAACGAGAATTCTTAAAAAAAATTTTTTTGAAAAAAATTTGTTCTGAATCAATAATCCCTAATTAAGAGTTTAGAAAATTTTCCCTAAAGCTTAATATCAATCCGATTATGACCGATTATTTAATTTATAAAATTTCAAAATACGAAAAAAAAATTTGTCTTAGATAATTTGATTCTAATAAGATATTAGGAATAACCGACAGCAACATAGAATATAATTTGTTCTTTTTTTATTAGCAAAAACCCAGATTCAAATTCTTTTATTTTTTGTCATAAAAATTTTTTATTTTATTTTAGATAAAATGATAGCGGGAAAGAGCCAGATAGTTCGTCAAAAAAATATTGACTCTGAAAAAATGCTTTATGAAAATGTGCCGTCATTATGCGATGGAATAATGACAAATACTAGTGATGAATTCGAACAAATTAATGAATCAATTGCAAAATTGACATTGAAATTAAATTCAGAGTCCGATGATTACACGGAATTCAATTTCAATTGTACAAATATACATTTTGATCTTACGCCGTCGTCGTCATCTTCAGCTTCATCGCCGTCAAATCTCTTAAACACTGACAAATCACCAAGATCATTGACATGTTGTTCATCTCCATCTAAATCATCCAGTAATTTTTCAAAATTCGAACCATCTCAATCGCCTAGACATGGCAAAAAAGAAAAATTTGTAAAATCAAGTACTCTAAATTCACATCATCAAAATACAGCGCCTTTATTATCAACAAATTCGGTGCCCTTGAACATTAAAGCCAATCGTTTGGCTAGTTTTATACGTCTAGACAAGGCTAGTTCATTTTTTTCGCGGAGTTGTCCTGGTGAAGAATTAACCGAAACAACAAGCGAAACTAAAAACAAAAATGAATATCATCAAAAATTTAAAAATTTTCTCACATTTTCATCAAGAATCAAATCAAAAAAACAAGATTCGTCGCCAAACGGCTCAGCTCATACGTCAATAAATTCTGTTTTTTCCGATTCAATTACAAGTAGTATGAATTTAGAGACTAGTGAAAATAGATTTGTTGATAATAAAAAGGGCAAAATAGGATCTTTTGAAGTTGATTTGGAAAAGTTGGCTAAAGAATTAGTATTACCAAGTGTTAATGCACCATTAACATCGTTTAAGCCACCATTACAGTCAAGTAGAACAATAGACTCAGAGAGTCCTAAACAAACTAAGAAACAATTTGTTAGATCTCTAACACAAAATAAAGAAAACTAAAAAGAAAAAAAATTACAGCAAAAAAAAAAACAAATAAAACGGTGAAAAAAATTGTTTGTAAATAAAAAAATATTTTTTTATAATTGTATTTATATTGTAATTGTATCTCTTTTTTCTAATCAAAAATTTAAAACCGGTCGAAAATTTAGAAAATAGTAACTTTTTTACTGACTTGAAGTTTTTTTATTTTAGAGAGAAAAAAAAATGTGACGCAATTTTTTATTATTATTATTATTGATTTTGTTATTTTTTTTAATATGATACACTTATTTTTAGTGTATACCTTTTTTATAAAAAAAAACTCAAAATCAAAAAATAAAGCTTTTAAAGAATGTTTTATTTTAAATAAATCATTTTGATCTCGTTTAGAAAAAGAAAATTCATAAAAATTCGGTTGACGGTGTACTTACCAAAATTGTTGAGAAACACTTGGATGTTTAATCGGATCATCATAAGTGTGATAATTATGTTGATACATCCGAAACAAATGAGATTAAAAAAGAATACAGAAAAAAAATCACATAGGTCAAAAAAGAATAAGGTTTTTCAGAAAAGTGTATTCAAGAATGTCCTTTTCATTTTCAACAATATATTTAGAGACATATTCCGGATGTTGGTTTAATAACTACCGTAAAACCTTGTTTATAAGCGCACCCCAGGCCCCTCTTTTATCAGGAGCACAGTCATCAGCAAAATTGTAATTTTGTTATATTTTTAAAGACCACACTATACTCTACCAGGAATGTAATATTAAGATACTGCAATTCAATCAATTTTATGTCGTATCCGTAGCGTAGCGTACCAGCGTACCGTACCGTACATGAGATAAAAATTTTGTGAATTCACTTTAAAAAAAAATAAATAAAAAATTCAGATTGGTTCTGGTATTTACTCTTGAAATAGGCAAAAATAGATGAGTTTTTGAACTCTGGATTTTTCATTTGATTGGAAGGTTCGGGTGACTTTTGTCACGACACGAATCGTGGAACCGTGATAAATTTATTTTTATACTCTATAAAAAATATAACGAATCGTTATTGTGTGATAAAAGTATACTTTTATTTAAAAAAAAATCACGGATGAATAAAAAATAAAGTATAATCACTATAATTTCGAGTCAGAATCTTCTTAGAATTGTGATCTTTTATTCTTTTTTTGGGTTAACCATATACAGCCGAACCTCGTTAATCCAGCCCTCGTTTTTTCGGCGATTTCTAATCCCAAGTAAATTTTATTAAAATATAATTTTAATTCGATAATACGGCATTTCCGATAAACCGGCATGAAAACAAAACAGGAAAATTTCTTTATCCACTAACATTTTGTTAGGATTTTTGAACTTTTTGATCCATTGACTATAACCTATAATCATTTATTAATCATAAATTGACTATAATCATTTTCACAATCAGCTTTAAACCAAACTTATTTTTATTAAAGGAGGCAAATAAAAATTTTGCTCATTTTCAATTTTCATTTATGCTCAAAAAAAATTAAATAGCCAATTTCTTGTACGCTCAATTTATTAAGAACCGATATTTAAGAGATTTTTTAAGAGACCTTATTTAATATCAAATACCATAGAAAAGCATATAAAAACCATATCAAATGTCAGATAAATTATTTAAGCGTAAGTTAACTATTTTTTGGTCCTTGAGAAAAATTTACAAAAGTAAGAGTCTGACTTGGACCTATAAAAGTCTTGTAGCAAAGCAACTTGTTTTTAATCCTTGAAAGTGTCTGTTTGGAACATAATCAATTTTATTTTCCATTCTAATGAAAAAATTTTTTACAATTATTCCAATTATATTTATTACCGTTACAAAAGTAGTTTTTGAAAAATACTTTTAAAATTTTTATCACGTGACGTGATAAAATAACTCTTTTGAGAAATTTCACGAATCGCGACAAAAGTATCGTTACAAAAGTAACCGACACGGATTGGAAAACTTTCTTCTTTTTTTTTTCTCTCAAAATAAATTACATCAAGGTTAAAAGGTAAAATTTTCATCTATGCTAATTTTAACGTGCCAATTAAATAATTTTGCTATTTTAGTCTACACTATAATTTTTTTAGGCGTAATCCGTCTATTTGTAACACGCTTTTATGAGGAAGTGGAGAAAAAATGATTAAAAAAATTCACATTTACGATCATTTACTCTTTTATGAAGCTCATTTTCATCTTATATGCGAATTTTTTACACATAAAAGCGTCTTACAACCTTAAACCATTTATGTTATTTTCGCCTAAAATATTTACAGTGTAGTTGATACTCTTTTAGTACAGAGCTACAGTAATAAATCAACTTTACAATTTTCCAAATTTAATATTACAAAATCAGAACTCAATAAATTAAAAAGAAATATTAAAAATTTAAGATTTAAAAATTTCAAAAAAAATCTTTTTTTTTGAGATTCTGAGTTCAAAACTTATATCTTTTTTACGACACTCACATTTCAAAAAAATTTTTTTTTCACTAATTTTTCCAATTTCTCAACTTGAACAAAAACTAAAAATTTTATTGAAAATTTTACAACAATAAACTACACCGGTTTCTGGTTTACTACACAAACAAAATACTAAAAAATTAATTTTGACATTTATCTTAATTTTAATTTGATAGCAATATGAGGAGGATTAAGCCCAACACCAGGTATGCCTCTCATTAATTTCTCATCATTAGAATCTTGTTCATTTGCAAAAGAAAAGCTAAACTTTTGCACTAAACTAGTAAATATAAGAAACATTTGTAAACGAGCGACAGACTCACCAATACACGCTCTATTCCCAACACTAAATGGCATCATGGCTGGATTTCTACCCTTAAAATTTCCATTCTCATCTATAAATCTCTCTGGTTTAAACTCGCTTGGATCACACCAATAGTTCGGATCTCTCATACAAGACCATATATTTACCATTACAAAAGTATTCTCAGGTAATTTGTAGCCTTTAAATATCAAGTCTTTAGTAGTTGATCTCGGCACCAAAATAGGCCCTGACGATATCATTCTCATAGTTTCATTCAGAAAAGCCTCAACAAAATGACATTTTTGTCTATCCGATTCAGTTGGTAACTTTTCTCTACCCAATATTCTTTCAATTTCTTCAATTAATTTATCTTGATAGCAAGGATATTTAGCTGCAAAAATAATAGCCCAATTGAGAGATGTTGATATAGTCTCAGTGCCAGCTATGAACAAATCTTGTACAACCGAACTCAAATGATCAAAACTAAAAGATGTATACCTTGACTTACGACGATTCAAATTTTCTATTGTCAATGAACTACGCCTTTTTTCAGTGAGTCTTCTAGAAACATTATTATAAGAAGGTGTCAAACGATTAGTGTAAAATGAATCTGATAATTTATTATCAATCATACACACATTATTCATAAGCTCTTTTAAATAACATTCTATTATGTTGGACTCGAATTTTTCCGATTCATCATCATAATCAATTTGATCGATTATTTCATTGTACTCCTCCATTTTCTCCGATATTAAATTATTTAAGAACTCGGAGCATTTCATTACATTTTTTAAAATGAAAGCTTTGAAAATTCTTGTTATTGGTAAAAAATTGAAAGCTGCAGCCACAGCTGTATTTTCAAAATTCTCCGTTATTAAATCCATTAAATGTGAGAAATTTTTCTTATCATGCATTCGAGTACCAAAAGTCATTGTAAGAACATTTTGCGATGTTATTTTACTTATAGAATTTTTCATTTGATTGTTTGTGAATTCAAACTTATCGTCTATTCTCTCTCTATACTCGTCCAAAGTCTCACGTATTGTTTGCAAGCAATTTATTTCCAAGCTTGATCGACGTCTGCCAAATTTGTTCAGAGAGGTCTGTAGGAATTTTTTGTGCTCATGTAGATCAAAATTATACGGTGATGAAATAACGCCTTTTCCTTTCAAAGTGGCATGGGTCATGTACAAATGTGGCCGACCAGCAAAAGATTCTCCATTGTCTATTAGAGCCTCACGTATCAAATCAGTACCGTTTAGAACCACTACGGGTTGACTACCAATATAAACTTTAAAAATAGGTCCGTATTTTTTAGACCATTCAAGCATTTTTTCATAAGGCCTATCACCCAATTGTAAAATATTACCTAAAAGTGGTAAACACCAAGGTATACTAGGAACATTTAGAATTTTATTTGATGTATTTCTCTTTTTCCATATTAGAAAAATACTCAAAAATACAAGGAAGTATGAGAGCATTTTTTTATTTGTTCAAATAGATATTACATTTTTATTTTATACTGTAGAAATTAATTGGTTTCTAGTGCCTAGTGATATAAAGCAGAAAATAATGTTGTATAATTAAAAAGAAAGATCCTCTAGACATCTAATGTATTCGCATCTACTTTTTGACTTGCTACAATTAATTGTGACAGTAACTCTTTTTTTTAAATTCATTTCAGCTAGTTGATTAGAAGCTGATTTGAATTTTTCAAGACCTACTTCATATCTACTCTTTGCCTTTATTTCATTTTTTAGACCTTAATTAAAAAAAATAAATAAAATAAAACAGAAAAACTTGTTTTCTGGGTTGAATTTTTATTGCCTTTGCTTGTCTAATAAATTTTTGAATGTGTTAATTTGTTCAATATATAATTATGTAATTGTGACGAATCAAGTGAGAAAGAAATTTTTGAGATAAAAGCTGAATTGACATGTGATAATATTTCAAAAATCTTTTTAGTCTACCTAGTTTTAAGTATTTAACATACTTATTGCAATAAATATTTTATCAACATCCAAGTTTAAAATACTATTTTTTCAAAATTTAGTTTTTTAAAAAAATAAGTCTAAGTTTTTTCTAATAAGCTTTTCCAAAATGCTTGGTTGCTTTTTTGCAAACTAAGAAAAGAGTAAAAATTAAATTAAAAATATCAATACTATACAAATTATAGATTTATAGCAATTTGTTACGATTTGGAAATTGTTACCTGGAATTTGTTACTATATAATTTATTACTAAGCTTATTTGTTACTACCCGAGAAAAAAAAAACGCGTATTATTTCGCGTCAAAATGCGT
>NTPY01000876.1:138083-158007 GCA_002922825.1 Brachionus calyciflorus
CGAAAATATTGTTACTAAATGGAATTAGATACTAGAGAAATTATTATGATAAAAAAATAATTTAATTAAAGTGAGCGAAAAAGGTAAAATTTAATCAATTAACATTTCTCGATTACGTTCTATAACACTCAGTCGATTCTGTTTAACTCTTGGGTGACTTTTCAATTATGATTTAATTTGCATTCTCTCCGTTATTTGAATATAATTCCATCTTTAATCAAAATTTTGAATCACTAATATAAAAAAATCCATTTAAGGCTCAAATGGGTCAAAAACCCAGCTAAAAAATGGTTAACTTTTGATCTTAATTTTATGAAAACATAAATATATTCTTCATCAACTTAGCTTTCTTGAGATATAATTTTCACGCTCATATGTTAAAATTAAAAGAATTTTTTGCCGCCTCAAAATTATACCTTCTTTTATTTTTGAATTTTTCGACAGGGGTAAAGGTTAATTTAATTTAAACGAAAAAGTCATATATATATTTACTCAGGCTTTAGCTCACTAAGATTAATTTAAAAGTTAGTTAATTGAGTTTTTTTTGCCAACCGGCATATGGTATTTTGATAATTAGATTAAAATATTTATCATAGGAACTTTGTTCAATTTTTAGTTTAGAGAAAATTTCTTTAATTAATTATTAAGTAATAATTTCCTAAAATAAGAAATCGTAACAATTTCCTTATTTTAATATTTAGTAACAACTTCAATAGTAACAATTTGATGGTAACAAATTACTATTCGTAACAAATTGAAGTAAATCAAATTATAAATAAAGCGAAATTAATAATTACTAAAAATTTTAATAATAATACAATAAAGAATTATTAAAATTATTAGGAATGAATCAAGGAAATGAAGCCTTTTACTTATATAATGAACTTAATTTACTTTTAAATTATAGAAAAAATTATTTGTAAATTCAATTTTTATTCTTAATTTTATTTATTTTTTTATTCTTACGAATTATTTTTTTCTTTTCAATTTTAATTACTTTCAATTGCCCATGGGGCTAAAACTAAATAAATAATAATAATAATAATTAGGCTAACTGGAAAAAATAAAACCAAAGAAAATGCAACAAAAATTTAATTTGGGTCATGTCGAAAATATGCACACCGATTTGGTTAACATTTGGATAATGTCGACTTTGTGAACCTTTTTTTCAGCAAATTCTTTATCACCTAATTGGTGAATTTTTTGACAAAAATTTTATGTAAATATTTTTTTGTGAACAAAATAAGAAACTTGTGAACATTTTTAGATTTTTATGAACAAAATCTTAGTTATTTTCCTGTCCCAGTCAACAGATTTTTATCGGATAATTTCAGAATGTATGATGTTTTTTCCAAAAAGGAAAAATCTTCCCGACTTAACCATTTCCCAAATTTCAATTTTTTTGAAATTCATTTTTTGATTTATTAGTCGTTTATTTAGAATAGAATCATATCTGAAAATTGCCTTTGATTTAGGGACTGGTCTTAAAGACCGACTTACTTTTACTGGCTAATTCTTTAATTCAGAATATCTTCAGATTTTTATCATCAGTAAAAGCATGACTGTTTATGGTCAAAAATTAGCCATATAACTAACGTTTTTTATTGGATGATCTTGTGACTAGAATTAATAAAAAAATCCCATATTTTCTCGAGAACTTTTGTATATCTAATTTAGTATTACAATTAAATATATGAAAAAATTTGGGAATAATCTTAAAACTTTCTAACTCCCTTTCCAGTGCAAAATTTAAACTAAGAGAATAGGCCATCCCATGTTAAAATCTCATTTGAGATTCTCACGACCATATTCTCATGAGATCTCAGTCCTCATTAGTAATGAGGACTGAGATAATATGCTTTCGCATATTTGAACCAATTTAGCATATCTTATGCTTTTTAGCATATTCGCATATTTGGCATATTTTAAGCATATTTAGCATATTTTAAGCATAATTAAAGCATATTTTGCATATTTAAAAACTATTTTGGATATTTTATTCAAATAAAAAAAATTATTTGAAAAAAATCGTTTATTTTGTTATTATTAATAAAATTTTTAAAATGAAAAGTCAAATTCTGACTTCAAGTCATTACAAGACTTTAAAAAATAACTTTTAAGTCAATTATATTTTTTATCCTTAATTCATATAGGAATATTGCATTAGTTTCTTAGTGATATAAAAAATCAAACAAAATCATAAAATTATGGTAGATTTTTTAGTATTTATATAAAAAAAAACAATGACAAGATATATTTAAGACTTTTACTTTCCAAAAATTTTAAGATAAAAGTAAAACAATGAATTTTAAATTTTCGTCTAATTTTCAGACTTCTTAACGAATCAGAAATTATTTGGAACAATTCTAATATCTAAATAACTTATTTTTAGCTTCAAACAATTTTTTATGAGTTCTGGTTAGTTAAAATTAATATTTTATAATTTTAATAAGCCTATCTCAATTTTTTAACATCACCATAACATAAAATAAGCATATATTTAGCATATTTGAAAGCATATTTTAAAGCATATTTCGCATAATAAAAAGCATATTTTGAGCATATTTCAACCCCCTAAAAAAGCATATTTTGACAGGCCCTGCTCATTACAATACATTTCCATGTAGCTCTATTTGAGATCTCATGAGATTATGGTCACCAATAATTTCTCATGAGATCTCATTGAGATTCTTACAGGGGATAGGCCCTTAAGCAAGTTAATTATGTTAAATTTTAACATGTAAGTCAGAATTCAAAAATCGCCCATAAGTTAGGCCAGAATCAAAAGTTCAAGTTCAAAAAATAATTGATGAACACTTTACCCAGTCAGTACTTTTTATGAGAATTTTCGGAGAGTCTTTACAGAGAATTTTGCAGAATTTTTAGAGATTTTAAAATAATTTAGAGATTAAGAAAAATTAAGTCAGTGAAGAAAATAAATTTTTTTTTAAGTTTACCCAAAATTTGCTTTATTTTTTAAAAATTTATCCGCTTTTGAGTAAGCCAACACAATTGATTAATTAAAATAAACCTTGATATGAGAAAAAAAACTGCTTTTTTTTTTTGAGAAAAATTTTTGTGAAAAAATTTAAGAAAAACGTGAACTTTACTTTCTTATTTACTAAATTCAATAATCCTTATGAAATTTTTGATAAAAATAACTTTTAGCTACCTTCAAAAAAAAATCAGTCGATTTGAAAAAAATTTTAAGTTAGAAAATGCCTTCAGAATTCAAAAATCGCCCATAAGTTAGGACAGAATCAAAAGTGTTCAAGTTCAAAAAATAATTGATGAGTTTAACATTGTAGTTGACAACCGAAAAAATAGAATTCGTAGTAGAGAAATTACAAGAATGTATCATTGAAGCGTGTTACGCAACTTGGTGATATTAAAGATTATAAAATAAATTTTAAAAAAAGTTTATTTATTTAAGAAAATTAATATTAACAAAATACAATTCACCAGAAGTGAACATAAATTCAGCTAGTTTGATTTCATTCTCATATTGTTTAATATCCAATTTCCATCCATTTGGATCTTGAAATTCAGTCAAGTGACCAGTCGGTGCACCGAATGTATCTCCTTTAAAAAATCTAGTACTTCTATAAAATAAACGAAAACATTTCTCTAATTTTTCCAAGTCTTTAAAATTACAATTGGCATGTGTTTCGAAAATAAGATTCTTAAAATATTTACAAGCATAATCCATGTCCATATTATTTATTACATCTTTTTCAGGGCCCTCGATATCCATTTTAAATACATCTATTATTTTATTTTCAAGTCCAGTTATTTTAAGAATATTTTCAAAAGAAACAATATCTTGTATTTTTAATTGATTTAAATCTTTTGTTTCTTTTGAGTCAAATCCAATACCCAATCGATAAAAAAACCATTTATTATTTACTTCTAAAACTGGTGATTCTTTAAGCTCTGGTTTTTTATTTCGAATTTCTGTAAAAAAGGGATCTTCAACAAACGGATCAAAACTATATAAATTACAATCATAAGAATCTCTCATTTCTTGATCAAATGTAAAATCAGTATTTATACCTAAGGATAAAACATTGCATTGGGATTTTTTAGGTTGGGCGTAATGATCCAAGCAAATAAACCATGCACCATCAATTCGAAATAAATCATCAGGTGCATTCTTTAAATATTCAGGTTTGCCACCAATTCTCTTAATATTATTACATTTGTAAAATTTAAAGTCACGAACTCTTACAGCTTCAAAATTTGATTCTCCTTCTTCGGAGTTGAGCTTAATTAATTCGTATTCACGATAAGATTCTTTTATTTTTTTTATTGGTAATATCACATTATTTTTTCTAAATAATGTCAATATTCCAATAAATAGAAATATGCTCAATAATATAAAAAATTTAATTTTTATTGGCATTCTATAAAAACTAAATTTTTTATTAGTTAAAATCTAAAATAAAAACTATTAGTAGACGAGAAGATACAAGTCAAATAAAAAAGAAGTAAATTTGTTCTGAAATTGGCTAATTAAATATTTATCTTATTTTTCCTGATATCAAAATAAAGAGAAATTAATTTTGATTTTTATTCCAATCGACTTAGTTTTTTTGATTTAATTCTTTTTATTCCGAAAAATAATTTTCTTTTCTTTGGTTGATAAAATTGATGTTTTGCAGGGCTTTTTGTGTACTACTGTCCTGGACATTCATATGCTACAAAAATTGTGAATTCTTTTGAACGTCATAAACTTTCATTTTCTTTCAAACGTTTTCAACTATTTTTATTAAAATAAAATTTATGAATTCTCATAAAACTTATATTTTTGGAAAACAGAAACATTCATGAACAAATTCATTTTTGGAACATGTGAATGATTAGGATAGTAATTAGACTTTTTCACTCAAAAAATAATTTTTTTTACTATTTTATTTAAAAAAATTGGCATTGTGAATTTTGGTACCAAAAAAAAGTACAAAAATAATAGAACTTAAATAAAAATTAAAAAACGTATCTGCAATGAAAAAAATATGAAACTAAGTGCAACTTCATAAGTTGCAGCTGAAAAGAGTGTCTGCAAAATCTCTGCTTTTTTGCAAACAGAAATAAACTTTAATTAAAGATAAATATAACAGGTTTATTTGTATGACTAAATTTTCTTGATAATGGAATAAAACAATTTAGCTTACTTCTGCATTTTAAAAGCATACCATTGCAGAATGCAGAGATTTTGCAGAAGCTGCAACTTATGAAGAAACCAAATGAAAGGACGTCGAAAAAAGAAGTCCATATTCAGATAGAGTATTAAAAAATGAGTAAGAAAAATTGAGGGTGCGCCATTTTAATAAAGTATTCTTTTAAGGTATCATTATCATTTTAAAGTTTTTTTGACGCTCTTTCATATTTTTTGGGTAAAGTTTGTAAAAATTGAAATTTTGAAAATATTTTATTTAAATTTAAAAAATTGGCCATTTTTAGAATCTTAACTGAATCATAATAAAAACAGTCATTTTTGCTTTCCACTAGTTAAAATAACTTAAACCTCAAATTTTAAGTAAAAATATGCCCAATTTAGAGAAATATTAAATTAGATCTTCCTATTGAGTTTTGACGATATCCTTCGGTCATGATGAAGAAATTTCAATACAAAATTTTAAAAAAAATAAAATTGTAGAAAATTTTTAGTTAACCTAACTAAAATTAAAAATTCACCATTTGGCAAGTTTTTTTTTTAATTAGATTTTTTTTATTTACAATTTTATTCAAAAAAGGCCAAAGAATGGAACTTTTGTTCCCAATAATTTAGATGTGTGTTTACATAATATATACTTGTCTTCTAAATTAGTAAAAAAAAAAACAAAATTCGATTTTTTTCAAACCATAAGTAAAAGGAAAATATTCCTAAATTAAGATGGAATAAAAAAAGATAAACAGCTTTTAACTCAGAATTTAAGTAAAGGACTAGTTTAGGCTTTAATTGCAGCAAAATTTATTGGGAACATCAGTTCCATTCTTTGGCCTTTTTTGTATAAAATTGTAAATAAAAAAATCTAATTAAAAAAAAAACTTGCCATTTTGATTCCTCATTTTAGTACTTATTCTGCATCTATTTTTAGAGGCACTCATAAAATTGATAAAAATAATAATTTAAAAGCTTCGAGGAAAAACCTTACGTCAATTAAGGTCGTCATCCTTAAATATTTCTCTTTTTTTTTTTGTGTTACAACTGAAGAACAAGATTTAGTCTAGTGTAATTAAAAATAAAAAATCCAAACAAGGCATTTAGTTAACAAATGCTTGGCTTAGAAAAAAGACAACGGATAATTGATGAATCTTTGATATTTAAAAAAAAAATTCAAGCTAATTTGATAGATTTTTGAAAGTTTCAAAAATATGATTTGATATTTTTTTATAAAGCTATGAGTAAACCAATTTGGATTTTAATTAAATTTGTGAAAAATTTAAATATTTTCCGATCTATTATAAAGTTAGTCATAAATTTTGTAAAGATTCTGTAAAGAAATTGCAAATTTACGTAAAGTTAACAAATAAAAAATCTTTAGAGATTCTTTAAAAAGAATCTTTAAAATTTTGTTGACTGGGTTACCAGATAAAGAAATAAAGATGTTTGTTTTCCACTGATTCCTTTCAGTTGAAAATCAAATTATTTTATTTGGTAAATAAAAAATTCAAATCTTTTTTATTCAAATTTTGATATTTTAAATGGTTTTGCAATTTATAAAAATTTTTGAAATTAAATCACTAAATATTTCTATTTCCTTTTTAAAAGAGAAAACCAAGATCTGTTTTAAATCATACTCAGAAGCTTTTTTAAATAAAATAATATAACTGAAATCAAAAGGAAATACTAATGAAAAATATTCATAAAATTATAAAATTTAGAAAAAACCTTTAATTAAATTTTGAAAATTCATTTTCTAAATTGAATCTTTTTTCAAATTTAAAATGGGTATTTTCGAAATTTTAAACGATTGAAGACTATAAGAAAAAGATTGAATATTAATAATAGATATAGATTTTTTCATAATTTTTCTAAAAAAATGCGGAATCAAAAGTATAAATAAAATTTGAATTCTTCAGAAAAAAAACATAATCAAGAATAAATTTTATTATTTTAAAATGAGTAAAATTTTTTATGCTTCTCAATTTTCTGTAACAGAATGAATTTGATAATCAAAATAAACATAATTGATTTGATAAATTTATTGACAAGTTCTTCATTTATTTTATCCAAGAAAATCGGCAATATTGATTTATTAAAAAAGGAAATTTAACTTCTTCTTATGCTTTTGTATTCAATCACATACTTCACAAGATTCAACAAAATTCTTTACTTAATTTATCGAGAAAAATAGCTAGATTGATCTAAAATTGTTTAGATCGACATGTCGTTATATAGTTTTTATGTTTCAAATCTAAAAGCTTGCTTTTAAAATCGAGAAACTTGGTCGAAAAGTTTTAACCATCGATCTGATTGACTCATTTTGAAGTAGTTCTAGTGTCTGATTCAAGTGTTCTTACTTTCAGACCGTTGTTAAATTTCGATTGACTTATGCATCTGTAAATAAAACTTTAAAATTTGGTACTTAATTTGAAAATAAAATTGTTAATAATTGGAATTTTTTACTACATCATTAAAAAAATAGAGAAAAACATTAAAATTTTGCTTAATTTTAAATTTAAAAGGTTGTCATTTTGGAATGAATATTTCTACTTTTTCGATTAACCGGCAAGAAAACACTCCACCAGTTGAGCCGAAACGAAAGTCAAGATCGCCGAAATCTACCCCCAATGATGAAAGAAATCTGATCCATTTATTGAAGAAAAATTGCACTGAACCATCTCATGTGCTAGCAAATCAATTGGAATTGTCTAATGGTAAGACTGCATCTTCATCTTTACTCAGAAGAATGTTATTGGCATAAAAGCTCGAATGGAAAGTTGCAGTAAAGAAAACTCGGCTTTCGGCAAATAATATAAAAGCTAGAAAAGCGTTTTGTAAAATAGTAAAATCATGATCAGTGTTTAAAAGAGAAAAGTTCTTTTCAGTGATGAGATTAACATTCAAATTGATTATCGAAAAAAATAAAATTTGCATTCGAGGGAAATGCTACGTCATATTTTAGTAAGATTAAGAATGGTTCATCGATAAAATGGCCAGCTAGCAGTCAGGATTCAAATTTTATAGAAAACTTATCCTAGTAAAAATAGACCCGAAAAAAGAAATCGGGAATCTTGTTGACTCAATACCAAGAAGAATAAATGCATGCATGAATTTAGGAGTTACACGAATTTAGGATTTAGGACTTTTGACACTTCTAGTGATACAAACATGATTTGTACCGTCATAGAATTGTTACATGGGATAAAATTTAAAAGAACAATTTGTACCTGCTACTAAAAATGGAGGTTTACGTTAAAAACTTTTGTTGAAGTTTAGTAAGTAAGTTGAATGCAACAAAGTGTAAAAATTTTGCAACACCTAAAAATGTATAAGATTAATTTTCAATTTTACATGAAATAATATAAAAAAAGCTTCGCTATAACCTAAAAAAAGCTATAAAAATTAATCAAAATAAAGTTCATTTGAAATCATGCAAGCTCAGCCAAAAGTGATTAGATCATTCTTTGAAAATTTTATTCAGTGATTACAGCTAAATTAAGGTTTCTATTAAAAATCGTATTAAATTTCAAAAAAGCATATTTTTGTTTTAATTGAAAAAAGAAGCAGAATTTTTTTTAATTTTAAAAGATAAATTTTATTTTTAAATCATTTTTAAAAATGAGCTTGTTCAACTCGTCTTTTTTGACTGAATTTCTCTCTACTGAGATCAATCGTTTAAAACAAAATAATTTCTCTTGTGTCAGTTTAAACTCCTCAAAAATATTAGACAAAGATTTAAATTTTCTAATACTTTCTCCGAATTATGAAATACCTCAAACAAATTTAGATTTAGTTAAAGAAAAATCTAATTATGAACCAGTGTCTAATTCAACTGAACTTGAATATGATTATCAAGGCTCGCTTTTTTATATTTTATTCGTTATTTTTTGGTATGCCATTTGTGTTATTTGTATGATAGCATTACAAACTAAAGAAAATGATCTAGAATTTTATGAAGACAATTATGACTCGGAAATTAATGCAACTAATAGTTTATTTAGACCGATAAGTGATGACATAACAAAAAGAGAAGCATTAGGTATGAAAATAAAATATTTAAGAATAATACAATTTTATATTAAAATTTCCTAATACAATTTAAAGAAGAATTGTTAAAGCCTGGTTTTAGAGATAAAATGTGGGATATTTACTCAAACACGCCGAATTCGTATAAAATTCGAAAATTCGAAAACAAAAAAATTCAAAATATGGACAGGAAATTGAAGCAATATTATTCTCTAACACCCGATTTTAATAGAGATACTATAGGCACAATGAATTCTCAAGATTCTTATACACGTTTTGACTTGTTAAATATGAACTTTGATTCGGTGTCATGCAAGACTCAAAACAGTCGTTTAAGAATTTAAAAAATGTAATTTCTCAAACAAAAACATCAACAACGACAGAAAATTTATTAATAAAATGTTTGAGTTGGAAAAAAAGTTTAAATAAATAATTAAATTTTCAATTACTGTATTTATTCTTGTTGGTCTAAAACAAACAAATTCAATTATTTTTTTGGCGAAAATTTTAATTTAGACATTTTAATTTTTAATTTGGTAATTACTCATTTTTATTTGTACTTAAAAAGCATAAGAAAAACAAAATTTTCTATTATAATTAAATTATTTGAACCAATACAGCCAGACCTCGCTTTTGTGAACCCTTATTTTGTGTATTTTCGATGTTGTAAACTCAATGAAAGAACAGGAACTAAGCGTTTGATAAAAAAACCGGCATATGTCTGATATGTGAACTAGCTAATTATGTGCACTTTCTTAAAGTTGTTAGGTGAACTAAGTTCACATAATTTAAAATAGGTGAGCTGATAATTAATTATGTGAACTTTATTTAAAGGAGAAATATAGATTGATTAAAATTTTACCTTTTTTTGTCAAATTTTTTTTAGAATTATTATTAATTAAACTCAAATAGGTTGTTTTTTAGTGAAAAAGCCCAAACTAAAAAATTAATCGAATTTTACAATTGGTATTAAATTGTATTCTAATCATTTCTTGGTCATCCAGTTTCTCATGATTGATTTCAGTTTTATGCTCGGAGAATCTTAATAATTTATCGTCTCTAGTCAAAGTTACCGATGCATTACAGCCGTTAACTTTACATATCCAGTTAATCGAATTTTTATTTATTCGGTGTCTCTTGAATAAATAACCATTAAAACAAAGATCCATGCCATTGTGATCTAAGTTTTCATTTGCTTTTATTTCACTATTAAACCAAGTATTAGGCAAAAAAGTAATTGAAAAGTTTGAAGCCATCGTTAAGTAGTTATTTTTTTTTATAATTATTTGTTTGCTTTTTAATTTGGAAGTAAATTTTAATAATTGTAATGAAAATTACAAAATTCCCTTTTTAAAATTTCATTTTTTTTCAAATATAACGATTCATTATAAAATTCCCTTTTTTTGAATTTTTTTTGGCAATGTTAAGTTTAGTATCAAAAATATCAAAATATCAGAATATTAATTTGATTAGAACATTTAATTTAGATAATTCAAGCGTAAACTTGTGTAAACTTTATTTTTACACTTTTTTACATGTTATTTTATTCGAAATTTTCATAAAATCAAAAGTTAGATTTGGCAAGATTTTTTTTCTATTTTACATTTTCAAAATTTTTTAATTGCGTAATTTAAACTTTTTACAATTCATTTTCATGTTAAATTTTGAAATGCTATTACGCAATTTTTATAGAAAAAATTAAAATAGAAAAAATATCATGCCATTAGTATTTTATTTTCATTAATAAATGGCCATTTTTTCTTTTTGCATTACGTATTACAAACACATCTTAAACTTTCTTGTTTATTAAAAAATTGCTTGAGTGATTGGACGAGTTCATACGATGTACTTGTAATTTCATTATTTTCAGCATCGTTATCAGAATCAATCCCATCATCAGTCTCTTAATCGCTTGATTCATCTGATCGACTTTCAAGTTCGTCAGATGATTAAACATGTGGGGTGGATGGATGGATATCAAATGAAACACTCAGTGTTGGTTATTTATGTTTATTTTATTAGCATAGAGAAAATAAAAGAATAAAGAAAAATTTATATGTTGAAAGCAATGTAATTAATATTCAGCCTAGCATTTTATAAAAACATTAAATATTAAAAAAATGATTAAAAATAAAGTAATAATAATTTTTTATAAAATGCTAGGCTGAATATTAATTACCCCATCATCATTTTTGAACTCATGTGTTCGCACAACATATGCCCTTCCGACAAAATTCGTCCAGAATTTTAAAGTATCTTCCAGTTTTTCAAACTCCTAAGTTCTCTTCAATTTCTCTTCCAATGAGATAAATATTTTTTTATTTGAACTCTTTCCTTTTTTCCAACAATTCAGCTTTAAACTACCACAAAGACAACAACCAATAGCAAAGATTAATATAAAGCCTAATTTCCAAGTTTAAAGCCAAATCCTTTAAATTAACCATTATATTTCTTATTTCATTACTTACTTATTTTTTATAGTAGATTGATTTCGCTTCTCGATATTAGGTATCACTTTAATATCATAAGAAAATTTATACTTTTCAACCTCTTCTTTTAAAATCAAAATTTTTAATCACCTCTGAGTCATTTTCAAAATTTAATTGGTACGATATTGTCTTAAAGTCCAACTCGTAAATCTGCCTTCCACTTCCTTTCCCTTTTTTAAAGTTATTAAATTTGCTAATGGTACCTAAAAAGTACGTGAATTGCTTGAATTGGACTGAAAAGAATGATTTATAACGATTTCCTTCTTTGTCAAAAACCCAAACATATGTTTGGGTTTTTGACTAATAGTAAAGCTATATAGCTTTACTATTAAAAACTTAATTTTAAGTTGTTGAAAATTGTCATCCTGATCAATGATCTCGATATTATTAACAATTAGGCATTTCGCAACCAAAAGTTCACCAAAATTATTGTAGATTACCATATTGCTATCGAGTTGAAGGAATTCTCCAAACTCCTCCCTAAAGTTTCTAATAGCTAGTTTCATAATCTTACATATTTTGATGCTCATATCTTTTGAAATATTATTAATTATTTGGAGCAGTCCGTAAGATTTGGCAAACAAATCTGCTAAAACCAAATCATGTTCAACATTCAAGTCGTTTTTCGATTTTTTAAATTTAGTGCACTTCGGTCTTCGGTTAAGAAAAGCCCTTCCGAAGTTGTAAACATACTCATATTACATTCGGATAAACTCTTTTAAATCTGATAAAGTTGGTTCTCGTTTAATATCATTTTTCTCTCCTCTATAAAATAGATAGTCCATTTATGATTTATTTCTGGATCCCATATATAAATACTTGCACCTGCATTACAATACAAATCATTAGGAAAACAGGAAGTCTCACCGTTCCCGAATAATCTCTCATTGTCTAGGTGACTTTTTAAATAAATTTTATTAATTATACATTGAAATGATGAAAACACCATTTCTGACAACCAAGAGTAGTCTATCAAAATCATACGCTCAGTAATCTCCTTGACAATTCATTATATTTGTATCACATTTTTTTGAAATTACCATAGCTAGACAATCCTCGCGAGACAGTTTCACACTTGTGGTCTTTTTGTTCTCTGACCTTGAACCAAAGAAAGATTTATAGGTTACGATTTTTACTCCAGTTTTCGTACATCGAAACCCGTAGCCATCAACCTTGTATTTACTGTTACTCAAAATAAAAAAAACTTTCAAATATATGTTCCTCATTGTTTCCGTTAGATTTTCGCAAGGTTTTGAGAATGAAAATGACTCACTGTTGCTGTTTATAGTGCAATACTTAAAAGTACCGTTTACTTTTGTTCCAAAAAAATCCATTGGAAGAAACAGGAGAAATAATGTTACCATATGACTTAAATTATTCGTCAAAAAGCTTTATAATAGGTGTTGTCCAGAAACATTTTGTTGGACAAGACCTATTTTCACCTATTTTGTGATATTTTATCCATATGATATGATATTTATTTATTATTCGACACTTTTTTTTATTTTTTTATAATCACCTAGAAAATTAATTAAAACTAAATAAATATTCATAAATCCGGAAAAAGTATCCCTAAGTACAATTTCGATTTAAATCATAAAATTATTCCTAAGGATTTTTTTTTAATTTTAGTATTTTTAATTTAAGATGATAGAGCTAAGGTTACGGTTACAGTTACGGTTGATCTTACATTTTCATAAGATTTACTGGAGATGATTTGTCAAGGATTCGAAAAAATAAATCTTAACTTATTTATTTACTTATTTTTCTACTATCGCTATTTGTAAACAAATTTATTTGGCAAAAAATTTTTCAAATTTCAAATTATTTTTCAATAAAATTGCTAATGTACATTTGTAAATGCTAATTTTGTTTGTATTTAAATAAAAATAGAGTACCGTAAACCTTTGCCTACTACTCTTAGAAATAAGATTGAATCTTGGGTTAACTCTATATGGCAACTTTTTTTTTTAATAAAGCTTTTTTCTTTTTAAGTTTAAATCAAAATAGCCCAAAAAAAATTACATTAGAAATTACAAAAATATATTAGCCTTATATAATGATTTTTAGTGCATCTAATTCTTCAAGCTAAAATCGAATTTTATAAAAACAAAATGGTCGTGTTACTGCCCAAATTCAAAATAGGAAATTTGGAATTTTTTTTTTCAAAAAAAGAGTAAATTTTGATTGCTTATAAAGATACTTAAGTTGTGCTTTTCAAAAAGTTTCAATCTTTTTTTATTAAAAATTTTAGACAAAAATATTTGGAAAATAATCAAATTAAACTTAACAGAGATTTCCCCAATTTCAAGGGTCTAAACTGGTCACTGGGTTTATCAAATTAAAATATAGTTCTTAACTATATATTAACCTCTTGTTAATGTATTTGGGTTTAATTTTTTAAATCTTATTTAATGAAGGTTCTTAGGCTAATCTTATTCAAACTTTGAAAAAAAAATGTTTCATTAAAAAAAAAACTTGCCATATGGAAAACTTCCTATAGATACCATGTTATAATTTTTTAAATTTTTTTTAGAAGATATGTCAATTTGAACCTTTTTTCCAATAGTAAAGCCAAACATTGGACTTTTTTCTAATATTAAATTAAGTTTAATTCCAATTTAAATTAAAAAAATTGGAGAGTTAACTTCAAAAAGATTAAATCTAAAATTTTAACTTTTTTCCAATTTTTAAAGTTAAGTCTAAGAGTAAAAATTAAAAAAAAATGCGGTTTTAAAGAAAAAATATTGTCTTTTTTCTTAGTTGTTTCAAAAAATTTTTAATTTTTTTAATCTTTGACTTATTTTGAGATACAAAAAATGATTTTTACCGACGATGAGGACTTTTTCGTTCCCAAAAAAAAAAAATTGATAAAAAAGGATATTGCTTTTCTTGCATCAAAAGATTGAGTCGAAGTTTTCCTTTTCAAATTAACCTAGAAAAATAAAACCAGCGCATAATTAGACAAACAGGACCATACCCAAAATCAATGAAAAAGATAATCAATGAAAAAAGATTATCTTGAAGCGGGAAATAAGAGAGAACAAGAGGAAGAGAGGACGAAAGAGGCCTGCACGTGAAGAAATTGGGAAAATTATCATAGAAAAAAATAAAATTACCGTAATGCCTTGCAAACAAGTGCATGCATTAGAAATCAAAATTTTAAGAATAATTACACAAAAAAAGCCATTTTTAAAGCGATTGAAAAAACGTAAAAATAATCAAAACATAGTTTTGGATTGTTTATTAGGTTCTTTATTAGAATATGTGGTAAAAAATCGAAAATTCTTTTATTTTGGGACGCATTTATTGTTAAAATTTTAGGTTTTAATGCAATGCGCCCCAAAGCAAGGTATTACGGTATCTATAAGAAGTTTTTTTAAAGAATTTTTATCTTTAAAATCGCATTTTTTTTTAATTTTTACTCTTAGACTTAACTTTAAAAATTGGAAAAAAGTTAAAATTTTAGATTTAATCTTTTTGAAGTTAACCCTCCAATTTTTTTAATTTAAATTGGAATTAAACTTAATTTAATATTAGAAAAAAGTCCAATGTTTGGCTTTACTATTGGAAAAAAGGTTCAAATTGACATATCTTCGTGTTTTCGTTAACTTATTTCAGCGTTGTACTGTATTAAAATTTTTTATCAGGCTTTGATTTGTATTACCATAAACTCTTGCTCTAAAACTCTAATGAAAACCTATTGGATTTTTCAATCAATTTCCATTAGAGTTATAGACTAGAGTTTTCAATTTTTTGCTTGGTATCGCTTTAGTTTTGAATCGTTTTTGAATCTGCTTTAATTATTTCTAAACATTTGAGCAAATTATCCTAAGTAAAATTGTCTATAAAATAAAAAATAAATATATAATTTATTCAAGTTTCTTTTATTAATAAAATATTTTTATGAATCCCCATTCATTTAAAAAAAAAATACAATAAAATCTCTTGCTTAAAATTAATCCTTCGGGATTCAACAACAAAAAAAATATTTAGATAACAAGTTGAATCGCTCTACATAATGTATCATTCTTTAAATAATTAATAATAATGTGTTTAATTTTAAATTGCCTATACCACAGTTGGTATCTTATCAGACAATCCATTAAAAATCTAAAAAAAATAAATAAAGGTAATTTTCAAATTAGAAATTCCACCTTCGCAATTAATAAAAAAAAAGTCTCAAAAAAAAAAAAGAGAAAAAAACAAAAGTTTATAAATTGAAAAAAACACACATATTCTTGTAGAATCTAGGCATCTAATTACAAAAGATATTAGAAAGAAAAATACTTTTTTGTTCATTATTTTCATATAAAAAAGAAAAGCTCTAGCGCAATAAATTAAATGCTGATACTTTTTTCTCTATGTATTAATTTTACTCTTGAGCAAAAATATAATTAGATATGTTGATTTATGTTTAAAAATCGAACTTTTTTTTTTATTTTCTAATCTAATAAAAACCAATTTTTAGAACACAAAAAAACAACAGGATCCCTTTTATTTTCTAGAGCTTATTAAACCTACTTGAAAATAAAATTTAGATATAATTCAAAAATGGATATAATTCCATTTAAAGGACAAGTTTATGAAGAGTTATTGAGTCAATATGACGAAAATAATTTATTTGAAGATCCATACTTTTCAGCTAGTGATAGATCTTTATATTTTTCAAGACGAGCTCCAGCCGGAATCGTTTGGAAAAGACCTAACGTAAAGAAAAATTAAAAAAATTCTTTTCCAAATTTTTCATTAATATTTTGATTATTTAAAAGCAAGTTAAAAGAAATGCGCAATTTGTAGTTGACGGTTTTGATAGATGTGACATGGATCAAGGATCCATTGGAAACTGTTGGTTCATAGCAGGTTTCTTAATATTAATATTAAATTTTTTTTTTAATTTTTTTTAAATCTATAATTAAAGGCGTTGTTGGTATTATGCAATCACCAAAATTATTTGCTAAAGTAGTACCATCAGATCAAAGTTTTACGGATAATTACGCTGGTATATTTCACTTTAGATTTTGGCAATATGGTCAATGGGTCGATGTAGTCGTTGATGATAGACTACCATTTTGGACTAATGGTCAATTAGTCTATGCTAATAATAAAGATCAACCTAATGAATATTGGACTGCTTTACTTGTATTTTTTTTTTAATTTTTATTTAGTTTGTTTTTTAAAGCTTTTTTTTAATAAAGGAAAAAGCCTATGCAAAATTAAACGGATGCTACGAAGCTTTAGAAGCTGGTCAAACTGTAATTTTTATTTTATTTAAATTAAGAAAAAAAACTTTTTAGATTTTTTTGTTAATTAAAGACTGATGCTTTAATTGATATGTCTGGTGGTTTAGAAGAGTCTTTTGATTTAACTAAACTTGAATCTCAATCTCAATTATGGACTATTTTGTATCAAGCCTATATGAGAAATTCAATAATGGGATGCAGTATTACGGTAATTTAATATTTATTTTTTTTATTATATTAACTGATGCTCTAAGATAGACAAATAAAAGCATAATTTCAAAAGCTAGAAGCTTCTTTATGGCGACAAAACATTTTAGAGCTTTCTATCATAATATTAAATGCATACTTGCACTTCTATTAGCACTTACTTGAGAGTAAAGATAAGGATTCTATTCTTTAAAACTTCAGATCGATCCAACAATTATTTAAGTACTTATTAAATAAATTAGTTAAACAATATATGGCAAGTTTTTTTTAAATTAGATTTTTTTGATGTACAATTATCAAAAAATCATCAAAAAATGGTTTTACGAAGTTTACTGGAAATATGTTCCGATGAAAGTAAAGTCAGCGAATAAACAACGTTGATTTCTGATAGCGAATGCCTTGATGAATAAAGATATTCTTATGGAAATAAAGATTTAATACTAAAAAAAATCATTTTTTAATGTTTTTTTTGCAAGATTTCCTTGACTTTTTTTGTATTAATTTCAACTAGAAAACGAAAATTCATTTACTAGGACATTCTTATGCGTTGAATACGAATCTGAAAAAAAAAAACTCAAAAAAGCGTTGGAGTCGACTATTTTTAACGAATAAGTTACAAAGGTTAAAATGGTATCTAAATAATAAAAGAAGACTCTAAATTGTCCCTATAGAATACATTTTATATATAGTTCCTGATTACCCTTGTGAACAAATTCAGTCCGAAAAAAGTATATAATTTTAGTTGGGTGCTTTTGAGACTATATATCTTTTGATACATATGTACTGGAATCAAGATAAGTAGTGCGTTATGCAGGATAGAAGATAAGCTTTAAAATGATATATAATATTAGTATATTTTCCGCATTGAAAAATGTTCTTTTGGCATTTTTTCACTCTATAACTCTATAATTAATAGAATATAAACTGAAGATCTTTTTTTTGAAAATTTTAAAGAGCATAAATTCAACTCTTTTATGATCTATTTCTCTTTTTTTTAATATAAGGCTGATGCAAGTGTAAGAGAAGCTAAATTATCAAATGGCTTAGTCCGAGGTCATGCTTACACTATAACTAAAGTAGCTACAGTTGAGTGTAATGGAAGATGTGTTCAACTTTTAAGGTATTACAAAATAAAAATAAAAACCTCCTACATTAATTAATTCAAAAATTTTTATTAATAGAATTCGTAATCCTTGGTAAATATTTGAAAATACTTTTCAAGTAAATATTAGTTTAATTATAAAATAAAAATCTTAAAAGGGGTAATGACGTTGAATGGAAAGGTGCGTGGTCAGACAAGTAAATAATCAAATTTTATGGTATAATTTTTTTTTTGTAATTCTGTGTTTAAAAGTTCCAGGGAATGGAATATGATTGACTCGGAGACTAGAGAAGAATTAGGTATAGTCAAAGATCATGATGGTGAATTTTGGATGAGCTATAAAGACTTTCTAACCAATTGGCATCAAGTTCAAATATGTCATTTATCTGTTGATTGTTTCAGTGGTGAAATAGAAAAAGCCAATGATGTAAATTTGAAAAATTTTTTTTTTTCAAAATTTTTTATAATTTTTAATTTAAGATTGGTTGTATGTCATGGAGAAAATTAGCTATGGATTGTGAATTATCGTGGAAGTGTAGTATTTATCATTCAGAATGGACTGTGGGTAAGACAGCAGGTGGTTGTGGTCAACCGAATCAAGCTAAATTTTGGACAAATCCACAATTTTTAATAAAAGTAAATGATGTCGATAGAGATGATAGTGAAGACATGGCAACTGTTGTAATTGCTCTAATGCAAAAAGACTCTAGAATAAAACGTATTAAAACAAAGTCTGAATCAGCTGAAGAATTTATTCAATTTAAATTTTATAGAGTAATATTTCAATCATTTTTCTTTATTTAAATTAAAGATTTAAGGTTTAATTTCAAGATAAAAGATGATGTAGCTATAGATGACTCAAAAACAACTGGTTTAAAATTGTATTCAAATCAATTGGATAGAATAGGCTCGTCAGGAAGTTATATAAATTCAAGAGAAGTAACTAAGCGTTTTAGAGTTCAGCCTGGTTATTATTTAATTATACCAAGTACTTATGACGCTGATGTTAATTGTGAATTTTTATTGAGAATATTCACTGAAGAGGATATTGAGGCTAATTCTTTAGACCAGGATAAACATGATTTGGTAATTTATTTTTTTATTATATATTCTTTCAATTATTCTGAAAATATTTTGTGGTGAAATAAAAGAGGAATTTTTCAAATGAATCGAATAATTTGAGGAATAGATATTCAAAAAATTTTGAAAAGGATATAAAAAACTAAGTTGCTGTAGAATTTAAGTAAACTGAAATAAAATTATAAAAACATAAAAAAAAAAAAAAGCTTTTTTCTAATGAAATTTGGTTACTTTTAATTAATTCTAGACAAAAATAATTTTTATAAAACTTACCCAAGCCCATTTATATCTTAAAAAATTGTGAGTAGAATAAAGACATTCGCGGAAATTAGAGAAATAAATAATTTTTAATTAAAGTTAATGAAAAGTTCGGATTCATCAAGTTCGATCGCCCCCAGGAATTAAGGATTATTTAAAGAAAATTGATTTTTATAGGGGGTGTTTAAAGAATTAACAAATTTCTACTGTAAACCAAAATGCACGGAATGGACTAGAGTACCGTTAAGTAATGATTTTATGAGCATAATTTAATGTTAAAATTTCATGGGGGAGTGAAAACTACAAAAACTCAAAAAACACTTTTAAAACTCCTTTTTATGCAAAAACTATC
>NTPY01000876.1:158177-170405 GCA_002922825.1 Brachionus calyciflorus
TGAGAAAGGAAAGGAAAAGAAGAGGAAGAGTCGAGGAAGAGGAAAGGAAGAGTTGAAGAAGAGTCGAGGAAGAGGAAAGGAAAAGAAACGTACAAGTTAGTTTTAATTTGTACTGTACCAAATAACCATATTACCCAAAAGAGATTTCATTTAAAAATGAATTTTAAAAAGAAAAGCTTTAAAATCTGCCATTGCAACTAAAATTAAATTACTTCAATTTTGGCGCAAAAATTTTAGTTGCAATGGCAGATTTTAAAGCTTTTCTTTTTAAAATTTTCCTAATCTTAATACCGATAATAATGATGATAATTTCCCTAAAATATATGGATTTGTTCGTAACGGAAGCTCAAAAAGTCCATATTCATTTTTAAATGAAATCTCTTTTGGGTAATCAGGTTATTTGGTACATAATTTTAGTTTAAAAGTTTGAATAATAGGTAAAAAGGATAATATTTTTCTAAATTTTGCCCCAAAATTGAAGTAATAAATCGTTCTAGTTATAAGACAGTCGAACGTTAAGAAAGTATAAGTAAAATAAGATGAAGCTGATTTGCTCTAATAATTTTTTTTAAAAGTATAAAAAGAAGGAATATTTTTGTCATTTAAAAAAATATTTAAAAATTCTTAGTTGTTCTTAGATGTTCTTAGAAGTTAAACATCTAAGAATCTTAAATTTTTTTTTTTAGAAAACTTCTAAGATCTAAGATTTCTAAGAACTAAGAATTTTCTTAACGTAGGTAAAAAAAAAATATGAATATTCAGAATTTAGTTTTAAAAACTAAAAAAAAAGACGAATTTTTTGATATATAGTAACCCATAATCGAAAATCGATTTCCGATAAAAACACCCAGGTGTTTGTTTTTATAAAAAATTGGGTGTCGTTTCTTTTTCAAGTATCCTTTAATGATCTATATTTTACTTAAAAACTTAAATCAAAAATTTATTTTTTTGTAATTTTTAGACTGAAGAAGAGTCCTTTTTTGAGCTAGATGACACAGATACATTATTTAGTAGTTGGGACAATTTTTTCAAAACAGCCGGTGGTAATAGCGAAGAAACAGAAGACGCGACAGAAGAGTCTACAAATAATAGACAATCAGTTCAAGAAGCTTGTAATTTAATGTAATTCATGACTAATCTTTAATTTATAAATGACAATATTTGTCTTTTATAAAAAAAAAACAAAAATTTTTTTTTTATTTTTTAACTTCTAGGAAAATAGCATTTTTGTCGAAAAAAATTTTTTTTTATAAAAATAAATTATTTCAATTATTTTATGAGTTATATAACTTTAGATTTTGAGAACTTTTTTTAATATTTTTTTTACAATAAAACATAAAAAAAATATTTTTATTTTTATTATATATTTTTTCTATTTCTCTAATGTAAAAGGTCCCTTTGAATCCAAATCCCTTTTGTCTCATATTTAAATATACCTTTTTTTCTAAGGTAAACCCCATTAGCTCTCTTAATTAGTTCGTAATTTTTCTCAAATTGAAATTTTATTAAAATTTATTCATTTTTGCATTAGATTTTAATAAAATAAAATAAAAAAACTGTTTTTTTCAGGCAAAAATAACATTTCATTTCGATAAAATTCCAACGCCATTTTTTTCAAGACTTTTTTCAAAAGATGAGTTTTTCTTCAGTAAGCTTAAGCAAACGAAATTCTTTTTTAAATAATTTAAAATTTGATTTATTTAAAATTTATCAAGGCTAGTATTAAACCATTTAAAAATCAAAATTATGATGATCTTAAATCGCAACATGACGAATCAAATTTATTCGAAGACCCATATTTTCCAACTGATAGTAGTTCTTTGTATTTTACCCAAATGCCTCCACAAGGTTCGTAGAAATTTAAGAAAAAAAAAATTTGTTCAGATTAGAATTTTAAATTTTAGGTATAATTTGGCAACGACCAAAAGAAGCAAATCCAAATGCAGAATTTGTATCGGATGGTTATGGTCGATGCGATATGGACCAAGGTTATTTGGGAAATTGTTGGTTCATAGCAGGTGCTGTTGGTATCATGCAATGTCCTAAGCTATTTGCTAGAGTCGTACCAGATGATCAAGGCTTTGGCGATGGTTATGCAGGTATATTTCATTTTAGATTTTGGTTGTACGGTGAATGGGTAGATGTCGTTATAGATGATCGTTTACCATATTGGCCAGATGGTAAATTAGTATTCAGTTCGAATAAGGATCAACCTAATGAATATTGGTCTTCACTTTTAGTAATTCTTCTAATTAAATTTCAAATATTGAGTGAACAAACTTAGCCTAATTATAATATTGACTAACAATTTCCTTAAAATGACATAAATTAACATAATTTATTCAAAACAAAATTAAATTATGCATAATTTTGACGATTCACTCAATAGGTTATTATTTCAATTTTTTAAAAATTTATTTTTTTTTTAAGGAAAAGGCCTATGCCAAGTAAATAATTTTTTTTTTTTTTAACAGAAATAAATTTTGCAAAATTTTTAAAATTAATTAAGAGTTTATGGATCATATGAAAGTTTAGACGCTGGTCAAACATATGATGCCCTAGTTGATATGTCTGGTGGTCTTCAAGAGCAATTTGAATTGAAAAAAATGACTCCAGATGAAAAGGCATCATTATGGAATATTCTATATAAAGGCTTTAAGAATGATTCAATTATGGGCTGTAGTATCAATGTAAAATTTCTTATAAAAAATATTTTTTAATTTTTGTTTTTTCTAAAATGTTCAACATAAAAGGCTGATCCAAGCACTCGAGAAGCAAGATTACCAAACGGACTTGTTAGAGGACGTAAGTTTTAAACGTATTCTCTTTGATAAGAAATTTTGTAATCTATTTTATTTGTCTTTTGATCAAAAAAAATCAATATAGTTGTTGCTGAGATACAGTACAATTCTGAACTAAGTTAACACCCGGCTTAGGCCTAAGTTTCGGAGCGACTTAAGTCCGGCTTCAAAACCTGTCAACTTAGTTATAAATTGCAGTGGCGGTCGCCACACCATTTTTAAAAATACTGTGGCGCCGCAACAGTTTAAAACTAACTAATATTTGTGAGAAATACTAGTTTATCTTTTTATCTATAAACAAAATTTTTAAATTAACAGTAAGAAAAAATTAAAAAAAGTTCGCTTTTTAAAATTTTAAAGTTGTATAGCCGATTACTCGAAACGAAAAAAATGAAAATTAATAAAAGATGATTTACCGCTTAAAATAAAGAAAAAGGAGGGATAATTAACGTCTTCATTTAAAAAATTTAGAATAAATTAATGTCGCACCAGACAATTTATGTGATGATATATTTTTAATCAATTCTTTATTTTTTTATTTAGGATATTTCGATTTTTTAAGAGCAAAACAGAATTTTAATGACCTATGTTATTTTTTTTCTGAGTTCTGAGTTTTCTGAGTTCTAAGTTTGCTAACTCAGAACGGAGAAAATTTCGATTCTAAGTTTTCGTTCTAAGTTAGAACTCAGAAAATTTGTCGAATTTTATTTTTAAGCTATTTTTTAAAATAAAGATATTGATTACTTTAGCTGTCATTAATAATTTGTGATCACACAAAATTCTTTAATTCGAAAATCTTTAGTTAAATCAATTAAATTATGTGTTAGCAGATAGATTCTACTGTTTAAAAGTTTTAATTATAGGTCGTAAAAATATCCGCCAAAATTTAATCTTGGAAATTTTTTTAAAAGTTCTCATGAATCATTATTAACTTTTGAATAATATTTAAAAAGCGCGCAATCGATTTTTAATTAGTAGTGTATAAACTGTTAGTTTGCTTACCTAACATCTATTATAAAAGATTTTTATTCAATATAATTTTCATAGAAAATATGTAAAATCCAGAAATGCTTAAATTAAATCGAATCGCTAAAATAAGAATTTCTGAGTTCTAACTTAGAACGAAATCTTAGAATCGAAATTTTATCCGTTCTGAGTTAGCAAACTTAGAACTCAGAAAACTCAGAACTCAGAAAAAAAATAACATAGGTATTTTAATGTTGTTTTTTCGACAATTTTTGCTTTTAAATGATTGAAAAAATAGAAAGGATATTGACAGTAATTCGCAAACAACTTGCCATTTTTATTAACTTCGTGGGATCCCATAAAGATCCCATTTCTAAGATTTTTTTTTCGAAATATATGAATTTCCTATCAATGAAAACAAAATTTTCCATTGAAAAATTTGCTCAGGTTAAGTACGGGAAAAGAATTGAAAAAAGTATGAGTGTTTTTTGATAAATTGCATTTTTCACTGATCATTATCGAACATAATGTTTAACACCCTATCCGTTGTTATCTGAGGGTACCTCGAGACCCCCCCCACCCCCTTATCGGTTTAGAAGTAAATAATGAAATTTCGCCGCACCATTTTTTTTGTTCTGGCGCCGCCACTGCTGAATACTAATTGTACTGCATAACAATTTAAGGGTAAAGTAAAAATTTTGCTCATTTTTCGATTTTAATTATTGCTCTAAAATTTAGAATATTTAATTACGCAATTACATGAACTCATAATTTTTTAGGAGAAATATTATTTGATAGCTTTTACAAAAATTAAAAATGCGCATTTAAAATTGCGTAGTTTAATTTTTTAAATTTAAGAGCAAAAATGTAAATCGAAATATGAGAAAATATTTTACTCGGTTTGTCTTTATTTTTTTTTTTGTTGATCAAAATCAAAAATGTTCACGGTTTTAATCTGAAACACAAGTTCACACTGACAAAAAAATAGAGATAGGAAAAAAAAATTAATTTTTCTCGAGAATTTCGAGAAAAAAAAATTAGTTAACTAAAAAGAACGGTCCTACCGACTGACCGCCTTTTTTGAAAAATTCCTGACCCTCACTTATCTCAGCAAACAAGTGTCCTACTTTGATATGCCATTTAGTATGAAATTTTCTGAACTTTTTGGAGATTTAGTTAATTTACTTATTACTTTATTAATTTTTTTGAAAATTACGTTTTTTTTTCAAAATAAAATTCATTCCAACCGGCCCTTATTTTTCTGTTAAAGAATTTTTCCAGCTTTCTAAAAATGTATTCGGTTATTTTCAGGGTGCATAGTTTTCTTAAGTTTCGTATCGAAATAGGACACCTGTTTGGTGAGATAAGTGAGGGTCAGGAATTTTTCAAAAAAGGCGGTCAGTGGGTAGGACCGTTCTTTTTAGTTAACTAATTTTTTTTTCTCGAAATTCTCGAGAAAAATTAATTTTTTTTTCCTATCTCTATTTTTTTGTCAGTGTGAACTTGTGTTTCAGATTAAAACCGGGAACATTTTTGATTTTGATCAACAAAAAAAGGAAGGAGGGTCAGGAATTTTCCAAAAAAGGCGGTCAGTGATTTAGTAGGACCATAAACACAACACTTAAAATTAGTCGACTAAAAACAAGTTTAAACTAATTTTTAGTCGACTTTACCAAATAAGTTTAGCTTTGACCCATCACTACTTATAATTTTCACTTTATCATTTGTTAAACTAAATTTTTCGATCAATTCGCTCAACTCAAAACAATAAGTAAACAACGACTTTTACTCTACATAATAATAATAATAATAATAATAATAAAAATAAGGTTATAGAAAAAGGATGAATAAATCATCCTTCAACGGAGCACAAGGATTAGTTGCGCTATATTAACCTCTGATTTATAGATTATTTGTTTTTAAATATTTATCAAGTTTGTTTTTAAAACTGTTTAATGTTGTTTGTTCAACCACATCATTAGGTAATTTATTCCAAATATTTGCAACACGGTTTGTAAAAAATTTGTATCTGAGATTGCTATTTTTAACAAGTTGCTTTTCAAACCCATAATTATGACTCCTTGTATTGTAACTTTCTGACAGATTTCTTAGTGGATGATGCCAATCAACTATATCTAACTTCTTCACTATTTTAAATTGCTCGATTAAGTCTCCTCTCATTCGTCTCTCTTCTAAATTTGTCAATTCAAATTTTTTTAGACGATCCTCATAACTCAAATTCCTAAGCTCAGTTATTATTTTAGTGGCCCATTCTCTGCACACCTTCTAAGTCTGATATTTCTTTTTTTGAATAGGGTTCCAAACTTGGACGGCATATTCTAAATGAGGTCTAACTAAGCTTGTGTAAAGTTTTTTGATAGTAAACTTATCACGACATTTAAATGAACGCCTTATTAAGCCAAGTGCTCGATTAGCCTTTTTGGTAACTTCAGCTATGTGTTTTTTGCTCTTAAGATCGTTTGCAAAGATCACCCCTAAATCTTTTTCTTTAGTTGATTCAAAAAGTTTATGTCCTGTTTCAGGCGAACCTAATAAATACTGACATTTTTGATTACTTGATCCGTAATGCATCACTACACATTTTTCTTCGTTGAATTCCATTAGCCATTTTTTAGACCATTCGTTCAAGTAATCTAGATCTTTTTGCAAGGTCGAAGGTTTTCCAATGTCGTCTACCTGTCCTATAACTTTTGTATCATCAGCAAATAACTTACAAATATTCAAAATACCATCGGGTAAATCATTTATATAAATTACAAAAAGAAACACATGAACCATTTTGAGATAAAATTAACGCGTTTTTGAAATACGTTTAAACATCCCTAGATTCGCGTTATTTGACAATTTTCCTGCTTTAAAAAAATATAACGTCTTTCAATCGCGATTTTGAAATATAAAAATTGCGTTTTTACGCATAGATAAAATTTTTCAACGTAAAGAAAATTACTGAAGGTTTCGTTTTTTCCACTGTAGTTAAAACCAATCATCTCATTTTTTCTCTAAGGAATAATTTTACAAACTGAATTTTTTAAAATTTCCTAAATTATGGGATCTGTAAGCTTTTACAAAATTAAAAGCGATACTTTTAGACTTTCAAATAAATTTGATTTTTGATAAAATAAAAATATACTAAATTTTGTTTAAATCACTTAATTTAAATTTTTTATAGACGCTTATACCATAACCAAAATCGAAACTTACAGTGGACAAAAATTATTACGGTAACAAACTAACTAAGAAATATTCGATTTAGAAAAAGATAATTTTTGTTTTTAATAAAAGAATAAGAAATCCATGGGGAAATGATGTCGAATGGAAAGGCGCTTGGTCTGATAAGTAATTTTTAAATAAACAAAAGTTAAATCTGTAATTATTATAAAATGAGAAAAAAAAATTAGTTCTCGTGAATGGGAGTCGTTAAGTGAGAGCGATCGACAAGATGCTGGTTTAGTTAAAAAATTCGATGGTGAATTTTGGATGAGTTTTGAGGATTTTACAAGAAACTGGGATTCAGTTCAAATATGCCACATGACTGCTGATAGTTTTAGCCAAGAGCTTTGTGAAACCGATTGTGACACTGATTTAAAATGGATATGTACTACTCATCAATCGGCTTGGATCGCCGGTAAAAATGCAGGTGGTTGCGGAAACGGTGATTCTGGTAATTAAAAACTAAAAAACTAAAAAAAATTTTTATTTAATTTTTTTCTAATTTAGCTAAATTTTGGAAAAATCCACAATTTCTAATACAATTGTTCGATGTAGACAAAGATGATAATGAAAATATGACAACTGTAATCGTAGCTCTCATGCAAAAGGACACGCGTCTTAAACGACACCAAAAAAAATCAGCTGATTCTCTAGAAGAATTTATACAATTTAAATTATTTAAAATAAAAGATGACGTCGATGTTGAACAAGTTAAAAATACAAATTCAATGTTGTACGCAACTCAATTGGAAAGAATCGGCGCATCGGGTCCCTACATTAATTCAAGAGAAGTAACTAAACGATTTAGAGTATCACCGGGTAATTATTTGATTATTCCAAGTACTTATGATGCTGAAAAATCATGTGAATTTATGCTGAGAATTTTTACTGAACAAGAAATTGAGACAGGGTATTTTAAAAAAAATCCTATTTTCTTTATAATTTAAAATAAAAAATAAAAAAAATTTTTTTTAAGTACTTTAGATGAGAAAAAAGATGACTTGGATGATGACGATAATCATTTGGATGATATACCTGAAGATAAAACATTTAAACATTGGAAAAGCTTTTTAAATCCGAAGATAGTGTCTCATTTAAAAACGTTGCATGACATAGGTAAAAATGTATTTACCATAAATGAAGGACGAATTGGAGTAAATATGGGCAATGTGGGCAAATTACTACAAGATAAAGATGGCAATATTAATTTACATAGTGTACAAGATGCTTTTGGTAATGCTCAGAATGCTTTCAAAGACTTTCAAAATGAATTTGGAAAATTTAAATCATTTTTTAAGAAATAGGAATTAACTTTTTTTGTATCTAGTTTTTTTCAAATATTATTTTTAAAACAAAGAAAATATTTTTTATTTTATGAAAAATTTTAGTTAGATAATAAATTTTAATCGATAATTGTTTGTACTATTTAATCTCTAATGTTCCTTCTTGATTACAAAACAAAGTTTAACGATCCGTAAAAAAAAAAATTCATCACTGTACAGAATGGAAAAAAACAGTGATGAATTTTTTTTTAAACAACAAGCTAACTTTAATTTTTTTAATTTTTTCCAAAAGATTTCATCATCATTTTTCCGACTTTTTCGGCAAAGTAATAAAACTGGCTAGTTAAGTTCACATTTATATATTACATGGGCTAATTGTCCATTAAGAAAAGATACGCCCAGCGAATCTATATATATATATATATATGGCAAGTTTTCAAAAATAAGAGGCATTCGAGAGTCAAAAAAAAATTCAAAAAAAATTTTTTTTAACCGCTATTTTTAGCTCTTTTGCAATATTTAAAAAATTTTTTTGAAATTTTTTTTGACTCTTTTAAGCTCCCTTTTTTTGAAAACTTGCCATATATATATATATATGATTTTTACTCTAATTAGATTCTCCTCCTCAGCAAAATATTCAAAAAAATAGTCACCATTTTGTTCACAATGCTCTTGAGTGTATGCATACTTCTGCTTTAATTGGTATATTCCAAATATTTATGATTTTATAAAATCTTAAGTTAAACTCGTAAAGATAATATCATGTAAAATAGTCTATCAACCACTCAGCGACCATTCGATTATGTTTAAGGACATAGATATGGTGTACCAAAGTCATCACTCATTTGGGCCAAGTTTTGGGATACCAACTTTGGGAAGGTATAAAAGGAACATGGGAGGTGCTATGGGTTAACCAGCTATGGTTAATATTTTCTTGTAGAGGACATTCAGGGCTATCTATTAATATATAATAAATAGTGTTGGGAATTTTTTTTTTCAATTTTTTTAGGATTTTTGACCACTGAATCGAGTCGATTGAAAAAAATTGCTAATATGAAACTTCCAATCGATAATTCAAAACAATTAAAAAAATTTCTTAAGTAAAAAACAAGTGTAAAACACCTTTTAAAGCATTTTTTTTGAGACCAAAGCACTGAAAAAATTAAGTAAAAAAGGAGATTCTAAACAAAACTCATTAAAATTAAGCAAAAAAATGAAAATGTGATTTTTTTTGTTTTTTATGTGATTTCACAAATTTTTATAAACAAAAGCATTGTGAAATTCAGTTCAAAAAGTTCAGTTCAATTTTGAAAAATCGAAATAATTTTTTTGACGTTGGTCTCATAATCGCTCTGCTTATGTAACAAAGTGTAACAAACTATGTTACACCACTGGGCCGACTCTGCAAAATACTCTGCAAACTAATTGCGCAGTTATCAAAATCTTTTTCAATGGTGTGAATTTTGCAGAGAATCTGCACAGTTTTTGCAGAAGTTGTCCAATTATGTAACATAGTTTGTTTCACTTTGTTACATAAGCAGAGCGATTATGAGTACAACGCCAAAAAATTTATTTCGATATTTCAAAATTGAACTGAACTTTTTGAACTGAATTTCACAATGCTTAAACAAAAAGATGTTTTTTGATTTATTTGTCAGAATTTGCGTATGGAATATAATTTGAGTCGACTCGACTTTTTTTTTCCCAAGTCGACTCGAGTCGACTCCCAACACTAATAAAAAAGCTTATGAGGTGAACATAAAAATTTTAGGAAATTTTTTATTTTCTACGCGCCGGTATCCTTTTAACAATAAATACACTGTTAATAAAAGAGCTTAAAAATTGGAATTTACAACCTTAGAATTGGCATGTTTCAAAAACTCTCGAACCATTTTATTGTCTTTTTTGTTAACGTCGTTGCTCTCTGTGCCGATGATATTTTTAAGTGCCAGGTTCAAGTCTTGTCGTTGAATTTTTTTAATGCTTTTTCAAAGCAATTTTTCAATTTAGTTTTGTACATTTTTATATTTATGTATTAAAATTTATACATAATTTTTAAAGAGTAGCTTGCTGAATTGGATGTTGTCTATGCGTATATTTTATAACGGGATCGAACCCGGAATCTCGCATCTCGTAGACGAGTGACTCACCAACTAAACCACAAGAACAAGGCTAGCACTACATAATTATTTCAGAGCTTTTTTTTGGGGAAGGTCAATAATACTGATTCTCAAATTTTACACAAAAAAATTCGCTTGTTAAAAATGAAACTGGTGGTCTCCAAATTTATCTTGAAAAATAAGCTTGTAAAATTTGAGTCTATTTTTCGAAAAAAAGGAAAAAAATTTTGAAAAAAATTTGAGTCTCAAAATTTACATTAATCTCAAATTGTCAATTTCATGATCACATGATTAAAATTTAAAAAACGTTTTTCAATTATTAAAATTTTGAAAGCAAATTATAGACCCTTCAAAAAAAATTAAACAGCTTTCAAATTTATTGATAAATTTAGTGATCAATTTACAAAAAAAATGGACTGCAAAGAGTTGTTGGAAATGGATCCATATAAGCGCCTAATGCATTTAATGAGCATAGGTGTATTGGTCGGTCAACGTGAATGCCTTAAATCTAAGATTAAAATGGGCCTTTGCAAAAAGTCATCGGTTCCTGAGAAGTTTGCTTGGAGATGCTGGAAATGTAAGAGTGCCAATTCAGTCAAAAATGGATCATTTTTTGAAGGCTTTAAAATTCCAATTGTTAAAATTCTTGAGGTAATTGACTACTGGTCGAAAGAAAGCAGGTGGATATGGAGACTTCACTTAAGATTTCAAGACCAATTTTAATTAAGATCTGCCATTTTCTTCGGCAGCTCGTCGTTTTTGATCTCGACAAGGAAAACATAAAAATAGGTGGACAAGGTGAAATCGTCGAAATTGACGAGTCCGTTTTTAATAAAGGAAAATATAATAAAGGAAAACAAATTTGGGTTTTTGGTATGAAACAAAGATCTAACGGTAAATGTGTTTTCCAGGTAAATTTACATATTTTATCAAATTAATTATTCTTTAATCAATTGATTAATTAATTAATTAATTTATTAAGGCTGTAAAAAATCGAGAAGCTAAAACTTTGCTGCCATTAATCTCAAAGCATATAAGAGAAAAATCTATAATTTATTCAGACGAATGGCGAAGCTATTTTAAAATTAATCAATTAAAAGAAAATTATCAACATTTTACTGTGAACTATTAGCTATTAGACGACCAGGTTTGTCTTAATTCAAGGGTCAACTCAAACAGATGCCTCTGTTTTTAACCACAATATGAAAAGTAAAAAGCAACTGATGAGGAATGAACCGAGTAAAGTTTTCAACGAGTCGAGAATACTGAACGACTCTTCTACTCAGACTGATATGAGTTGGTTTGTCGAAAGCTTGTTTGATACTAATGTTAAAAAAGTATATAATTTAAGAGGAAAAAAAAAAGTGAATTGTAAATAGTTTATTTAAAAATATTAAATTGACTTAAATTGATAAATTTTTTTTTTTAATTTTAATCATGTCATCATGAAATTGACAATTTGAGATTAATGTAAATTTTGAGACTCAAATTTTTTTCAAAATTTTTTTCTTTTTTTCGAAAAATAGACTCAAATTTTACAAGCTTATTTTTCAAGATAAATTTGGAGACCACCAGTTTCATTTTTAACAAGCGAATTTTTTTGTGTAAAATTCAGTAGTCCTATTATTGACCTGCCCCCTTTTTTTATTTTTGACCAAAAAAAAATTGCACTTTAATTTAAAATTTTTATTTATAAATTCGATAATTTTCTCAATTAAATTAGTTTTTGTAAAAAAAAAAATAATTATAAAATTTTTCCGTTAAAAATCCGAATCTACGTGAGAAAAAAAAATATTTTCAAATATTATTTATAACACTTTTAAATTA
>NTPY01000876.1:170644-182864 GCA_002922825.1 Brachionus calyciflorus
GTTCCATAAAAATTTATCAAATCTACATTAAAAAAAAAAAAAAAACATCTTCTTTTTTATTTACATTTTTTCTAATTGGTTAATGTAGTGCTTTGAAAGCCTATGACATGTCCTGGTATCCAACCCTCAGCGGCTGGTTGATGCTCATTAGCCTCACGATGAACTAAAAATCTATTATGCATATTGGCTGTTATTATTTGTACTATATCGCCTTTTTGTAAAGTTATTTCATCTTCAGTAATTGCCGTATATGAATTGACTACTTTGGCTGTACTTGGTATACTCGAATTATTCTTGGCATCACAACTAAGATTATTTAAATCAGTGTTAATCTTGTTTAAATCTTCATTATTGTTATTATGAGGTGAGTGTTTGGAAAGGTTGGTGGGTCTTGGTGAAAGATTGTGATTTTGTGGATTTGGTGATGAAGCTGATGACGAACTGGAAGAGGAACGATTTTGAAAACCGGATGATGCAAAAGCAAAAGTAGACTTGAAGAAATCATTAACAGTACTAGTTAGACTATGTTGTTCTCTACTATTTTGACTAGTATTTTGATTCGGACTACCAAGACCACTTTTTTGCATGGCCAATTGTGGATGTTGTAAATCCCTCAAGAATTTATTTTGCATATCTAACAAATCTTGTAAATGATTTATCCAATTTGCATACTTGGCTTGATCCTCACATTGACACATTATTTTCCTATTGCTCTCTGGTGTCTTATCCAAAAGAGTAAATGTCATTTGTGTATCGTCTTTTTGCAATTGTAATTTATTCACTTTCATGTCGCATTTGAATATGTAGCGTGGACTAGTGAACTTTTTATTCGAGCCAATCATTTCACTAAATATAATTATTTGTTGAAATAGAAAGACTCGGCGCTCTTTGAGTTTTGTTTGTTTATCGGATTTTTTCGATTGTTTCGGATCGTCGGGTTCTTGTACGAATAAAGTGTCTTGTAAAAGGAGTCGGCCTTGGGCTGTTATGCGACCCTCGAAGCCTTGTAAACGACCTACGTTCATCATGTCATCGGCATTTTTGGGTACAGTTACCATTATTTCTATAGCTCGATCTATACTTGCACAATTTTTACCCTCTTTGTCCATGTATTTCTTAATCTCTTTCAACATTAATTGATATTTCATTATTCTTTGCACTGGTTTTATTAACAAGTCTTGTATGGTTAGCTTTTGACCGAGTTTTATGCGTAATTCTTCAAAGTATGCATCGTATTCGCTTACGATATACTCAGATTTGGGCTTATTTTCACAGTATTTTACATACATTTGAAATCGGTTTTCCTACAAACAAAAAGTAATTAATTTTTTTTCAAAATTACTATTATTGGGTATTGAATTTAATTTAAAGAAAAAAAAACACCGATAAAACGCTCACGTTAAAATGCTTTTTAAACACTGTTTTTTGTCTGTTTTTTTTTTTCTCTGAGAGAGGCTCATCAAATTGAAATGAAAAGCTGTTTCCAAGTTGAGCCAAATATCTCTACTATTTCTGGATAAATCATTTTTAATGACCATATTTTTTGAAAGGATAGATTCTAATCTACAAGATGATATATTAAGTTAAGGGAAAATACATTTTTCAATTGATTTTTACCATGAAAAAGTATGAATTTTTCTAGTAAATCCAAATTAATCCTCCAAAATACTCACAACCCATGTTTTTTATTGGAATAGATTTTAGAAATTTTTTTAACAAAAACGAGTACCTTTTTTGATATTTAATTTTTGTAATTTTAGTAATTTTTGGTTTAAAAAACTAAATATAAAGCTTTTTTTTTACGATAGTAATCCGGATTAAAGGGTTCAAAATGAAGAAATTTGATAAGTTTTTTTTTTTTCAAAGATATTTGTAAATTTTAAAGTGTATACCTAAATTTAATTTGTTTTCAAACAGATTTTTAAAATTTAAGACAGATCGGCCCACAATTTCAGGAAAATGATTTAATAATTTTTAGACATTTAAATTATTTATTGACTGTCTTAAAAATAGACAATTTAATTGTTTTGTATTCAATACCCTTTAGCTTCCAATTTAAAAAAAAAAAACTTACGTATTTAACAAACAATTTTCCAATATAACTGCTTTCTTCTGTCAAACATTTTTCCAATTCAGGACTAAACGTACTTTAAAACAAAAAAAAATTTTTAGAAAAAAAAATTTTTTTTTCTCATTTTTATTTTTTTATACCTTTTATGCCATTCGTAAATTTGTTGTATATTTCCAAAGACTATTTTATCTTTACCACCTTCCATGTCCTGAGGCATCGGTATCTCATTTCGTTTAAGACCCTCCATATATTTCTTTAAAAAACAAAATTATAAAATCAGCTCAAAAAAGATTAAGAATCAAAAGTCCAAAATTTACTTCGATTAAAATTGCCAAATCATTAACATAATCAACTTCTGTATTTAACAATTCATTAATAGCATAGCTTAAAGATTTTAAAAAGATTAATGGAAAATTTTTTAAACCAAAATAAAGTTTAATAATTACGTCAATTTGGTCTCAGTCATGTTTACTTGTCTATTTTCTTGAGTATCACTTTTACAATCACTAGAAGAATTATCACCAATTTTCTTGTTATTTTCCTTTAAGTTAAAATAGAATTGGTAATAAATTAAAGTAGTAAACAAAAGAGAGAGATCGAGATAAAGAGACATTAAGAGAAATGAAAAAAAAAATTTTTTTCCAAATTTTTTTCTCTCTCTCTCTCTCATTTTATTTTACTAGGAGAAAAAAATCAATAAGTATTTAATTTTAATGCTTTTAAATGCAAATAATTTATGTAAAAATAAATCAAAAAATGAGAGAGAAAGAGAAAGAGAGAAGGAGAAGAGAGGAACAACAAAAAAACAACAACTAAAAGTTTAGAATTAAAGGAAAGGAACATCAAAATTTTCCAAAGAAAATAATTCTTAAACAAATTAATTCTTAATTAAAGAAATCGATTTTTATTGACTTTATATATATTATCTAATTTGATTATAATACATAACAGTATCTCTTAAGGGAAAGCTCAACAATGGTGAAACATCTCAGTTTTTGTTATTGTCACAAGACAAGTATCTCTTTTTCTATTTATTTATTTTGTTACATTTTTAAAGGAGATTTGGTAAAAGAAATTTTTTAATTGAAATCCAAAATATAATTATTTTCTCTTAAGAAATGATTAATTATATTCACATTTTTTCTTCTTTCTTCTTCATCCTAACAATTTTTTTTGTTATTGTTGTTGTGTTAACTTCCTATTTTATTTATAACTACCAATTTTCTTTTTCAATTGCTACAAAAAAATAATTTCTTTGATTTATTAGTTTTAAGTATCAATTTAATATATGGCTTAATAGTAAAATGTGAAATTAAAGTGATTCTATTTCTATTTCAATTTAATTTTTAAATTAAAAGTCTATAAAAATTAATTAATTGCCAAGTAACCGAATACTGAAAGACTAATGAAAAGAATTCCAACTTTGATTTCCAAAGTAAAGCAAGCTCAAATGATTTTTGTAGAATTTTCGAAAGTTCTTTAGAGATTCGAAATTTTCAGAATTTGTAAAAAAAAATTTATAAAAAGAAAACTTCTTTTAAGATGATTTAATTTATCTGAAATATTTAGTTTACTAGGTTTTACAATAACTCAGCCATCGAGAAAACGAATAATAACCTGAGATTATTAACGGCAGATTTTGAACGACTCTTAGATGCGATAACGCATAATGAAAGAAAACGAAAATTCAATCATAAGTTTATTTAATGATTTTAAGAACGAGCCTTTTAAAATGTTCGAGTTAATTATTAAGTCATGTGTTATACAAACAAGTTATATAATTTATTACAAACAAACTTGATATAAAAGACAATGAGAAAGAGTTAACAAAGTGAGGTCCAAATTATATTTTATAAAATTTCACTTTTATTATTTTATAATTTATATTTATTTTATTTATTAATAAACATAATAAACCAATCAATTCAATCTTAAACTAAACCTCTGAATTATACGCAAGTTAAACAATTTCTCAAGAAATTGTTTAACTGAGTATTTTAAGTTTTAAATTTTATTATTCCGTTAGAAAAATAGCCAAATAAACAATTTTCATTGCTCAAAAAATGTAACAATAATGAAGAAAATTTAAAAAAAAGCTAAAATTTATATAAATTATTCATTTCTCTCTAATTTATATGATTAAATTCTTAAGAATATATATTTTGAGCTCAAAAATTGGTAAAAAATTTCAAAGGTTTCGTTGAGTATTAAAATTTTGTAAATTTGCTTCAGTTTTTTTAGTTTGAAGGAAAAAAATTTGAAGTGAAACCATGATGAAACGAAATAATGTGAAAAAACTTCATTAGGATCGTAAAACTTTAAACCTTTTATTATTTTTCTTCAGAAATTTTTCAATGAAATCAAAAAAGACTATTTTAAACTTATAATTTGAAACTTTAAAGAAGACATTTTTCCTTTTTTAACAACCCTATTTAGAATATTCAAATTTTACTTTTTTAAAAAAATTTTTTTTTAAGAAAAAACCACTTCGAAATTGATTTAAAGTAATGTTTAAGTAACAACAACAAAAAAATTGTTAAAATATATTTTCAGATAACTTAGAAGAAATTTCAAAATAGATAAATAATTATTCTTTATTATTTTTTAATTATTTTTTTCCTTATTTATTATTAGCTAATAGAAATTTCCTTTTAAATAATTATAATATTTTTTCATCGTTTTATTTTTGGCATTTAATTAATTATTCACGCATTTATAATGTAAAAAGTGTATTTTTCTATCGAGTAAATGCATTTTAATGCGGCAATTGCACGAAAAACAGGTGCTGCGAAGTTCAATCTTATATAAGCTTTTTATTTTTATACTTTTCTTTTAGCTTTAAATTTCTTCAAAATGAGACAACTTAACTACGCCAGAAGATTGATTATGTAAAGTTTATTTAAAAAAAATTCGCTTATAACATCCTTAGCTAACTTTTAATCTCCCGCAGGAAATAATTAACAGTGTAAACCGCTGGTGCATAGATAACAAAATGGGCTTTAAACCTAATGAATGCAAAGTGATTTTCACGCTTGGTAAAACTAAATTGATTCTACCAAATCTCCAACTAGATGGTAACAAAATTGAAATAGTTTCATCATATAAATACCTCGAAATTGAAATAATAATCTTGATTTGAACCTACAATCGAAAAGAATTCAAAAAAAAATCAACAGTACTTCTTAGCTTTTCAAACAAATAAAACGACTTGGTTTTACTCAGGATATTTTAATTACCGTCTACAAGAGCTAAGTTATAAGATATTTCGTTTACAGGAGTTAGTAATTAATTTACAGTGCTGTTTTGATACGATGAATTCACTATATTTTGCGTAAAAAACGGTTATCTAAAAATAAAAATATCGGTATTTGTGATAAATTACCCATAATTTAAGTAAAATTTGGTTTAAAAAATGAAAATCCAAAAATTTTTTCGGTGAACAAAACTTAGGAGATAAATAATTTTTTACAAAAAAAACTTAAGTTCAGTCTGTAAAATTCGATATCTTTTTTCAGAAAAAATTAATCGTGCTTCGGTCTAAAAAATATTTTTCTACATATTTTCATATTAAAAATATTTATCTCCAAAGTTTTTTTCGTGACGGCTACTTTTTCCCCGATTTCAAAAAGATACTTTTTCCAAGTTACAAAAAAAAATAAAAATATGAAAATCAAAAACAAAAACTAAAATTAAGCTAATATTGTATTAAAATCAAAGTACATTGAAGATCAGGATTTTAAACCATGGGTAAATATTATTTTTACATTAAAATAAATTATGAAGCGTATTGCTGCAATGGTGATTATTAATAGAAAAAAAAAAGGAAACGTTGCTCAACAAAACATTTCATCATATGATAAAGATGAAAACATAAAAGAAGAATCAAGACACTGACGAAGAGCCCGATTCAGATGATGAAAATAAAGAAAATGTGGAATATAACGCCACTACAAGCCGTTCAGGCGAGCTTGTTCAATTGCTTGAACAATTTGTGGTTTCAAAAGACCGCATTAGATGTGAATGTAATACGAAGGGTAAAGAAAGAGATGTCCGCGTGTCAATGATAATTAACAAAAAACTTTCTTAATAAAAAATTCTGTGAAAATTAATAATGATTATTAATTTAATAATGAAATTTTAAATCTTCTAAAATCACTACTATAAACGATTTACAAAATTCTAACCAGAATCGTTTTTTTAATGGAAAGCTTCGTTTTACCAAAATAAAGAAAACTAGACATTTTCATGTTAAATCTATGAATCATTAATTCAAAATAAATGTTACTAAGCTAAACAAAAATTTAATCTTTTATGAATCGTTTAAAGAAAGCAAAAAAAAATCTGTTTAATAAGAAAAATAAAACTATTAAAGCGGTTAATGAATCCCAACGTACTAAGATCTTTTTTTTTGTTTTCTATTTAAGTTTAATTTCTGCTTACTTAGAACAAGCTAAAAAACCTGTTGAAAATTTTCTTTTTTATAATTTTGAGTAAAAGAAAAACATTATAATTTTAGATGAGAAATAAAATGCTGAATAAAACAAAAAACAAACAACAGGAAAATGTAAAAAATAAAAAAAGGTATCCGAGGAAATATCAGTTTAACAATTAAGAATAAAAAAAAGCGACCTTTTAAATTTCAACAAAAACAACTAAATAATGATTTGTAAAAAATTATTTAGAATTATGTAAATTTTTAAATAACAAAAAAAAACGAGAAGAGATTGAATTGAGTTGGTTAAACCAACAAAAAAAATTGCTGAACATGAAATAGATAATATATTATGCTGATTTCCAATAATACTTAATAACTTTTTTTGATTAAAGAAAAAGAAATTTACCATTTTCGATTGCCATAGTTTGAGTTCTCTTTGTATGTCGATTGATTGATTTGGAATTTTTGAAAATGAACTTGTTAAACTCTTAAAAAAAAAAAAGAAAAATTTTAAAAAAATTTTTTAAATTTTTTTGAAAAATTAAAAAATAATAAATTTTTAAGTAAATTAATTGATGTTTATTTTGTAAAAATACATTTGAAAATTAGAAAAAAATAATAATAAAAATCTTGACTTCCTTAACTATCTATTCACTATTAAAAAAATTCAAAAATCCTTATATTAATTCCATGGAATATTATTACATTTTTTAGCTCTCAGGATATTTAATTATTGATTTTTTATCCTGTATATATATTTTTACTTAAAAATAATAATTAATCTAAAAATAAAAATGGATTTTTCCTTTTTTGATGGTAACGATATTTTAATTAATTTCTAGAATATTTTATTTGTTTAAGTTGTTTTACTTGTCAGCTTAAGCACTCTTATTTTTGAGAAAAAAACATTAATAATTAATTAAAAAAATTAATGTGAAAAAAAAAACATCTAAAAATGTTTATTTTCAAATTACACAATATGTAGTGTTTAAGTTGTAATACTAATATATTGATTAATTTCTTGTTTTGATTCACATTTATGTACTTTGAGTAAAGGGTAAAGTCTATTTTTTGAAAATATGTCTAAATAATGAGGAAAGATATCTCAGTTGGTACCGTCTCGTACAAGCAGAAGGTTCTGAGTACAAACCCTGTACGAGTCAAAAATTTCAAATGACATATACAAAACAGAAACAAGGCTAAAAAAGAACCAGAATTAAATGACTGAATAGAAATAGATTACTAAAATAACACAATCCAAGAAGCTAAAACAAGTATTAAAATGTTTATGTTTTCTGAAACTGTTTATTCAATATGTAAACATTTCTCAATGAGCTAAAAAATTAAATTAAAACATTTATAAATTGCTTTATATAATTTTAAAATTGAAATTAAAGCTGTAGTTTTTTTAATATTTTATTTTTGTTACATGATTAAATTTCTTTATAGAATTTTCCTAATAAACGAGAGTAAAACAAGTAAAGCAATAGATTAAAACTTTAATTTTAGTTTTATATTAAAGTTACTCAGAAAAATTAAATTGATTAAATTAATTCCTAGGATTTAAAAAGTAAACTAAGGCTCAGTATTCTAATTATATCTGAATTTTTTTTTAAAATAACACGATTGTTTCAGGTCACAAATTTAACTTTTTTGATCTAAACTTTATAGATATTTGATCTTATAGACAATTATTTGAAATAAATTATTTCGAAGTCTTCAAAAATTTTTTTCATTTAGCTCAGCTTTATTTTTCAGTTCTTAATGCATAATTTAATACGCTTCAAAACAGTGAAAATGAGCACTTTTTTAACAGAGCATACACAAAACTAACACGGAACAGGAACAAAATCAACACAAAACATGAACATTTTAAAAAATGTTTTGGAATGATTTCCATTTAAAAAGAAATAAACATGTTTTAAAAATGCTTATGTGTTGCGATTGATTTGTGTTGTTTTTGTTTCGGTTTTGTTCTGATTTGTATCGAAATCGTTTGCACACTGTGTAAAAATTGTTCATGTTTTCGTTAACTTTATTTTGAATTGTAGTTTAAAATGCGTATTTTAGGATTTTCTTCATATATGCGTAAGATTTCCCTTTATTTATGAATTAATTTTTACGGATAGGGGAAATCCTCATTACGCTTTTTTTTAAATGAGATTTTTCCTCAAATAAGACCAGAAAATATTTGTGACAAAATTATTAAATAATTTTTTTTCTATTATCTCGCCTTTTTTAGAGTAAAATTCTATTTAAAAAAAAAAGTTGCCATTTCGATTGGTCCATATTTGAAAAAGGCTTGAAAATTTTAAGAACTTTTCAAGTCAGAATAAAAATATTTTATGTTTTTAGACCCGATTCGGCCTGTTCATTTTTTTTTTGCTTTCAAATAAATTCTGTTGTACAAGTTAATGAAAATATGAACTCAGTTTACACATTGTGCAAAGCAGTTCAAAAAAGTTTCGAAACAAAACCGGAAATAAACATAAACATTTAACAGCGCGTTTTATTAGATAAAGAAATCGAAAAAGGACATTAGGGAAACAATAGATTTTTTGTTAATTTTCCTAATTTTGAAACTGTTTTGTTTTGTGTCTGTTCTGTTCAAACAGTGTTCAAACCGATGCTTAACTTTGTTTTCGTCTGGACTGTACGATCAATCCTACTTTAGATAGCATTAAATAAAATTTAATACAAATAAATTTTTTTATTTATCTTGTTACGGTCTAATAGAAACAGTCGAGTTTTAGGGACTCAAATATTAATATTTAACAGCATATCCCAGTCAACCATATTTTTAAGAAATATTGAAGAATCTTTAAAATTTAAAAAAATTTTAAAATAAGTTTATTTATGGAATCTTTTTGTTGAATGGAAAATAGAGAAAATATGAAGATTTACAATAGAAATTTTCTTATTTCTATTTTCTTTAAAAATTGGGATATATTCGATTAAAACTTTATTAAATTAATATCAAACTAAATCTTATAAAATATGTCTCGTAATTTTTGTTTGACAATTAGATCGCTAAAAAATTTTAACCTAACTTTATAGATCTACACCCAATTAAACACAACTTCAAGTAACATTTTTACTCTTTATAAATAAAATATTTCCTTAATTTCAGCTTAAAAACTAAAAGAAAACTTTGAGCTTGATTAACAAATAAACCTTGAATAACACTAAAAAAACAAACAAAATAGAAAAGTAAGCTCTAGGAAAGCAAAAATTTAATGAAAAAAAAAATTGCGTTTCTTTTAAATAACAGATCAAACGTAAAATAATACTAACTTAAACCAAATGAGAGATATGGAAACCATTTATTTATTTTTATGTAGCTAGAACAAAAAAAAATTATCTTCTTCTTCTTCTTATTGTTATTTTTATTTTTTACTCCCTATGCGAATAATTCTTTAAAAAATATTAAGTTATATAATCATGCAATGTTAGACTTTTAATAATAATTAGATTTAAAATCAAAAAAAGTAAAAATTATTAAATAAACTGTTGTTGTACATTTTCCAAATTTAATTTGCTAATAATAAGCTTCAAAAATTGGAAAGTTAAAAATAATAAAAAAAAATTGAGAGTTATTATTATTTGAATAGTTTACTTTAGTTGGAATCTTTAAGAGAAAACTTTTTGTATTTGATGTAAACCCAACAAAAAAAAAATAGTTTTATTTCTTGTTATTTACCTGTTCAGTGTGTTCTTGTTTGAGCATGATCATCGGCGGTGGTATTATTGTACTATTTATTAGATCATCTTGATCTTCATCTTGATGTGTTTGAACTCGATTTGTTTCACTTGTATATAAAGAACTTGCTTCCAAATTACTCTTCAAAAAATAAAAATAATTTTTTAATCAAGTAAATTTTATTTTTTTTTTTTAAAAGCTACACTAAATCTTTTAATAATACGTGGTATTAAATCTCTTTTTTTATGAATGGAATCTTTATTCTCATCGCCCGATAGAAATCTTCGAACTTTTTTCATTTTTTTTTTTTTGGTAAAAAAAAATTATTATGACTTTATAAGATACAGAAAATTATTATTTTTTTGTTGATTTTCCCTACGTTTTTTGAATAAAATTAAATTATTTGGAACTAATTGAAATAAATTTTTATCTAATGAAAATATCTTTGGAAAAATTTACATAAAAAATGTTGCGCCCTTTTTTTTATGAATAAAATTTTTGAAAAAAAAAATTACCTGTTCGTCAATGTCATCATTGTCTTCTGTTTCATTATGGGTCTCTTCAATTAACCAATTTTTAATTTTTAAGTCTTCACTATTACTCAAGACTTTTTTGATTTTGATGTTGTCCATTTCGGATAGTTTGCTCTGGGTTACTTTGGTCTGACTAGTGAATTTACGATGTGATGATCTGAGCCATTTTTTAAAACTGCCTTTTCGTTTAGCTGCTGCTACTTTGGCCTCATCGTCTAAATTGACATCTTCATTAACCACTTTATGCTTTGATTTTATAATACTGTTCGGAATTTGAATTTCTACATTTTGTCTATTGTTTGACTGAGCTTGATTATTATTATTATTATTATTTACATTGTCTAATAGTTGTACTAGGCTAAAATCATTGTTTAAACGTTGTATTATTTGAATATGTTGTCCTTTGGTTAGATTTATGTTCTCGATGGTTGTGTAATCCGATGTCAATGTTGATATTTCATTCGAGGTCTTTAAATTAAAATTAATTAAAAAAAAAAAATTTTTTTTTAATTTTTTTTAACACTTGAATTATAAAGCGAAATTTGGATACATTTCTCAAATAACTTCTTCTTTTTTTATTCCTAACAAAAAAATATAAATTATGTTTTATGATTTTGATTCGATTTTATCAAAAAAAATTTTATAAGACTTGGTTTAAGCAAATGTTCTAGATCGGTTCAAGTTTGCTTAAGCATTTTGAGAAATGATTAAAAGCAGATCAAAACTGATTTATTTATTGATAAGAAATAATTCTCTTTAGGGTAAAATTAAACATATTAAAAAAATTCTAAAAATTAACCTAATTAAGTGTTTAAAAGTAAATTTTAACAACATTATGTTTCAGGTACTTTTTTGTTCAAAAAAAGAACAAGTTTTGCAGCAATGGTAACATTTCCTTATAAAATTTAAAACATGTGCTACATTTAATGGTGTACAAATTTGCACATTATTTAAAAAACTCAGAAATTCAGAGATTAAGAGATTTCTGAAATTTTGCATTGAAAAAGTTTTTTTCTGTAAATTTGCGCACCATTAAAAAAAATTCTAATTTAAATACACAATTAAAATTGCACAATTTTTGCAACAGGTGCAGCAAATTTTTTGCCATCAAAAGTCCTTTTTAAGTGTTTTGCAGAGCGATTTTTGTTGTTCAAAAAATTTGACAAAAAACTTTAATATGCCAAGTTTTAAATCTATTCTGTTTGCTACATTCAAAAATAAAGTTTTGCAAAAACGTTGCAGAATTCATAGAGAACTTTTTTGAATGTTGCGCATTTCAAGAAATTAATTTTCTATTTCTTTTTTTGAAAGAAAAAATTACATTGGTTCAGTATATATTATTTATTTATTTACACTTTGCTCTTTTCTTTAAATTGGTCAAAAAAATTGTCTTAATGATGTTTTTACAGTACATCTCTGAAATAAGTTGACAACTTTTTAAGCAAATCTTAAGAGGGTCTTAAGACATGCTTAAGAGGCGT
>NTPY01000876.1:182972-202576 GCA_002922825.1 Brachionus calyciflorus
TAAGCAACTCTTAAGCAGTTTTTGCTTAAGCAAAAGTATCGTCTTAAGAGCCTTTTAAGCATAGCTTTTTCAACTCATTTTCAGAAATGTACTGTATTTTAAAAAGCCTAATTAAGCATTTGAACCAAACATACTAAATGCATCAGTTTTAAAATTCAAAATATTTTAAAAACTTTAACTCTAAATGCTTATAAAATTGAAAAAAGAATATAACTTTCTTAATGGTCGATCTAATTCTGAAAAAGTATAGAATTTTTCCCGACATTTTCTAGGCAAAATAAAGTTTTATTACTATTACAATTTACTATTTTCAATTTTATTTTTTGCAAATGCACAAAAAAAATTTCATGATTTGATTTAATTTGAAAAAAAAATTTGGAATTTTTAAAAATTTTGCAAAGTAATTTTAATTTAAATTGTAAATAGTAATAGTAATAAAACTTTATTTTGCCATTTTCTATCGGTTATTTTCATAGTGTGCGTAAAACACGCTTATGTAAAAACTAATAAAGAAGAAAATAAATTTAACGTATTGATTATTTGAAAATAAAAAATATTTTCGTTAACAAAAATATCTAATTTAGTTGTGTCAAAAAAATATGAAACTACAGCACTAAGTGAGTCTTGATACCGTACCACATAAAATTGATAGCAGTTCAGTATCTTTCCCTAAATACAGTGTATGAAAAAAATTTAAGGATTTTAAGAATTTACGTAAATTTTCGAAAAATCCAAATATCAACACTGTATGCATTCTATTAAACTTAGAAGAACATATTTTTTTTAATAACTTAAAAGTACAAATAACAAATTTCTTATAAAAAATTGTACTATGAAAACTACACTTAGAAAATTATACACTATGAAATAGATCACTATGAAAAAAATCACTATGAAATTGACTTTCACTATGAAAATTTTTATGCACTATGAAATGATATAGTGCCAGCTCAGCTCATATATTTAAAAAAAAATAAACTTTAGAGTAGATAAATTTTTCATGCTCAGATAAAAATGCAGGTTGTCTAGAAGACTAAAGAATTTGAAGCTTTTTCTTAAGACTAAACATAAAAATTAGATAAAGCTACTTATTAAAAATTTAAAAATTTCTTCACTGATTATCAATAAATTTAACCTTATTTGTTTATTTTATTTATTCATCAGGTACCCTATGTTATCCGAGGATATATCCAAGAATTTTGAGAGAAACGCGTTCCAAAAGTAAGTTATATAACTGTAAACAAAAAAATTAATAAATAAAATTACGATTTACAGACCCATTTTTTAAAGAAAAACTTCCAATAATCCATTCTCGGAAGAAAAAAAAAATGTTATCTATTTTTTTCAAAAAAGTAAAATTCAATTAAAAAAAAAAACAACTATTTTTTGTTTTTGAGTTTCATCGAAAAGATAAAATATAGAGATAAAATTAAAAGATAAAGATTATTTTTGTTGTTGTTTGTTTTATTCTAAGCTGTTATTTGCTTCTTCTTCTTCTTGGAAATTTCAACAAAAACAACTAATTTCGCTTTTTTTTTTTCTTTTCGTGGAAGTATACAATCAATTTGATTCTCCAGCAACTCTATTTTTACTTTACTAAAAGAATAAATTGAACTTAAAGTAATAGCTGCTTTTTCTGATTATATCATAATTGCTTGAAACTAAAAAGGAATAAAAAAAAATTTTTCTTTTTTTGATCCTTAAAAAAAAACTGTTCAAGTAAACTTTACAACAAAAATTATTATTTATTTTACATGCTATTTAATTAGATTAGAAGACTAGAAGAAACGAAAGAGCTTTTTTTTTGTTGTTCCTAATTCGTCGTCGTCGTCTTTTTTTAAAAAAAAAAAGAAAAATTCTAATTTCCGTAAGTTTAAATTAATTCTAAGACAATTCACTTGATTTGCTCTTGACATGAATCAATTTTTGTTAAGTGCTTTTATCGATTTTGTTAATATACCTTGTGATTTAAAACAAATATTGATAACTTAAAATTGCTTTATCTTCTTAAATTCTTAAAATTTTTTAATTTTATTCTTTTTTTTGTTTTTGAACAAAATCTTCTTAAAAATTCAATTAGCTTTGTAAACAAATGACTTTTGCATTATTTCTGCATTAGTAAACAATGTTTTTATCAGAGCTAATGATAAATGTCAAAATAAAAGCACAATTAGATCCTTAATAATTTTGAGGATTTTTTTATATAATTAAATAGCGAGCAAAATTTGTAAAGTCTTAAGCTGGACTTGAAGAATTTTTATAGTAAAAAATAAAAACACTTAGTTTAATTTAAAGAGTTTATTTTGGAATCCGAAGAATTAAAAGTGGTTTTAATTGTGAAGCCTAGAGTTAGATATCAAGAATCGAATCTTACAATTAATATAAAACTAAAAAAATTGCTTTAAACAGTTAACTAATTGAATTTGATATTTAAATGTTTACTTAAAAAAAATTTTCATTTTAAAAATTAAAATTATTACTTTATTGATTTAAAAAAAAGAAATTTTTTTTGATAAGTTGTTGTTATATAATTGCCTTAGTTCCCTTCGTTGAAATAATACTAATTGATTATATGTTTTTTAAACATATGTTCCGAAATATGTTCAAGATATTTATTATAATAAATTTTCATTTTATTTGCTCTTTTCAAATTAAAAAATCGAATTATTTTTTTTGGTTTTATATTTTCTTTTTATTAATTTAATAAACATTAAAGAATTAGAGTATTTGACATATCGTGCTATTTCCAAAACGTCTATAAGTTGTCTTTATTTGAGCAAAATTCTTTCTTGATAAAATTAAAGATTTTTGCTGTTAATTTACATAATCTTTTCTTATACAAAATAATTTAATTTTAAAACACAAATTTATTTCGAACGATTTTTTTTTCGGGTGTTAAAAAACTTCAAAATCCAAATTTTATCATGCTGTTGACAAATAAGTTAATAAGTTTTCAGGTACTGAAAGATTATTTACAGATTAGTTGATGAAAATTTCTTTCAATAAAAATAATAATTTATGTACAAAAATATTTTGCAGATCATTTTTACACAGAAAAGGTAAATTATGACAGTAAAATCTAAAACAAAGAAAAATCAATAATGCTTAAACATTATGTAAACCCATTCAAATCAGTTTTAAATAAACTAAACCGGAAATTAGAAATCGAAGCAGAAAATTAGGAAAAAAATTTAGGATTATGTTTTAAAGGCTCTGTATCAAAATAGCTTTGTTTAAAATAAATTATTCAACTAAGCTCATTCAAAAAAGATTTTACATTTTTTTTAAATTAAACTCGTTTTTCATTATTGCGAGGAACGAGCTAATAAACAGATCTGTATATATAGAAAAAATGAAATACTGAGTGATTTTGCTCGGACTGTACAGCCCCAATAAATTTGATTAGAAAAAAAATAACCATGCATTAAAAAAATGAAACTTAATTATTTCATAAATAAAAAAAAGTTCAAAATAACGGGTTGTAACTCGCATAATAAAAGCTTTGCTCTAATAGCTTTATTAAATTAGGAAAATATAGCATGTTCAACATTGCTTTTTTAATAAATTAAAGTAGACGGCCACAAGCACAATTTATTTATACATTGCTATTCTTGATTATTCTCTTTATTATTAAATATATTGAAACACCTTGTATCTCCGCAAGCAATACCCTGATTCATTTTTAGTTAGACTGCGGAATATTAATTCTGTCGTTTCTGAAAAAATACTGGCTCGATCTTTGATTTAAAAAAAAAAGGAAATTTTTTTCTGTTTACTGCTAGAATTTTTAAACTGACTTAATAATTGAAAAAATTCTAAAAGAACGGCGCTAAGGCTCTTTACACTAAATTTCAATACATGCAAATTCAAATAACCTTTGAACGGAAAGTGATAAAATTATTCTGTAAATTGCTACAAAGAGTAACAATTTTGCTCCATTCAAAATAAAAAATTCCTGTAACAATGCAAAATTTGCACGTCATTTAAAACGATTCTTTATGAAATCTTCAACATTTTTACAGATTTTTTGATTGTAGCTAAATTCGTATGTAAGAAAAAATTTTAATTGTTTTATCTGTTTTATTTTCGGATATTTTTGGTAGAAAAAAAACAGATAAAAGGTTTTTTTTAGAATTTTTTTTCGAGAAAAAAATGATACTTAAAGTTGTATATAAGAAAATTTTTTACAATTTAAAAATTTAGCCTTAAGACAAAGCCTAAAAAAAAGGCTATTAAAAATTCCTTAAAAATAAATAAATAAATTTACATGTTCAAATTTGTCATCTGTAAGTGTAATTTGAATAAGTGGTATTTGATTTAATTGTAAATCATTACACGAATCGGATGGCGACGATGACAATGAACTGTCAAAATCATTTAGATTTTTATTATTAATATTTTTAGAAAATTTATTTTTAAATTTATTAAAAAGACTTGTAAACGAATTGGAATTCGATTTGAAATTTTTCTCTATTTCATACGATCTAGATAAACTATTTGATATTTGTGTCTTGTCGATTTGTATTGAGGATTTTTTGAATGAAATACCCTTAGTGGTCAATCTAGTTTCGGAACGAAATTCTTCATGATAACTAGTTGCATCAAAAGATCTAGACCTTTGATGTTGCTCGCTTTTAAGCTGCAAAAAATTCATTTTTATTTCTCCAATAAAAAAAATAAAATAAAATCAAAATTCTTATCAATAGTTCTTAATATTTTTAATTCAATACCAAAGTTTCTATAAAATAAATTTTTTCTTTTTGATTTTAAATCAAACATTTCAACACTAAAACAAAAATGAAAGAGATTACGCAGTTTATTATACTTTTAAATTTTTATATTGTTATCGATTTTGAATAAAAAAAAATATAAAAATTCAAGTCGCATTTAAAAAGCAGTTAAATTACGATACGAAGTATAAATAAAAAATAAAAAAAACTTTGAAGAGCAAAAAAATGCTTTAAGGATTATGCCTTATATTAATTAACTTTTTTCATAAAATTGCTTTAAAATGTGCTTAGATAAATTTTATAAATCCTCAGGGATTTTTTTATCATTCCAAGCCTATGAATATTCTATTTTTAGTAAGAAAATATTACAATATAAACTGTGCTAATTTCATATAAATGTTCGGGATCTATTTAGTAATGTAACCAATTGATAACCTATACTGTAATATTCTGTAAAGAAACAAAATTTGCTGCATCTAGTTTTGAAGTATGCAAAAATTGTCCAAATAAAATCATTGCAATGCCGTAAATTAACATGATGTAACATTTTCTAATTTTTGAATTTTAGCCGTAACAAAAATAAAAATTGTATAAAAAATTGTAATTAGTATATTTTGGTAATTTTTTTCAGCATCTATTACTTGGTTGATTCTTCTCAAGCCATTCCGAAATTTTGTCATATCAAAAATTCCTCGAACAAGACATAAGCTTTTGATCTTCTAAGACCGAAAAACATCTCAGTATCCGATAGCCTAAACTTTTAGGCCACATAGCTACCGTAAAACCTTGTTTATAGCCCCGGGGCTCTACTATTTTTTGATGATCCCCCACCCCTTTTAAACTCGGATATAACCCCATACTTTTTTCAATTAAAATTCAATTTAGCCCCAGGGTAAAAATAAAAATTCAAAAAAAATTAAAATTGTGCTTAATATTTTTTTCTTTAAATTTTTATATTAACCCAGTGTATTTATTTCCAAGTTTTCATATAGCCCCATGAGGCATCAAAAATTTTGAAAACTTTAACATTAGGCTCTATAAGAATTTTTTAAAAACAAAATTGATTAAATTTTGGACAACCCCATCCCATTTTTAAATTCATTTTTTACTTAACCCCTGGGGCAGAGCACATTTTTAATAAAATTATTTACTACCTTTCCCTCAGTAACTTCGCATTTAACCCCAGTCATTTTCCGGATATAGCCCCTGGGGCTTTAAGCAAGGTTTTACGGTAACGTAAATTTTGATAGTAATCGGAAGCAATGTTTAATCTTACATTAAATTTTACTATGAGATTACGGTTGAAGTTTTGTTTTTTTTGTATAATCTTTTTTTTAAAAAAAATAAAAATTATAAAAAACAACAAATCAATTTTTTGACTTTTCTTTCAAAAAATAGTCTTGTAAAATTCTTAAACCTTTACGTAATAACGCCGCTTTTTTTTTTACCTTTTTTCTGTTTTTTTTCCGCGATAAAACGCTCACGTTTAACCCTTAAAAACTGTACAAAAAAACGAGAGAAACAGACAAAAACAGCGTTTAAACGGCGTTTTAACAGTGTTTTTTTTCATGTTATATTTTCCTCGGAGAATCATGATCTTTTAAAGATCCCAGTTTGGTGAGCATGTATTTTAACAAAATCAATGGTCACTTAGTTTGTGATCATTAATCAAAATATATAAAACTGTAATTTAAAATTGATTTTTTTTTCGATCATAAAACTTTAAATTGAAACGAAAAACTAAGTGATCATTAATTTTTTGAAAAAACATGTTCTTCAGCATCTTTAAAAAGATCACATATTTTTTGAACATTTGATCACACTTTGGACAAGACTCTAAATAGGCTCTAATGAAAATTTGATGCATGAATCTATAGATCTAAAATTAGACATTTTCTCAATTTAACTGGAAATTTCGATTCTAATGATAATTTTCCCTATGTAGTCGGTTGTAGCTAATGAATTATTTATGCTTACCTAACCATTAGCATTCTAGAAATTATTAGAATTCTTTATATCTGTTATCGACATTAGAACAATTAAAAAAACTATTTGTATTTTTTTTCTGAACAAAAAAAATAACGTAAAACGCAAATTAATAAAATTAAGAAATAGTACGCTATATCTATCCTGATTCCATTTTTAATTTGTCAATTTTTTTCAGACAGAAACAAAAAATAAAATTATTTTAAAATGCTTTAAATAAAATTTTCTCCCAAAAGATAGAGGAAATTGATGTTTCCCGTTTTTTGTTTTTATTTTTTGATCCTCTAAATGATTAATTAGTTTTAACAGTTGTTGACGTTAATTCAAAATTTATATTGCTTTTTTTGGAAAGTTTGTTTTATGTTTTAGATTGAGAAGATGCTCTCTGTGAATTGGGACTAATTTAGGAAGCATTTTAAAGCAACAAATTCCTAAAAGATATTGAAATTCCTGATCTCTTGGAAATAATTTAGATGTAAATAAAATTAAAAAAGCTTATTAAATTAAGAACTTAATAAAAATGAGTTTAATCGTGCTCTTAAAAATTTATCAAAATCATGAAGCAGCTTTTGTATTTTTTTGTTTGAAGAAATTCATGTAGGAAATCAAAGCTAAAATTAAAATGCAATACAATTTTCATTTTTTTTTCTTTTACATAAAGGAATTAATCAAATCAACGTGATTTAAATTAAATAATCAAAAAAGAATGACTTGCGTTATTTTATTTCCAGGTTTTCTAAATGATTTAAAACAGATTTTTTAACACAATTTTAAAAATTACCAGGGTTTTTGAGATAATTTTAATTTTTTGCCAGTAATTATATGAAGGTACAATTTAGGGCACTTATAATTTGTTAATCATCCGAAAATTTTATTTATTTCGAATATTTTATTCTAGATAGTTATCTCTAGATAATTTGACAGTCTGTTTAAATGAATTTCTAAAAAAAGCTAAGATATTTAGAAATTGTTCAAAAAAATCTTTTTTAGATTTTATGCAGATCGTCTTCAACAGTTTTCGAGCATGTAAAAAAAGTGTTGAAAAATTTTAGGTAATAGAGTCTTAATTAGACAATCCTATTCTAATAAAAATTATCCGTATTTTTAACTTTTAAGTACATTTACGTAATTTTACGTTCAAGACTCCTTCCTTTACAATACTCAAGTTAAAAGGTATGCCTATTTACAAAACTTTGTTATTTAGAGATTTCTTCAATTATAACCCTCTATTCTTCTTGCTCTAAAAAAATTTAATAAAAAAGAGAATTTCTATTTTTGTGGATTATAAGTTTTCACATGTCAAAATCTCTTGAAATGTCTTATTGAAATGGAATAAAAACTTAATCACGAGAACTTAACCTGAAAAATATTTTTAAAAAATTTCCTTTTTTTTTTGTTGAGATATTCAATTTTACGTATCACAATAATAAGAATTAGAAAATAATAAGAATATTAAGAAGAGATTATGTTAAGAAAAAATATTAATTTGTAAAGAAATAAGTATCTCTTTTAGAAAAATAAATTTCATCATAAATTTTACTCTTTATTTTGGTCACAAATCAAGCTGTTTTTGCAAAAATTTTAAGCCTTTATTAAGATTGAATTTTTTCTTCAAAAATTTAAACATTCTAAAACCAACCAATTTACAAAAAAACAGAAATTTTTAAGTTTTTTTACTTTAAATGATTTTTTTGTAATATAAATTTTTTTAATTTTTATTTTAGTTAAGATTAAGAACAATGTGAAATTCCAAATTTCTATGTCACTAGTATCACTCGTACTAATAATAATTTAGAAATTAAATATTTGAATTTGAGTGTAGCCAAACCTGATTTTTTTAAGGTTATCAATAAGTTTAAAATTGAAGAGGTTGATGTTAGTTTTAAGTACTATCGAGCTTTAAAACACGAAAATTCTTCACTTAGAATTATATTGTAACGTTAGATTTTTCAAAATTGGAAAAAAAACCGTTACAGATTTAGACGAAGAATAAGTGTTTTAATTTAATTATAGCATATCCTCGATCTTATGAACATATTCATATAATCGAGGAATCACAAAATTGAAGGGCCTCGATTTTGTGAATTGAATTATGTTTTCGGTATGGTGTTCACAAAATCGAGGATACGCTGTATTTAAAAAAACTAATTTTTTAATTAATTTTTTTCGAAATCAATCTCTATTTATTCAGAAAGAAATTTTAAAGAAAGAACGTAAGCCCAAAATCAATTAAAAATTAAAAATTTAAATTTTACAACAACTCATGATGAAAATTTAAAAATGAAATTTTTACTGTATCAGTATCAATAATTTCTTTAGAACCTTATGGATTCAACATTAAATAAAATTTGAACAAGATATATTTCTTGTGAATTTTAAAATTCAAGTGTTTAAAATATTTGTTTTGAAAAAAATAAATCTAACTAACCTTAGTACCACTGCTAGCATTTGAAGCAGCACTAGACAAATTTTCATTACAATTCGAACCAATATTAGCTAAATTGAGACCACTAAACTCTGGATCCATATCAAAATCTTTTGAATTTCTATTCGATCGTTGTCCAGCTTCGCACATGGCAACTTCCATATAGAAATACTTCTCTTGAATTAACTCTCTAATTTTCTTGACCCATAATTGTTTGACCTCGAGGCTATTACTTTTTAAAATGACTCTATGATCGAACATTGGAGCTCTACCAGTCCAAACTGCTAACTTACACGAATCTCCTTCCATGTGCTCTGTAATATTAATCTCCGATGTCATTAATTTAAATTTATAAACATATTTTAACTTTGATTTAGCGTCTTTAATCTCTTTGGCGAATACTAAACTTGTCTCGAACAAAAAGACGTGTCTCTCTTTTCCCTTTTTAATTAATTGTTTCGAATCCCAGACTTGAAATTTATCCTGAAGTAAAACATCACCTAAAGCTTCTTTCGATAAGCCTTCTTCCAAGCCTTCCAATAGACTTAAATGAATAGCATCGTTGGCCTTTTTAGGCACGTTCATCATTACTTCTAAAGCGTCTTTAGTCTCTGTTCTATTATCCTCACAACAACTTAATAAATCTTTAAGGAGTAGTTGATATTTTGTTATGCGTTGAATTGGTTTTATTAAATAGGAATCGATGGAACACTTGAGTTGATTGTTTCTTAATTGTTTTTCAAAGTAATTGTCTTTTTGACCATCTTCAACTAGAATTTTTGTCGAATTTTCTTTATTTTTGCAATAGTCTACGTAGACTTGAAATTGATCAGCGTATATTACAAAACAATGACCAATGTCTTCCGGCATATTCTCATAATTTTCAAGCTCAACCAAAAATGTACTAAAAAATGTTTAAAGAGTTATGTAGAAATTTTATTTAATGAAATATAGCTGTCGAAAAAAGCATTCTTTTCAAACAATCGGAGACAAATAGGACAAGTTAAGAACTTTTAAAAAAAGAATGTCTCGAGAAGAACCGGAAAAATATTTACGTATTGTATCAATCATAAGTTCGCGAAAGAAACAAAAAAACATCCCAAAATAATGAACAAATTTTTGAAAATTTCAGTTTGTTTACCGATCAAAAAAAGCTCTGTATATAATGAAAATAATTCGGTTTTAACGACATGTTGGTCTAAAATAATGAAATCTTGTTTTTCTTCTATTTTCTTTGCCAATTTTTAAAAAATTTCCATCGAAAAATACAAATAATATAAAAAGTGATATTTCAATTAACGACATGTCATTATTTTAGACGCTCGTTAAATTGGGGCTACAGTAAAAATCTAAACTAACGGAAAATCTAAACTAATTTTCAAACATGTTTATGAACAATGTTCGAGCAGTGTTTGGTTTCTGTACGTGTTTTCGTTAAATAATTTCAGCTTTGTACTGTATTAATTTAAATATAATACAGCTGTTATAATGAAAAAAAAATTTTCATAAAAAAATTCTGTAAAAAAATTTTTTTTTCAAAATTTTAAGGTGTCCCAAATCATTAATATTAGTATCTTAAATTTTATTCCTCAATTGATAAGCGATTCCGAAAATTTTCTGAATAAAAATTTAAATATATAATGATAAATTCTAGCGAAGATGGTTTCGATTTTTTAGACAACTATTTTTTTTTTGAAGTATTTCTGTTAAAAACCTTATTTTTAGTCATTTTTCATTAAAAATTTAGTTTTTCTGAAACTTTAGTAATCTTTATTTTGGTTATTATGAATCAAATTGTTTAAAATTAAAACCAATTTTTATAAAGCATAGTTAACTCTATAATTCAAAATATTTTCGGAATATTTTTATCGGAGTAGACATGAGTTATTAAGGCTCAAAAACAGCCAAATCTTAACTAAGGTTTGGTGAACTTTACAAAAAAAATTTGAACCGCTCTATTTTTAAAATTTAAAATTTTTTTGACTGTAAAATGCTCGCTTTTATTATGCTTTTATTGAACAATATTTCTAGAAAAATGTAATAGCTGATAAGGATCGAACGCACGTTACGAACTTCTTAGCTTTCATAGAGCGGATACACGATCCACTCATTCATCGTTTAACATTATTCTAGACAATTTTAAAATGTATGCTATCATACATTTTTCTTAAAAGAAAAAAATTTTTTTTTGTGAAATCGAATGAGAGTGAACTTACGACCAAAAAAAAAATTAAAAATTTTATTCTCTTTATTTGGAAGCCTAACAAAAAAAAGCATCTTACTTTTTATGAAAATTATAAATTTCTTCCAAATTTCCGAATATAATTGAGTCTTTACCAAGCAAATACTCAGGTAGACTATTCGAATTTTGCATAGACATAAAATCCTTATAATAACTATCCAAACAACTCGACAAATCTTGTACATATGACTTTTCCGTTTGAATTATTTCACTAATAATATTCCTTAAAAAAAAAAACAATTAAAAAAAAAAATTTTTCAATTTTTCAAAAATTTTCCAACTGTCTTTTTTTGATCAATTTTTGCTTTTGTTCATTTTGCTTAAGAATTTCTTGTTGTTTCTTATGATCAATAGCAACTAATTGCTGCTCTTGATTACTAATATTATTCATAATAACTCGATTTGAAATATCGGCCAAATGCTTAGCCGATTCGACACCAATGCCATAAGCTTGTTGTACATTGGACATAACATTAAAAAATTCTTTATACTTAGTCTCGACTTTATTAGCCCACATGGCAATACTATTACCATACCGTATACTTGACTCGAGTAATTTAGGCGATAGTTCAATCAACAAATTAACATAACCCTGTTGATTCTTAAGCCTCTCTGTAAAATCACAAAATTCTTTATACAATTTTTTCATTTCGTCTTTATCATCAGCCAAATTGTGAAATTTACTCAAATAACTCGTTTCACATTCGGCCAACCATGCCAATGCTTCTTTAGAACTTTTCTCAAATATAACATATTGAAAGCATTCATCTAGTGAATTCTTTCGATTAGTCCATGATTTAATAGTTCTCTCTTCTCTCAAGTGTATATCGTCCATAATCCGACGTGTGTTCTTCTCAATCTCGTTTAACATTTGACTATTATTCAATTTGGCATCGCATATATTTCTCATTGAATATTTTTGAAAAGTCTCGCCAGTTCTACGCGCCCAATTACACGCTTTCAAAAACGACTGCTTCTTCTGATTATGTATTTGTATTTGAGCTTGTAAAAACTGCTCTGGGTCATATTCGCTTTTAGACTTTTCATACCAGTCCTCATCCCTCGCATACTCCAATTCCAAACTCTCCAAAACAGTAGTCACTTGGTCCGTGTATTTATAGAAATTAATTTGTGCCATTATCAACCGTGTCCTATTGTCTATATAAATAAGCAACATTTGCCACTTTGAATTTAAATTATTCATCAGCTGCTCGAATTTTGTAATCACTTTATTCTTATCCATAATCAAAATACGCTGTGATTTCGACTGTAATAAATTAACACTTTGTGAAACACGGTCTAAATTCGATTTGAAAATCTCATGCTCTTTTTTAATACACTCCGAGTCTTCGAGATTTTTGGCAAATTTCAACAAAGAAAACAAGGTCATTTCAATGTTTGAAATATAATTTAACAATTGGGTGCATTCAGTTTCCAATTGATTTATTTGTAAACATTGACCGAGTTTTCTTTGTTGTTTAATGGCCAATTCGTGTAGTTCCTTTTCTCTGTCTTGTAAATATTCAATGTAGGATTGAATTTTTTGCTTCGGATAAAAATCGTCTAATTTTTCTAAATTTTGAATTAGATCACTACCACGTTGTATGAGCTCGAATACTAAGACTTGCATTTGATTGGCTGTTTGTATTTGACTGTGTAGCCATGTCTCAGTTGACTCTGGGGTCTTGTCGTCATGGTCTTCTTCGTCTAAATATTTGAGCTCTTCGGCCCAGTGTTCTAAATTTTGACTTGCCTCTAGAGCGTCTTTTTCAAATTGTTTTATTTGTAAATTATTCTCGAGGCGATTTTTAATGTTTAAGAGTAGTTTGTCTATTTCGCCATGACGATTTTTGATCGATTGTACAATTGTTTCTAAGTGTTGGTGTGAGGATTGTTTTGATTCTTGACTATTTTCATTGAGGTAATTGAGTAAGGATTCGCCTTCGTTTAGAGTCTTTTCGACGGCGTCGTTGGTCACTGTTTTTTGCTCGTTTAAAACTTCTAAATGTTTGTCTAGACTTTCTATACAATTGTTGACTATGTCCAAATTGGTTGAATTGTAATTGATGTCATTTAAATTCAAGCCGGTCCATTGTATTTTCAATTCGTTGAACCAATTGTCCAATTCGACTACGTGTGTATGAAATAGAACGGATAGATCGAGGATGTTCTTGCGTTTTTCGACACGTTGTAGAAATTGAGTCATGCGTTGTTCGAGTTCTTTTGTCATTGTGTATACGTCTTGAGGCTCGAATTCACCATTGACTACTAAATCGTCTGCTGAGGCTAATAGTTTTTCTACATTTGTAATTGTGTTCTTTAAAAAAAAACAAAAATTTAAAAAATTTTTTTTGTGATTTTTTTTGTGATTTTACTTTTAAAACTTTGACAAAATTTTCATGTGATAAATGAAGCATTTTGGCTCGCATTAAATTTTTGCCGATCGATTGATTTCGTCGTAGAAATACTTCGCCATGATTTTCCAACCAATTATAAACCTTTTATTATTTTAAAAAAATTTTTTGTTTATTTTTTAAAAAAATTAAAGAAAAAAATTTAGGGTTACGGTCCGGCGTTAATTTAATGGAAATCCTGTAGAAAATATCAAAAAAATGTTTTCTATCAGTGAGGTTACTTTTCTATAAAAATATATTTCTATGAAAATTATTTTTCTACTAAATTTTTTTTCCTATCAAGGGATATAGCGCTTTATGTACTTAGTGAATAACTTTTTGTGTCTGGTATAGTGATGTGTAACCGGTTCCATTTGAAACCGGTTTCCAGGAACCGGTTTTTTTTTCAAACCGGTTTATGGAACCCGTTATTATCATCAAAGAAAAATCTAAATACTAAATAAAATGTTATTTAAAAAATTTTTTTTTTGTCGGAAACTGTAGATTTCAAAAAAAAATTTTTTACCAATTAAATATGAAAAATTTAATTTTTAAAATTATTTTGAAAAATTTTTTTTAAAAAATATTTTTTTTAACAAAATTAATAAAAATTACTAATAATTATTTTAATTAGAAATTAGATTTTTCTTAGGTTATTTATTTTTTTAAATAAAAATTGTTTTTTATCTAATCTGAGTTCTAATTAAGACTTATTTTAACAAAAGCACATTTTTTACTTGGAACCGGTTTTAAAAAATAAACCGGTTCGATAAACCGGTTTGAAAATTAAACTGGTTCCATTAAAAACCGGTTTGGAACCGGTTCCACCAAACCGGTTGACCATCACTAGTCTGATATCGACTGTATTTACTTTAAATTCATTTAAGAAATTAAAAAAAAATTGAAGGAGTGTCGTACGTTTAGTGGTATATTTATTTAAATGATATGTTTTGAAAGACTTGAAGCTTATAAATATTTGTATTTGAGACAAGATTAGGGATAAAAAAACTTTAATCTATGATAGAACCCACTAGAGCGTTATATATTCAAGTTAATTTTTGTTTGCTTAGTTTCCAAGATCCGTGTGAAAGTATTTATTAAGGTTATTAGGTAAGGTATTCTTTTTTTAGAAAGGTTCATATTGAGTTTTTGCTTTTTTGATGGATTTCCAGAGAAAATAATATAGCTACATTTTTCAGATGACATTTTAAATCTCCATTTCTGAAGCCAACCTTCAATTTTTTTGAGATAACTATTGATCAGATCATTAATGTTTCCGTATTTTTTAAAGACAAAAATAGTCACTAGATCGTCAGCGAACAGCGTTGAACTTATTTTTTTTGTCTTTCTTTAGGATACCATTAATGAAAATAGAATAAAGAAGAGGACTTATAACCGCGCCTTCTGGCTCATCGGTTTCAATGTTTCCTTCGGACGATTCTCGATTGTTAATTTTAACAAAAAAATTATCTATTGTATAGGGGTGATTGCTTCATAGTAACCCGCGGGTAGAGACATAGTATGAAATACACAGTTACACGTTTTCCCATAGATTTCCTTATGAGTCAGTTGGATTAGGTGTGACTAAAATAGGATAACCTGTCGTATATTTGAGGACAAAGTGTGACAACTTGTGATATCGAAAATTCCGTGACAAAGTGTGACAAATTAAGGATATTATAAGGACAAAGCGTGAAAAAAAAGAAAAAAAAACGTGACTTAAAAAAAATTTATTTGAATATTAAAATTTACATATTATTACTAAAAAAAGCTCGAAAATGACTCAAAAAATGTTTTTAAAAAATTTTAGACTAAAAGAATTATAAAAGCCTTTGATTTCTTTGTATTCTCATTCTTGAAAGTTTTTTGCGCCAATTAATCTTTAAACGATCGAATGCTTTATCAAAGGTCTGGAGTATGAGTTCTCATTTCGTACTCATTTTTCTTTACTTATATATGTAAAGAAAAATATTTAGAAATAAGCGCAACACTTTTTTTTGAAAAAGTTTTTTATAGCTTTTGTGTGAAATGAAATTAAATAAAAGATATTTTGTAAAACTTCAAATTCTAAAACTTTTGAAAAATTGACTTACCCGCAGTCAAATTTGTAACCTTCTAAATGACGTAAACCCAAATTTCGCTCGGGTAACAAAAGAAGTATTAAAAAAAATGTTTGTACTTTCATTTATTTTTTTTTAAATCTTCTTTTGTTACCCGAGCGAAATTTGGGTTTACGTCATTTAGAAGGTTACAAATTTGGCTGCGAAATAACTCTAGAGATTTACACAATGAGATACCCTTTGTTTTTAATGTCAACATTTCATCATCACGCATAAGATTTTATCGTCATTGAGTTTGAAAGAATTTTAAAGAAAAATGCTTCATTGTTGAGGAGGCTCATAAAGGAAACAATAAAATTTGTATGAGCCAACTCACTCCTTATAAAATAAATGGATACATAAGACAACTACGAGAGGTAAAATTTTTACAACAAAAATTAAAATTATATCTTAGTAGGTTTTTTAAAAAGAATATTCAGATCGTGATCTCTAGAAATGGTGAATGGAGTGATATGTGAGATATATTTTTTATAAAAAAAAATTATATTTTTTATAATTCTTTTAGTCTAAAATTTTTTAAAAACATTTTTTGAGTCATTTTCGAGCTTTTTTTAGTAATAATATGTAAATTTTAATATTCAAATAAATTTTTTTTTAAGTCACGTTAAGTCACAAAGTGTCACGAAAAGTCACGTTTTTTTTGTCTTTTTATGTCACGCTTTGTCCTTATAATATCCTTAATTTGTCACACTTTGTCACGGAATTTTCGATATCACAAGTTGTCACACTTTGTCCTCAAATATACGACAGGTTATCCTATTTTAGTCACACCTAATCCAACTGACTCATAAGGAAATCTATGGGAAAACGTGTAACTGTGTATTTCATACTATGTCTCTACCCGCGGGTTACTATGAAGCAATCATCCCTGTATTTCATGTTAAAAAATCCTTTTATTTTATCACAAAAAATAAACCAACTTGGCCTTGTATTTGAGAAAATACGATCATGTTTACAATAAAATATCGTTAAGAAGTCTTTCAATACATTCCCAGTAATAAATGAATATAAACTTACCTGTTTAATATTTTGTTGAAAATTCAAAATTCTATAGCGATTTTGTAGTTTTTGTTTTTTGTTAACCCACAAAAGTTCCAATTGTCTATGATTAGACAATATCTTTTTTTAGAAAAAAAAAAACAATTAATAAATTCAAATTTTTTTAAATCAAAAGAAAAAAACAAGTGTTTAATACATCATAGACTATGTCTAAAATATGACTAGCTGCTTGTTTAAATTCCATTTGGCCTATTTGTGTCGATTGTGACGATTGTATTGAATCCAATATTGCTTTGCCATCATTACAAACCTTAAAATTTCAAATTAAATTAAATAAAAATTTTTTTTTATTTTTCAAAGCCTAAGTAAGAGCATTAGTATGTAATTATGAGCATTATTTTTTTTTTTGTTGTATTAAGATCTTAACTTACGAAAATAAATTGAATGCTCGTACTGGCATTACAAATCTGACCAAGTAAATTTTACTCTTAAAAATTTTTTTTATTTATTGTTAAATATTAATTTACCTCTGCATAAATTTGACTTATCTCATCGGATAATTCATGATGTTTTTTCAAAGCATTCTCAGCTTCTTGAACACTATTCGCCATTTGATTACTCGAACATAATGCCTTCCATTCACCAACTTTATTCAAATACTTTAAACAAAAATTTTAATATTTGAGTTTTTTTTTTTTGTTGTCTTTTTTTAAATCTTACTTGATCGGCTTTATTATGAAACATACACGAAGCAGATAGAATTTTTTGTCTATTTTGCAAAGCCGAATGAAAAACTTGCCATTCTTTTTCCAATTTATTAGTCTTAAGTGTAATTAAATTGGAAGCATAATGAGAACTAGCTAATAATTTATTCGCTACACTAGTTATATGTTGAATACTAGCAGCACCACTCTTAAAAAAAAAAAATCTTAGAAAATTTTTTTTTTTTTTTGTTAAATTTTGTTGAACTTACAAAACAATTTTTATGAAAATGTTCATGTTTTTGTAAAAGCTCATAAGCCGATGCATAACTATGTCCAATATCCGTGTAATTCATAAGTACTAGTTTATTATTATAACTCAACCAGTCCATCATTTGAGAGCAATCTTGTTCGAAGACTCTCAATTGTAAACATTGTTCGAGTTTGAGTTTTTTTTGTTGCCATAAAGACTGAACTTTTTGCTTAGATAATCTCAATAATTCTAAAGGTTCTTTAATTTTATGAGCCTCGTTGAAAAAATCATTGTTGAATTTTTCCGATTCCGAGCCCGAATAGCCTGAGTCACGTGCTCCAATTGGTGCCAATATTAAAGACTCGTCATTATTTATTAAAATTTTTAATAAATTCCGACCGTCATTATTTAATTGTTCTATATTTATACCAAGAACTCTTTGCTTTGTATTTGTATGTATTATAATTGCTTCTTGACAAGCCTCTTTGGTATCGGGTTGGTCAAATGTACTCAATTCAATTTGTAATAAATTAAATTTTTGTAGCATTTCATTCGATTGTATTAGAAAATTTTCTAATTTCTTAATTTTATAAAATTAAAAAGAATAGACAAAAGATAAACCAAAAAAGAAAGAAGAAATTTTACTATTCTAAAATCAATCCAATGTTCATTATTGTACAAAAATGTTCCATCTAGATCAGGTGTTAATTGACTTGGTTCAAAATATTTTTGTAATTGTTCCATTGATATTAAAGAATGCTTCAACAAAAAATGAGTTGAAAAATTATTTAAAAATGAAGGCTAAACAAAAAAATTACTTCGAAACTATATTTAGAGCTGGCAAATGAGGTCTTTTGTTTTTGCCAAAAATTTTCAGGTTTTATTATAAATACATGATAAATTTGATAGTTGAAATTTTCCTTTTTTTAAAGTTGAAAAAATTTAAAAAATATAAAATCACGTGTTTTTGGTTTTAGCACAAACTTGTAAGTTTTGAATTATTTTTAAAATTGGCTTAACATCTTCGTATTTTCTATTTCTCATATCAATCAAAAATACAAAACTCTTTTTGTTGTAGCTTTCAAAACAAAAACCAAGATTAATTTTTGAGTCAACAAAAGTTTTTAATATAAAGGCTTAAAAGCTTTCAAAATTTAAATGTAAAATTAAAAATTGGATGTGTCTCTTTTCTCTATCAAAAAATCAAGCTAGAAATATATTTTACAAATATAAAATTACTTTTTACTCATTAAAAATCTTTTTAATCCAATTTATTTATAATATATTACCAAAAATTACAGAAAACTCAGCTTTTTCATTTAACTGCATCAAGTGTCGCGTTTGTAGCTTCAAGTTCCTAATATTTTTGGGTCTTTCTTAACTTATACTCTTCTTTTCTTTTAAATAACTTTCAGTACTGCTGTAATAATATGAGTTTAGCATATTTGGGTCCTAACCCCAGATCAAAATAAAATATACATCAGCTTGTAGATCGCGACGAGCTGAATATATATATTTTATGCTGCAGACACGCTCCCTTCGAAAGCTATTACGGTTTAAAGTTTATAAAAATGCCTTTTTAATGCATAAAAAATAATTAAAAAATGGTTGTCCATAAAAAGCGGAAAATAAAAGACTAAAAGCAGAATTTCCGCACTTTAGGTTTCATTTCCATTCGGAGAAATTTAGCATAAAATGCGAAATATTTAAGAATTATTCAAAATATTTTAAAACATAAAAAAAAATTTTTTTTTC